>JAOTNS010001222.1:107500-509225 GCA_028476615.1 Culter alburnus | reverse complement strand
TCGTAAACGTCAGAAGTGATAGTGAAATGTGTGTGTGTTAATGAATTCCAATCAGTCGTAAATGGGACACGCGTGCACGTTCATTCTCAATTACCATAAATCCCGCCCATTAAATCCAACTGACAACTATATATGGGCATCATATTATGACACAAAAAGAAGGATTTTGGCCATTTTATAGGAAACAATTTCCATAGTTTGCCCGACCCTATTGAAATCAATTAATTATTTGATTAAAGTGCTCCGTTTGCAGATGCTATAGGTGCGTTCACGCGGCCTCGTAATTCCTGTAGTTACGAGATTCTAGCTTGTAAAAAGCGTTCACGTCCTCGTAGAGTTTGTAATTACAGCTTGTAAGCTGGAGTTTTCTGAAAGCTCCCACATGTAACATGTGGCCACTATACCACCTGACCGCTGTAGATTGATTTATTAGGCGTTGATAGTGGTGCCACTATACATACATAAACAACAACAAGATCTGACAGGAAGTGAGGCTATTATAAAGGGAGTGCTGATGAAGAAGTCCAGGTGCAGGTGATGAGTGCTGATGGGGAGAAGACAAGGGAAGTGAGTGCAGGTGTGGAAACAGGAGAATGCTGGGAAATGGAGTCCGGGAGACAAGGGAACTGTGACACTATTGTTACACTACAGAAGGGACTGAGACAGGAGATGGAGTTTTATTGAAACCAGTACGAGTAAACAGCAGTGCAGGTGAGTGGCAAGTGAAGCAGTGAAGATACTTGGAGTGATGAATGGTAATGAAGTCCTTTTGTGGTTGCAGGTAAACTGGAGCTTGAAGCAGTTGGAACAGGAGATCGCTGGAGACAAGGGATCACAGGAGGAGAACAGGAGACGCTGGAGACAGGTAAGTAGATCGCTTGGAGTCCTTAAGGTAAGCATACAGGTAAGTATGATGCAAATGAGACTGGACACTGGAGTGGTGTGTGTGAGTGTTCTTTATACTGTGAGTGATGAAGTGCTGATGAGGTGCAGGTGTCGGTGATCAATACTCTGGTGATTGGGTGCGCTGTGATTGGTGGAAGGTGGAGCCTGACGTGTCTGTGACAACTATATAGATCATACAAAAAAAAAAAAAAAAAAACATTTAAAAAAAATCTATATCTTTCCAGCCATTGTTGCTTTGTTTTTGTTCATTGTTGAATGCATCGCTAGTGCAGTAAGATCTCGACCCCTGATCTGATCCTGTAATTTAGTTATTTTACATAATTTACAACTCTAAACAAAGTAGTTTATATTCTATATTAAACATCAGTGGAACAGAATGCAATTTACTTTGGGTATGCATTTTTGTAGGTGTTAGGCAAATTTTATAGGAATGCTATGGGGTTAATATCAGGCTTTGTTTATTGCTGGTAGATTATCTGAGAGGCATAACCAGTGTGAAATCATAATGTTGCTAATGTAAGGATGGTAAAGTTGCAGAATGAGAGTAAAACAGGTGAAACCGGTTCAATCTGGTGAACTGAAGGAGAGAAGAGATCGACTCGTCAAACACTGGGTCACTTCTAACAGCACTAACATGAGTCTACTGTAGCCCGGATTTACTGTTAAAATCACACATTCAAATACTGATGATACCAAATATGTTTTTAGAAGAATTTAAAACCAAAACATAATTTTTCTGATTTTAATAACTGAAGCTGAAATGTGTTTTCCATGTATTCAGTCATTTTCATAATAAACAGTATAATTATAATATACTGTAGGCTAATCAATGATTGAGCAGGAGACATTTATGATTGATCAGAGTCTCTTTGAAGAACATTACTAAGGAGGTTGAAGTTTAATCCAGTCTTATGAAACGATATGATTTCTCTGTGGGGAGCAAAGTGAAATTTGATCAATTCCCTCTGATCAGTTCATGTCTACAGAAGACAATCAAATATGGTGACGTGTCATAATATCAAACCCTCAGTAGTGTCTGTGTCAGGAAACAGCAGAGGCATTTCTCTAAATATCTTCTGTGTTGGAGGATTCTGCATGTGTGAGCGTGGATGCTGGGATCATTTTCTCCTGACGTGATAATCCACACTCTTCATGTCTCTTGATTTCCACAGACATTGTTTCCTGGGCCAGGAAAGGCTTCTTCTACAATGTAAGTCACTGAGAAACAAGCAGAGAAACCACTGAGTGAGAAAATATGACAGAAGAGATTTAGAGTTGATCATGATAATGATGATTTTCACAGGATATCTGCTCAACTGTACTGAGACTATGGAATTAATTTAATGCCAAATGTTTTTGAAATAAAAAGCTTGTTGAATTGCACTAATTGAAAAAAAAAATGCATTACATTAGCTGTGCTTGCATTTTGATGTACTGTATTTTTAAGGCTTGCATTTTATAGGCTGAAATTCAACATGGTCGTATATTTAAGCTGTGAATATTTCAATTAAAAATATTTCACACACATTTTCATTATTAAAAATTCAATAATTCATATTCACCTTTCAGATTTCACTTCCAAAATATTCAATCTGTTTAAAAATACAACCTATAAAATTCGACTAGCAATTTTCAGTCCATTTTATTTCACTTTTCAAATTCGCTCCACAAATTCAGTGGTTCAAATTCGGCAGAAAATTCAACATTTCCATCCAGGAACTGCAGGAAAAGCAGTAGAGTGCCGATGTATGATATCCATCTGCTGTTAGTCTTCTTCACCAGCAGGTGCCGCTAGCGGCTGTTTACAAAGATGAGCAATGGCTAGTAAGTCATCATTCATTCATAAAAACAGATTTACAGAAATGGAGCAAGCAGTAAGTGAATGTGTGATGATTATCAGGGCCAGTATACATGCAGAAAAGCTGATAAAGACACAAAAGCTGCATTTATGTTTCAGTGTCTTTACAGTTACTTTTCCCTGTGTAGGCTACAGCTTTCTCTAGTAAACAAGATAACGTTATTGCCCGATGCTGGAGTACAGATCAAATGTTAAATCTGAGGTAGATATATATTTCTCTCTGTTGTGTAGTTTCCTTAACTTTATATCGCGGCGCTGTGTTGTAATACTAGAGTTTCCCTCATTTGTCATAGGATTCCCCTGCCAGGACATATAAAACTCTTAAAACAGCTTAATGGACTCGTACAGTGATATAAAAGACCAAACTCGCACCTCATTTGTGATGTAGGTTATACTATATAGGCTCTAAGAAACATACTGGTATAAAGTTGGTTTGACGCTGAACATTTGATATTCGCAAATTTAGGGACCGTCTCTAAAGTTACAACATTGGTATTCACGTTTCTACCTTCTACCAAACTCTTGTAAACGCACATGCATATACATATTCAAACACACCTCACTCAAAGTACATCCATATATACTATTTCTGTCTTCTTTTTTTTTTACATGTTCATCACACAATTCGTTCTACATTTTTTCATTTTTATTTTACCTGATCATATATTATCCTGCTTATACAATGTTACATTGCGTTGCCAAAGCATTTATATGAGCAGGAAAAAATAAAATTAACTAAGCAGAACTAATTGTGTGATTAATGTGTAAAAAAAAAAAAAAAAAAAGCATATGTGCGTGTACTTTGAGTTGTGCGTGTTTGAATGTGTGTGAGAGAGAGAGAAAGAGAGAGAGAGAGAGAGTAGGTCGCATCACTGTTGGACCTGACACCTAGATGAACACTTTACAGTTGGTTTTGTGATTGTAAATCATTCTCATCACATGCTATTGAGCTTTAATTATGGCATTTTTTTGTTGATCCATATAGTAGGAAATACATAGCAATATTTACATATTTGACAGTTTATTTGGGAACACTTTACAATAAGATTAATAATGTATAACTAACGTGAACTATCCATGAGCAATACATTTGTTACGTATTGTTAATCTTTGTAACGTTAATAAACATACAGCAGTTCATTGATCATGTTAGTTCACTGTGCATAACTAACGTAACAAATACAACTCTGATTTTAATAATGTATAGTAAACGCTGAAATTAATATTAAAGGGGCTATGTAATAATGACACCCAGTGTTCAAAATAGGTACTGCAGTCCAAATTCAAAATATGTTTGGCCCGCCCTCATTCAAAGCGGGTTGCCAGCTTTTACAGCAGGATGGACAAGGTCCTGAGGGCCAGGGTCCAGCAGTTTAGCTCCCAACCCTAACAAACACCCTAACCAGCTAAAGGTCTTTAGGATTAGTTAGAAAGTTATAGGCAAGTGATTTATCAGGATGGGAGATAAACTCTGCAGGACATGGCCCTCCAGGACGAGTTGTCCATCCCTGTTTTACAGCATATGGTTGCCAGCAACAATAGGGAGTGCAATTGACAATGAAAGCTGAGGAGACTTAAACACTGTAAGCTGATGAGTTGATTATCTGTTTTGATATGCTGTTGTTCATAGAGATATTAGATGGATTCAGAGGCTTTTTAGTAGAGATGCCCGATTGCAATTTTCTTGGCCGATTCCGATTTCTGATTTTTTGTTAGGTGATCGGCCGATACATATTTTTTGCTGATTCCGATTTTCTCTAAGAACTATAAATGACAACATATAAATAAAATCTACTTTTCTTCAATGCAGAGTTTTATTTTAAAAAAAATTAATTATAAAAAATAATATAACAGCTCAAATAAATGCAATAGAATAAAGAGCTATGAAACTAAGTTTCGGTTAACTGGTTTTTATTCAGGTAAGAAATACTACAGAAATTAAAGTCTTAATAATTATTCTAAATTCTTACTATTAAAGTTATACAACGTATCAGTCAGAGCAGAAAGTGATTTTTTGTCTTTTTCTTTGATTAACATGACAGACGCAGCAGAAATATTGGACTGCTGTCCCTTTAAGAATCTATGAACGGCGTTCAACGGACCCAATACTGTTACACACGACATGGGGTTCACTTTCTTAGCATTTACCGATTCAAAACTGACTGTTTATCTGTGTACTCGACAAAGATGCCTGTGCCGCTGGTTTTGTACTTTTGTATTTGACAGTTTAGAGCAGGAAGGCGCTTATTTTGGTACTTGTGACTCTGTTTGACTTCTGTCTCTGAAGACTGAGCGTGCTTCACTTCACTTCATAGATCATGGTGCAGCGTGCGCGTGTGAGGCGAGACCTGCGGGAATGACTAAAATATGCGCAATACAAGCACTATTTAAAGGAGCGAAGAGAGAGAGAGAGAGGAGGCGCGCGCGGGTGTGTCACTTCACCGTGACAGAGAAGAGAGCGAGAACGCGCAGCTGACGTTATTGCTGATTCTCTGACCCAGTTTGTTTGCTGGTTTCCATGGTTGCAGTATGCGGTGTTTTCCGCCAACTGGCAACCTGTGATGTCAAAATACTATTGGATAAACTGGCAGCACGAGGTTTCGCACAGACCAAAACAAAAACAGACATTCCGACACGGAACGCACATTTTCAAAGTAGAATCTCTGGCTGTAGCATTGTTTTTCTGAGAACAAGTAGGTGAATTTAGCTTGTTCTTAAATATCTGCAAACATATTTGGTATTTATGCTTTAAAGTAAAAATCTTACATAGAGCCCCTTAACAAAGATTAATAAGTGCTGTAGAAGTGCAGTTCATATTAACTAGTTATTATAAAGTGTTACCTTTTATTTGAATAAACATCAAAAATCTAAAATGTTCGCATTATACCTGAGACCTTGATGAACACTTTACAGTTGGTTTCGTGACTAAATCATTCTCTTTAAACGCTATTGAAGGTAGAAACGTGAAGACCAATGTCGTAACTTTAGAGACGGTCCCTAAATTTGCGAATATCAAACGTCAGCGTCAAACTAACTTATCTGCCAGTATCTGCTTTCTTGAAGCCTCTATAGTATAGCTTACATCACAAATGAGTGCGATTTGGGTTTTATATCACTGTACGAGTCCATTAGCCGTGTTAAGAGTTTTATATGTCCTGGCAGGGGAATCCTATGACAAATGAGGGAAACTCTAGTATTACAACACAGCGCCGCGATATAAAGTTAAGGAAACTACACAACAGAGAGAAATATATATCTACCTCAGATTTAACATTTGATCTGTACTCCAGCATCGGGCAATAACGTTATCTTGTTTACTAGAGAAAGCTGTAGCCTACACAGGGAAAGTAACTGTAAAGACACTGAAACATAAATGCAGCTTTTGTGTCTTTATCAGCTTTTCTGCATGTATACTGGCCCTGATAATCATCACACATTCACTTACTGCTTGCTCCATTTCTGTAAATCTGTTTTTATGAATGAATGATGACTTACTAGCCGTTGCTCATCTTTGTAAACAGCCGCTAGCGGCACCTGCTGGTGAAGAAGACTAACAGCAGATGGATATCATACATCGGCACTCTACTGCTTTTCCTGCAGTTCCTGGATGTGAAATGTTGAATTTTCTGCCGATTTTGAACCACTGAATTTGTGCAAGCGAATTTGAAAAGTGAAATAAAATGGACTGAAAATTGGTAGTCGAATTTTATAGGTTGTATTTTTAAACAGATTGAATATTTTGGAAGTGAAATCTGAAAGGTGAATATGAATTATTGAATTTTTAATAATGAAAATGTGTGTGAAATATTTTTAATTGAAATATTCACAGCTTAAATATACGACCATGTTGAATTTCATCCTATAAAAATGCAAGTCTTAAAAATACAATGCATCAAAATGCAAGCACAGCTAATGTAATGCATATTTTTTTTCAATTAGTGCAATTCAACAAGCTTTTTATTTCAAAAACATTTGGCATTAAATTACTTCCATATGAGACACTGCTGAAATACTGAACATGAAGAGTTCAGACACATCAAAAGATCAGATTGATGATTCCTGATTGTGATGTGTTTTATCTCCATCAGATTCCCGTCGGATCACTCCGGATCTGAACACAGTGAATAAAGACCTCCGTCTGTCTGAGAACAACACACTGATTACTCACACTGAAACACCGCAGTCGTATCCTGATCATCCAGACAGATTTGATGATGTGTATCAGGTGTTGTGTAGAGAGAGTGTGAGTGATCGACGCTCTTACTGGGAGGTTGAGTGGAGTGAAGGTGGTGTGTTTATATCAGTGTCATATAAGAGCATCATCAGGAAGGGGCGGGGTGATGAGCGTTTGTTTGGATATAATGATCATTCCTGGAGTTTGAGGTGCTATTCCTCCAGTTACTCATTCATACACAATAAGACAGAGACTCGTCTCCCTGTAAAGCTCGTCAGCAGTAGAACAGAAGTGATTAATAAGAGATACTTGGGAAATGTGAATGTGAATTACTATAGAGTAGGAGTGTATGTGGATCAGAGTGCAGGAATTCTGTCCTTCTACAGCGTCTCTGGAGACACAATGAGCCTCATCCACTCAGTCCAGACCACATTCACTCAACACTCTATCCTGGTTTTGGGTTATTATGGACCATCAGTAAAACTGATTTGATGCTGATTTACCCATGATGCTTTGAGTGATGATGATTCAGATGTATAGAGTCTCATCATTACATTAATACTGTGACACTGAAATATCATGTCAGAATAAAAGTGTGCAACCCAGATCAGTGTGTGTGTATCTGTGCTTTTCTCAATCTCTGTTTGTCAATGGAAATCACCTTCATTTAGTTCTATTATAGTGTCTCAATTATAATTTATGAATGTAGAATTGAGATTTGTTCAACATCTTGTAATCAAGTGTATTTCAGGAGTCAAAGCACAGAAGCATCATTATCAGGTTGGCTTGAAAAAGCAAAAATGCTGTTTAAACTTATTATTAGTGCTGCCTGGAGTATCATCACTGGCAGCTGCCAAGACACTCCCTAGCAACCAGATAGAGTACCCTAGCAACCGTTTAGCACGAACTGAACATCTCTGTTCTCTTTTTATGTGAATATAAATAACAGTTGATTCAGCATGATTGATGTGCAATCCTGACAAATTACTGTAAGTTTTTATTGTATGCTGGAATCTTAAATCTTTAAGTAAAGGCCAAACTTCAGCGAATTTGGATTGCTAAAACTTGAATGACTGACAACAGTTGAATGAATGAGTATCACATCCCGTGTGTTTACTTCGCGCCCACTTTTGACGCAAGGCCTCATGGGGCGTAGGAAACTTGTGGATAGGCCTTTATCTCAGTAAAGTGTGTCGTTACATCCGGTATTATTGTCAATGGACAGGCACCAGTTTTGAGAAGGAAATTACAGGTGCTGGTCATATAATTAGAATATCATCAAAAAGTTCATTTATTTCACTAATTCCATTCAAAAAGTTAAACTTGTATATTATATTCATTCATTACACACAGACTGATATATTTAAAATGTTTAGTTCTTTTAATTTTGATGATTATAACTGACAACTAAGGAAAATCCCAAATTCAGTATCTCAGAAAATTAGAATATTACTTAAGACCAATACAAAGAAAGGATTTTTAGAAATCTTGGCCAACTGAAAACTATGAACATGAAAAGTATGAGCATGTACAGCACTCAATACTTAGTTGGGGCTCCTTTTGCCTGAATTACTGCAGCAATGTGGCGTGGCATGGAGTCGATCAGTCTGTGGCACTGCTCAGGTGTTATGAGAGCCCAGGTTGCTCTGATAGTGGCCTTCAGCTCTTCTGCATTGTTGGGTCTGGCATATCGCATCTTCCTCTTCACAATACCCCATAGATTTCTATGGGTTAGGTCAGGTGAGTTTGCTGGCCAATTAAACAGGGATACCTGATCCTTAAACTAGGTTCTTGAAGCACTGACTCCAGCTGCAGTCCACTCTTTGTGAATCTCCCCCACATTTTTGAATGGGTTTTGTTTCACAATCCTCTCCAGGGTGCGGTTATCCCTATTGCTTGTACACTTTTTTCTACCACATCTTTCCTTCCCTTCACCTCTCTATTAATGTGCTTGGACACAGAGCTCTGTGAACAGCCAGCCTTTTGCAATGACCTTTTGTGTCTTGCCCTCCTTGTGCAAGATGTCAATGGTCATCTTTTGGACAACTGTCAAGTCAGCAGTCTTCCCCATGATTGTGTAGCCTACAGAACTAGACTGAGACACCATTTAAAGGCCTTTGCAGGTGTTTTGAGTTAATTAGCTGATTAGAGTGTGGCACCAGGTGTCTTCAATATTGAACCTTTTCACATTATTCTAATTTTCTGAGATACTGAATTTGGGATTTTCCTGGGATAATAAAAGAAATAAACATTTGAAATATATCAGTCTGTGTGTAAAGAATGAATAAATATACAGTTTCCCTTTTGAATGGAATTAGTGAAATAAATGACATTCTAATTATATGACCAGCACCTGTATACTTGTTTCCTTTACCTTAACAATAAACTTTAATATTTAAAACTGTTTATTTAGATGTACATGATATCCTACCATGTATGCCATCTTTCATTTGAATGTGTAACATTATCTGAGCGAGGCGATCATCAGCGCTGCGGAATGAGCAGCGTACAGCTCAAGTTACTGCCAGAGGAATCATCAGACTCATTTTATTTTATTTGTAATGTTATTTTTGCAATATAGCCTATAACCACTCATTATTGTCTACAGCATAATGCTAACCAATTGCACTCAAACATGGAGGATATGATTCATTTACGAACAGTTATTTTTGAATAATAATCATCTATGGCCTGGACATATTCCTTTATTTAAACAACTTCAATTTGATGCCAGCATCGTAAACTAAGTCCATAAAAAAAGTGAATATTTTTGTTTAATACAATAAATTTTCCCCAAACCTTTAATTTAATCCACCTAAAATAGACTTTAGTTGTATTAATATTTAAGCTTTGTCTATTTAAAGCTCTTTAAAGTTATATGTTGTTTGTATTGTATTTTTGCAATTCTGTAAGGTAATGAGACTCTGGAGTATTGGACATACACTTACAGAATGGCTTCTGCTCTTTTTAATAACAAAATATTTTTAAGAATATTATGATGCCTTTTTTCTTTGTTTCACAATATTCAATTAATGATTGTAAACAGAGGTTGGAGACTTTAGAATAAGTATCAATGCTAAATTTTACAAAAATAAATCGCAACATTCCCGTGCTACGGGCACAGCCAATACTAAAGGCTGGAGTGGGAGGGTTTTTTTGGCGGTCCTAATCGAAGCTTCTGTTTTTTCGAACACGAAGTGTGAAAGGCCTATTATTATAGGGAGATAAGAGGGTCTTTATCTCTTACAAGAGGAAGCGTAACGCTTACTTAATCACGTGCGGAACCTCTCAGCCTATCATGTAATGGCAGTGACATCAGTCCAACATTCCCTAGTCTGCCTTCTCTTAAAAAAAACACATTTTTATCAAGCTAAATCTACATATAGTTCCCAACGAAAGTATTGTTTAAACATAACATAATCTTCAGCAAACATAATCTTCAGCATGTAAAACATGCTGAAGATTAGCAAACAGGTTGTCCATTAATTAAATGATTAGCTATTTCCCCACAAAAGCTGTTTAATCAGCATAGTGAAGCCTCTCATCCATTGACTTCCATTGAAAAACAGCCTCTTGTCTCCTTCTCTGCGTACAGCCAGGGGCCGGGAGTTAGCATTAGGCGCTTTGTTTTTTGATGCGTCTCTAAGCACCTTTACCTTATTTTTATTATTCTCAGGTTAGGTAAGAAAGTCAAATCTGACCTAAATTATAAGCATTTTAAAAATACTTACAATCAGACAGAAGACTTCTCCGTGGTCTGTTCAGGCTCAACGACCAGATTACATGCCAGCACCCACCACACACACACAGACACACACACACCCAGAAACACACAAATATACATCATTGACTGTATATGTAAAATACAACTATGCCAAAATGTATGTATATTACGTCCTGTATTTTAAGTGCATGCATGATTCCTAGTGTTTAGAGTTAGTTTAAATGACTGTATTTGTGCTAGTGTTAGATTTAATGATGGAATTTGTCTGAAAACCATAACTTCTCTTTTTTATTCCTTCAGTATTGTCTCTAATATGTCGAGCTTAATCTCGTTTTAAAGCTCTAATTACCGTTCATCCACTGAGATATGTCACATAACTGACAAATGCATTGTTATTTTGTTTAATAATACTGTGTAGAAAGTACTCCATCTCAAACTCCAATCTGATCTGTCATCAGTATGCAAATTCACCTCGGAGACCAAACAAAGGGAAAGCTTGCCCGCTGTTACGAGATTTTCGGTTTCTGAGATTTTCGGTTTCAGAAGGCGGAGCTTACATGAATATTAATGAGTTTCGCAGACATGCGTGATTGCACGTGCAACTGAGAATTTTAGTTCACATTGTATCTCAAGACATTAGTGGATTATTCCATAAAGGTAATTATATTCTCAGCGTCGCGGCTGACTTATGCCTAAACTACAGTTGTTTTCAACACGTAACAGTTTATAATGTTTTCATTAGTATATGCACGATTTGTGCAGTCGTCTGTAACAATGACAGATACTTCGTGTAACAACCTTCAGCTATCGTCTACAATCAGTACAATGAGTTCTGTTCCTCGTGCTCTTCCTTTGCGATGTTTTAAAACTCGGTATTTTATTGGTTGTTATTATTAAGTACATCACTGCCTGTAACAACTGAAATAAACCTGTATAAATGTTTTTGAGGACTTAGCTATATCTATTCTGGTATTGTTCTTAAATTCTTGTTCATTTTGATATGATGTAGGCCTATTGCTCTTCAAAAGGATTAAAATGATTTATGTTTAAGCTCACCAAGGTTGCATTTATTTGATCAAAAATAGGCCAAACAGTAATATTGCAATTTGTGTTCTATTTTAATATATTTTAAATGGCTGTTTATTCCTGTTCCTCCAGTCTTCAGTGTCACATGATCCTTCAGAAATCATTCTAATATGCTGTTTTGCTGCTCAAGAAACATGCTACTATTATCAGTGCTGAAAACAAGGAAACCATGATACAGTGCCTGTTGATTCACAGAACAGCAAGTTTGAAGAACAGTATTGAAATCTTTTGTAACATTAGAAATGTTTTTTTCCCCTTTTTTAAAAAAAAGAAAAATCTATTTAATTAATCCTTGTTGAATAAACTTCATCTTTGTGAAATTCATTTCTTAAAAAACAAAACAAACAAACAAACAAAAAACTACAGTGATTTCAGACATTCAAATAGTAATTTAATGCAAATGCATTTGTGTAAATTATTTGGGGGCCACTGTCTGTAAAAAGATAATTTTTTGTTGTTGTTATAAATAGTTTTAAGTAAATAAAAAAAGTCATTCAAATTCAAAGAGTGGTAAAAATGTAAAAATCTTTAAGACTAAAAATGTAATTTTTTGATCTGAGAATAGCTTTCTTATGTGTCATATTTTCATATATTAAGAGACTGCTACAGTAGCTAAAGTTTGTTGATAGCAAATCCATCCATGCCCATCTTTTTGTACAAAAACAAAATGTCATTAAATGTCTCACATAATATCATATGTTCACTCCATCACACATTATACAAAGCATCTATTAATCAAAAGCAAATCAAGGCCATATTGCCATTATTCCAGGATTTGTGATATATGTTTTGACATAGTTTAATTTTTTTTTCCTTTCAAATTTCAATTTCAAAATTTCATGTGCCCCTAATTAAACCCCATGAAACATGCTTTATGAACATTAATGACCAGTGAATTCAGGTTGACTGGGACACTTTTGGCCTTTGAGATGACTGGGAAAAAGTTTCCCGATCAACCTTAATATATGTCAAATAATGAATGTTTGTGTATCAAAATAAATTGTCCATTTATATCACTGATCATCATTGTATATCCAGGTAGACAAGTCACACATGGTCAAAACAACGCATGGAAGAGAATAACAAAAGGTTGCAAAAATCTTTATTAGGCCACTGATTTTAGACATTATTTCTTTCATTTCCAGAGGGATGACCTAATTTTAAATCTTCACAAGGTTAGGTAACAGAAGAACATAGCAATACATCATTGAAATGGCAGCTGCATTTTTTAACAATATGTTATTTATTTATTTTCCAATTTATTTGTTATATGAAATCAGTATAATCTACTTCAACTCATTCAGGTGTTCTGGGATGCTTGGTTTTATTGAGTAATTGAAAAATTAAACCTTGTGGTGTCAGTGTATCTTTCTTTAATATATATAAACGGAAACCATGAAAAGACAATATAGTTTCAGCAATATTTTCAGAATTTGTCACCAACCGGAAAACCAGAGAATATTAGTCTGAACACGTAAGCTAACATAATCACACCAGTAGTCTTTAGATTTACAAAAAATTATGTCCCACACACGACACATTTATATGGGATCAGCAGTTACATCGCAAGGTAGCCTATATGGAAGAGCACAACTAGCTGAACTTATAGACGATAGCTTAAGGGTTCTGCTGTTTACACGAACGTCTGTCATTGTTACAGACGACTGCACAAATCGTGCATATAATGAAAACATTATAAACTGTTACGTGTTGAAAACAACTGTAGTTTAGGCATAAGTCAGCCGCGACGCTGAGAATATAATTACCTTATGGAATAATCCACTAATGCTTGGAGATACAATGTGAACTAAAATTCTCAGTTGCAAGTGCAATCACGCATGTCTGCGAAACTCATTAATATTCATGTAAGCTCCGCCTTCTGAAACCGAAATCTCAGAACCGAAAATCTCGTAACACCGGCGGGCGGGACTTATGAATGCGCCGCTACTATTGGCTCTTAGGGGTGTCTCTCACTGCAGCACGAATCATTGATTGGATGAATCTCTTTTTCTTCTAGAATTTGTTTTCCTTTTCTTAACTTTTTTTCCCTTTACTGGTAGCATAGGTTACCCGGGTTACACATCAATAATCTGGGCCAGAATCAGATCTGATTTCAACCTTTTTTTTAAGTCTTTTGGCTCAATCCCAGCAAACATAATAACGTTGTAAAAACGTTTTTTCACGTCGTGAAAAAGGTTGTGATAACGTTTTTATCCGACGTATTTAATACGACAGATGTCGGGTTTTTTTACGTTATAAATACGTATTTTCAAAACGTTGCAGGAACGTTTTTTTAACGTTGTTTTTACGTTAAAAGTCACCATGCGACGTTCTGAAAACGTAGATATCACGTCCCAGCAAACACGATAACGTTGTAAAAAACGTTTTTTTCACGTCGTGAAAAGGTTGTGATAACGTTTTTATCCGACGTATTTAATACGAAAGATGTCGTATTAATACGTATTAATGACGTTGCAGAAACGTTTTTTTAACGTTGTTCTTACATTAAAAGTCACCATGCGACGTTCTGAAACGTAGATATCACGTCTTACCTGGTACTCTCTGGAGGTCTTCTTGCACCTTCTTAAAAAGAGGCTGAAAATCTTTTCTCCCAGGTGTTTTACTCTGTTCAGCACTTTGGACAACTTTGCTGTGTTTAAATGTGCTATACAAATAAAATACAATTTAAATAAAATTTACTTAGTTAAATTTTGATTAACTTGGTTTTTAACTCATTCACCCGAAATCACCAAAACGAGGTTTCCCTCTTGTGGGGAACCTTGAGGTGTTCCTCACTGCATGTGTTTTACATCGGTCTTTCGTGATTCCTGTGCAGTGTAGTTGATATCTATTGGGCTACAAACTTTAGCAGACCCGTTAAAACATTAAAACATCACTGGACATAGCTAGAGGTAAGCAAATTAGGAGGCCTGCTGATTTTACTTAACTTATATACAGATTTGCTCAACCATCGAAAAGAAGAAATAAAGGTAAGCAAATTTTTAAATCATCTCATTAGTTACAACATCAATGATTTCCTTATAAATTAACCAAAATTAACCATTATTCCATGGTAACCACGAATTAACCATGGGTTTACTACATAAACCAAATCAATATATACAAAACAACAAAAACATTTTACTATTTACTATAACATAACCATGGTTAATGTTCGTAAGGATTGTTAGTACAACATGATTCTGCAGCTGTCACGGAATAAAGAGTACGACGAAGATGAAACAACAAAGAGAAATTTTAATTTTTAAATTCATTTTTAACTAAAATAATTTAAAGGTAAACAGGGAAACATTCTTAACATCACAAAAACGACTTTAAGACAAAACAATTTAAAACAAGAAACATGGAACTATAAATACAAAACCAGGACAAATTAATTGACATTAACAGTCTTCGCTGTCGGATTGGAAGAGTGGAGGAGACTGAAATTCAAATCATTGCAATTAAATCAGTTGTTTGTCCTAATAGCCTACAGTTAGTCCATCACCTCATTTAATTTGTGAAACAACATATGAAACTGTACCTGTCCAATTTGGGTCTGTAAAAGAAATAAAAAAATGTCATTATTATTATCGATTGTTCTGGTCTTGCTATTGATTGTGCAGGGACTAAAGCATTTTGTCTCAATAAGCGCACGCATAAATTTGTGTGAAATCCAACACGCTACGCACGACCGTTTTTAACGCACTAATCTTGATTCACCAAAAACTCTCGAACTAAATTTATTCTAAATTTATGAAAATAATTATGGGAACAACTGAAACTATTTTTCATTCATTCATTCATTCATTCGAAAACCGAAAGGGAAAACGAAGATATTATTCTTGACAGGTTTGTTCAAACATATTACAGATTAAGTAAAAATATATCAGCAAGTTATGATTAAACCGACTAAATAGCCTATGCGAGAAATAGCCAACGCAGGTTTGAGAAGGAAATTCTTCTGTAGTTATGTACTGAATTTTGAGGCTAAAATGTTTAAGCCCATGTTTGATAACTTGTAGACCTTAAAATGTATGCACGTGGTGGAGATTTTTTATTTTCTGCATGCATATAGCTAACGAAATAATCCACGCAGTTGTTAATGAGACCCATCTTCTAACACAGTGTTTCTTAACCAGTGTGTGCCGCGATAGGTTGTCAGGTGTAGTCTACCGTGAAAAAAATTAACAATTCCAAATAATATTAATACTACAAATAAGAATGATCAAATTGTCAATGTGGGCGGAAATCTTGTATCTCTATACTTCTAATTTTTGTTCTCATCTCTTGTTTTAAATTAATGGTCATCCTTCACGTCTGTATGTGTGTTTTACAAAATATGTAACCAAAGAAAAACATTTAAAGAGGTTGTGACTAAACATTGTAACTCCGTTGGATTCTCAACCTGTCGGATAAACCTCAAACCTCCACCCCGCCTCAATTTAGAATGAAGTAGCCTACAGCGTTTTCTATCACTTTTCTATCATGAAGCACTGTTTTAATAAATATTTAGAGATTTCAACTGGAAACTGAGCACCCATATAACTACAATAAACTTTGTGAGAAAGCCCTAACACGCCCCTAGTGGTATGTAGCATATGCAGCTCAGTCAGGTGCGGACATCCAGAATCGGCAGCTTAGTTATGCATAATTAGGCTTTCTGGACTCTTTTTCAACTGTTTTTTTTCCAGGGCGTAAATGATTAGGTGAGTTTTCACATATATTTTGCCTTTGTAATCAACATTGTTGTTCTGAATGTCGATATTTGACCGTAAATTGAACGCATTTTAAACTGCGTCACAAAGTGGACGATTAATATCTTAATATCTCAATGTTTGGATATTTACAACTGCTTGCCTTATTTCTCTTCTGTTTATTATAGACCACATGAAGTAACATATACAAATCTCCTTTCCTTTTATTAATCAAGTTAAACTCACACCCCCATCTTTGGTGCACACCTGAACCCACTGAGCGCCCCATACGCTCGTATAAACTTCACATAATGTAAGTTTACGAAAACGTAACGCGACGTAAAAACCTCGTAACTACACTTGATTTTCATTTAATGTTAATATTATATTACTTATGCAAGTGTCTGACCATAGTCATAATACCATCCTTGACAACACAGTTAAAAAAATATGAGGTTTTTGCCCGACAGAAACGAAATGTAATTTTGTTTTACATCACCAACATCATAATATAGCTACCTATACGACCTCATTGTTTCACATTTAATGTGAGTACTACTTTTACTATAATATCTAGTTTTAAAATGCCGTTTGAAGCAATGAATGTTTGTGCAATTTTATAAAAATACAAGCAAGTAAGAAATATAATATATTACCTCATCATCATCTTCTGCTGTGGGCACATCAGTCTTAAAAGAGGAGCACATAAGACATTGCTTAATGTCTATTACAATAAATCACTTTCTAACAGTTTCTTAATTGCTAATATGTAAATACATATACATAATAAAATTAATTAAAAATATATCAAGCAATGTAGACAACTCTTACTGCATTTTTACACGTTCAAAAACCTCATTCTGTATGATTATAAGCTTGTTTCCTCATAGGGACCTCAATTTAGGTCCCCACGGTGACACAAGTCCCCATAAATCAGTGTGCATTCAGGTTAAAGAATAAAAACGTACACACACACACTATTTCAGTTATTATTCATATGCACTTAATATACATACTGCATGCAGATAATTACCCTGAGGGTTTTTGGTCCTCCACGTTTATGCGGGGCATGCTTCAAAAACTCTGCCACCTCTCCCTCTATCTCTGGCATCTTGGCTGTCTTAAATGTTTGAAGGCATGCTCCTGAAAATAACATGGATGAATATATGTATGAAAAGAATTTAAAATAGGAAATATAGTATAGTTAATAACAAACAATTGATTTGTAAGATGAGAAATCAAGTTTTTTTTTTCTAAAATTAAAATAAAATTGAACATCTCAATGTTGCAACAAATCAAGGTCGACACAACCTTTTAAATGTCTACAAACTTTCAAGTCTCAGTTAAGCTCAAGTGCACAAAAAGGCCACAAGTAAACTAATATCCTTCAAAACGGTCTTGTCAATAACCTGCTAATGCACTCGCATTCAACGTAAAGTATCCTTGTAGACAAATTTTGGGTGAGTAAAGGCAAATGCACAAGATATAGCATCTTCAATGCCCTTACATGGCGATATCGCTTCTTTATATCAGAAACAAACTGCTGCCATGAAACTGGTGCCATGAAAAATGTAATCTGTAATTGCATTACTCATCACAAATGTAGTGGAGTAAAAAGTACATTTACTTGCTCAAAAATGTAGTCAAGTAAAGAGTAAAAGTTGCTAATATTTTTGTTACTCAGTACAACTACAAAGTAGCCAAAAAGATACTTAAGTACAGTAACTAATTACATTTACAAAGTACTTTACACCTCTGGTGAGCACATTGTTAAAAAATGTCTACAATTTCAGTTATGTTTGCATGGAAACATAGTCGCTGTGTGCTGGAATTTGCTGTTGAGGTAAAGGAGTAACTGGCGATGGCCTGTTGAATTTCGGAATAATAATAATAATACACACTTCATAATTCGCTCCTACGACCCCTTATAATGTTTTCGTCTTTTCATCTCGAAAACAGTGTAATTTATTTGATATTACAAGTGTACATTTTCGTTTGTTTTGAAACGTAAAAAGAAAGTGTGAGAAACATGATTTGTTACAGGTTGCAAAATCGCAGGCTTTCAGCACCACGTGTGTAGACAGCAACCTTGTTATTTAGTGTAGCGGTGAGTGCAAATTGGAAGAGTTACAGAATAAAGTAAGATTGAATTAAATCTAGGGTGTTATTTTCGGTGTGACCCATTAAAAATATTGTTTTTCCAGGTCTGCAGTTTTTTTATGTGCAGATAGCAGGATAAACAACAAAACAGGAGGATTGACACTTCATCACATCACACACCTGCAGCACTTGAAGAAATTCAGAATAATACCACATGAATATAAAAGGAATAAATTGGTATACGCAAGTCATGTAATTAACAAATTTACATATATAATTAACAGATTAACAAATTGAAACAAAAATATGAGACAAGAATTCGATTTTTGTGACGCGATTATTTCATAGAAAGTCAACCATCATCACAAGTTCTGTTCTTACCAATAGAATTCAACAGATCTTGTGACCATAGTTGACTAACAAAGCTTTTAAATGGATGTTCAAGAATTGATTCACTATACGCAAGGGCTGCTTCACTATGTTTTGTGATGATTTTAAGTTGAAACTCCTAGATCATGTTAGAGATCTTTGTCCTGTTTCTGACACTTGAAGACACATCTGAGCAGCAACTAATAATTGCTGCTCGTAGCTATAATTTTTATGTGTGGTTGAGCAGCCTTTAAGGGCACTACATAAATTAAAGTTATTATTATTATATTAAGAAAAACAAAAATATATAATGAAAAAAATATATTGCATTTCAGCCTCATTACTACCTCTGGTATGCATTATTTTTTAATAATTTAGTGGCCTGTTGTGAGTTATTTCCTTACTTGTGATCAGTCGCATCACAGAAAGGTCCTGAAACACATTTTTCCCCTTTCTTCCTTTCAGGCTGTATTTGGACCATAGCATATTTGTTCCGATTGCCCGCATTATTCTTCTGACTGATTGGCCAACTGTGCCAGAACACAGTCTCACACTGAATGCCATCTATACACATGAAAACATTTTTACAAAATATTTGCTGAAGGTAAGTACAATTTTATGGATACATTGTCATATATTTATTTTTAGATTCTTAAATAGAAGGACAATCACCATGGATTTTCTAAATTGACTTTCTTGAGTCAGTTTTACACAGAATGCAGACAGCTGCTCTTCTGTCTGCATCTGTTCAATGTTGGCCTGTTCTTCAACTTCTTGCTGCTGTTGCTGTTGCAGTATGATTTCCCGTAACTGACGCAGCTCTCTTATGACTTCATCAAGTTTTCTATTAAGTGTGAGGTAATCTGAAAAAAATAGTAATGTTTGCTTTGCCAGGTACGATATAACAGGTAAACAAAACAGCTCAATAACATAAAAGTAATACTTTGCTCTTTATCATCAGTCCCCTGACATCCAGTTTTACAGGACAATGCTGATGCTGTAAGTGAAAAAAAAAAAGCTTTATTGTATCATACCAGTTACCACAAAAGTAAAATTTACATTTAAAATGTTAATGCCATGAAATGAGCCATTGGATATTATCTTACTTTGCAGACTAAGCTATTAAGTCATTTTTATGCTAGAGCATGGAACTTCATTTCTGAAATGATACTTGTTTTAATTACAGAGCAAGGTACATAGCCTATATTCATTTCCATTTTTCATATTACTAGGGACCAAACACTGAAGGTCCAAAATCATTTGTTTAAAAGTTTGTTTATATAGCCTATACAGGTGCATTTCAATAAATTAGAATGTTGTGGAAAAGTTAATCACAATTAAAAGAACCAAAGAAGTACTTCAGTCTGCATGCACTGAATTTATTTAATACACGAGTTCCACAATTTGAGTTGAATTACTGAAATAAATTAACTTTTCCATGATAGTTTGCAAACTATTACCACTTACTTGATGGGCAAGGTGTTGTAGCATTTCTGCCTGATAATAAATAGCAATAAACATTTTGTATTGGTTGCTTTTTATATTTATTGGTTAGTATGATGTAAACAGCTTCAAAAAATTTGTTCTTGCAGGTTACTTACTGTCTTGTGGCTTGTGCTGTTGCCTATTCTCCTCGAAGACTGGAGCTTGTGGTCTGTTTCCAGCCATACATTGGAAACGAGGATGCTTTGGTGTGACCAATTCTGTGAGTGAAGCCCAAATATATAGATAAGGTTATATAATGTCAGTGTCGAATGCTTGATTCTGAGTATTTGACAGACAGTCAGACATTCATTTTCTGTAACTGAATGAGGTAGTTCCATGTTTATTCAGTTTGCTGTGTTTATTCAAAATTGTTTAAAGAGTCACTGCAAGGTCTATTTCACATTTTATAAACTATTTTTATAATTATTATAATAGTATTCCTTATTTAATATATTAAAAGGATAGTTCACCCAAAAATAAAAATTATCCAATGATTTACTTACCCTCAAGCCATCCTAGGTTTATATGTAAATCCTTTTTCAGACGAACACAATCAGATATATATTTAAAAATATCCCTAGTCGTCCAAGGTTTATAATGGTTGTGACACACATTCTGAAGACAGAAAAAATGCATCCATCCATTAAAAAAAATTAATCCATACGGCTCCAGGGGGGGTTAATAAAGGCCTTTTAAAGTGAAGTGATGTGTTTTTGTAAGAAAAATATCTTACAAAAATATCTATATAAATTCATATATACAAGCTTCTGGTTGACGACTGTACACATACTGCGCACATCAATTTGGGTGAAAGAGCAACCTTTGACCCAAACGCAATGATGCAATGACGAACATGGAGGCGAAGACAGAGAGCAAAACAAAACACTGGTCACAAATTAGTCTAAAACAAGAAATTTTAAAGAGAAATGTCAGAGGATTTTGATATAAGAGGAGAGGAGCTTGAGTTTGTTGCCCAGCCGTTCTTGTTTGAAACGTGAGAGGCGTCTGAGCTTATGAAACTCCTACATTCTGCATCATACATCGCGTCAGAGGATTACTCATTTGGCACAAGTCAACTTCCGCATTCTGCGTGTGGTCATCTACCGGAAGCTCGTTATTCGAATTTATATATAAAGTTATTTATAAAGTTCTATATATGGATATTTTTCTTACAAAAACACAGCTTTTCGCTTTAAAAGTCCTTTATTAACCCCTCAGAATGTATGTTACCATTCACAAACATTAGTAACCTTGGAGGACTAAGGACATTTTTAAATATATATCTGATTGTGTTTGTCTGAAAGAAGATTTTCATATAAACCTAGGATGGCTTGAGGGTGAGTAAATCATGGGATAATTTTAATTTTTTGGTGAACTATCCCTTTAACAATAACAATGTATTTACATTTACCATCCTCAGTGTCGCTTTCAAAACGACTTGGTCGCTTGTGTGCTCTTTTTTTTATCATTTGGGAGTCCCCATCTGTTTCAACATTTGAAAGCTCCTCAGCACGTTTCAGGTACTTCAAGGCTTTTTGGTAATTTGCTAAAAAAAAAAAAAAAGTTATGATTAAATGACCAAGGACATGGAAGCGAGTACTGTTGGTGGACTGTTAACTATTAATTAAATGTAAAGTAAGTAAATGAGTGTGCTGTATAGGAATAGATGTAAAAGAAGAACAGATAACTAATAGGCTAGAAATGTGCTCATTATTCATGACCTGTTGAAATACTTAAGTGAATTATTAAATATAGTTTCAGGCATTTTATTTTTAAATAATCTGGTCACAATACTGACAAAGTAAATAAATCCATTTGTAAGTAAATTAGTTTATAAAACTCATAATGTTCCCATTCAGAGAAATCTCTAAACCCTCATAGCTTGCATGTTAAAGCAATGTTAATGTTAGTTAATTCACATTCAGGAAGTCACAATCTGATTTAAAAATGAATGGATTAATGGGTACAATTGTGTTTTATTTTCTTTTAGGTAAAACTGGTTCACTTTCATGAAATGCAACAGAGCTGCTTGGATAGTCTTCAACTTGGTCCATGGAAGAAAAAATAATCATATTAAGCAACATGAAAGATTTTACCAAAAATATCTTCATTTGTGTTACGAAGATGAATGGGTGTGGAATGATAGAATTTTTTGGGTGAATTAACCCTTCAGAGCATTTTAAAATCTATCTAATTTAATTATTTGACCCCAAGTGTATGGTCAGAATTTAAAATCAGAACTAAGCTTTTAACAGAATTTTAACAGGTGTTCATTGTAATTACAATTTCACGGTTTACTCTTACATGTAAACGATTTTTCTAAAATTCTTATCTTGAAAAGTTTCCAAGTCTTGGCATCTGGCAGTTCTCCATTCTTTGCCTTCTTGGATGGCTCAGATGGAGGCCAATAGCAGCTCAATCCCTGTTTGTACATTTAGACAAATACCCAATTACAAACCAGTCAAAAAGTGAAAAGGCTTTTCACAGTGTTATACATAGTCCGTAGCTTTATCACAAAACCTAAGCAGTAGCGATACTTACATTTCCATCTGCCACAATCCATGTTCGGCAAACAATTGCCACTGTCTTCTTTTTCAAACTCAACCACAACGTATGTAATCATCTAAAAAAATGTAATTTGGTTATTAAAAGAGTGATTCTGTAGCAAAAGGTACAGAATTAAACAAATAACATAATTATATATATATATTTATTTATTTATTTTTATTATTTATTTATTTATTTATTTTTTTAAATTGTACACTTACAGATGTTTTACAAAGTTGATTTCTGGAATCAATCCTGAATAATTGGTTTTAGTCATTCTTGATTATTATCATTTTTGTGCATATTGAGATGCAACAGTTAGGGTTGCATGATTTCTTAAATTAGGGTTAGGGTTGAATGATTTCCTAATTTGTCATCCACATTCATAATTTTCATAGGGTTGAGCAATGTCCATGATCTGTGTGTAAAACCATGCAACAGTTAGAGTTGCATGATTTCTTAAATTAGGGTTAGGGTTGAATGATTTCCATGATTTGTCATCAACATTCATAATTTTCATAGGGTTGAAAAATGTCCGTGATCTGTGTGTAAAATGTAAAGAAATATAATCTTGTTCTTATCAGCATGTTCAGTCATGATCACTTGAGATTTAAGCTCCGATTTTAATACTGTCCTAATTGTCGTCTCCTTTGCTTTGCCAACATAGGAACCCACGATGCGAGAATCACAGGGTTCTGTGTAGAGGGGAGCCGTCTCATCATAGACCCTACAGAGTAGTGTTTGTCTTTCCAGACCATCTTCTTCAATGACCTCAAAGAAGGTCTGGTTGATTCCAAAGAAGTTGTTTGGTCTTGTACTCTTGATCTGTGCCTCTGGTGTTCTCTTCTGCATGTTTTGCCCTTCAAGAATTCTTCTTGTGATTTGAGCCAGTGGACTTCTTCCAGACTGAACCATTCTTTTTAATTTTTGGTTGAAGCTTTCAAATGCAAACGCACTGCATTCATCCAGACCCTCAAACTGTTTTGCAACGTCTGCAATATGGAGCATCTGATGGACATTGTACACAAGAAATCCCTCACCATACAGTTCTTTGCACTGTAGCACAAAGAATTTCAGGAGATCCCTTGCATATTCCCAGTGTTTCCTTGTGAGACCTGGTTGGACAAGAATGCACATTGCTGTGGAGAAGCACATGAAGTTGTCATACAGGTCTTGTTTCAGAATTCCTTTCAGGACAATCTTTCCTGTGTACAACATTAGTTGTCTGTACTCGGTCGCTTTCCATCTGTCTATGTCATTCAGTCCCCTGGGGCGCCTGGCAAACACATTTGGAATGCTGTTTCGGAGATTTTCAAGTTTGCTGCTTACGATGGCTATCTGTCCAGCAGACATCCTTGTCTCTTTTGGCCCTCGCATCCATTTCAGGACAAGTTTTTTTGTCACTCCAAGACATGCTTGATGCATGTAATCAATAGGGAAACCAGAAACCATGTCAATATTTAGCTGGCAAAATGGAGTTTCTTGTTCTCCATTGTGGTGCTCTTCCTGCTGCCTTTGTCTGAAAGACCTGTCAGTACGCAGCTGTAGATTGTCCACCTGCTGGTATGTCATATGGCCCAGCCACTGACCTTTCTGATTGCATCTGTCACATCCGTAATATCCTGAGTATTGCTTGATTGATTTGACGAAGGCCTTGGCAGGTGCATCACAGATAATGCAGCTGATTTGAACTGGAATGTGCTTTTCTTGGTACCACAGACCATCATTCTCCAATTTTGTAATTTCCTCAACTGTGTCACACAAAAACTCCAAATCACAGGGCTTTGAATTTCCACATGTGATGGCCACAGGAAATACATCTCTCGGTTTTAAACTAGTGCTACAAAGAACTGACCAAAGGCAAGTTTTTGAACTTTTAAAAAGAGGGAGGCCATCGATATGAAGTTTCAACTCTAAGATTTGCATCCTTGTGGTTGTTTCGACAGAGTATTTCTGCATGTGATTTTTTAACATCTTTTCTACTCCAAAGAAGAAATACTCCATTCCTGACTTCTGCTGTATATTTACAGCTTTTGGGGTTGTTAAGCAAAGTTCGAGAAGTTGATGGAAGGTCTTTTGTTCCATGTTTTTTTAACAATTTCAGAAGGCTGTCTAAAGCATTATGGGCAATTCCATTTTCTGTGCTCCAGGATGCGATGTCTCTGGCTATATTTGAATTTGAATCACCCATCGTCAGGGAATCTTCATCTGAAAATTGTTCAGAAACATCTGAATCTTCAGAGATGTGTTCTTCGAAATTGTGTTCTTCTTCAGTTGTTTCCAAATTCAGATTTTCATTGTCATCAGCCTTCATTATTCCATGTGCCTCGTGTTTTTCCATGATTTCCATTGTATTTGTGTCCTCAGTTTCACCTTTGGCTGCCATTATAAGTTCTGTATCCTCCCTTTTTCTTTGCTGTTTACTCAGTCTTTTCAAAGAGACCCACTCTCTGTCATATTCTCTCTTCTTACTCTTCCTATCCATGTCTTAAATCAGAGAGAGCATAATCTTAATCAGAGTATTTACTAATTTCAGTGGATAATTTTTATTTTTAGCTGATATTAGGGGTAGGATTAGTGTCACAGGTAAGTTTTTGAATAAGTATGTTTTCTGAATTGGCAAAAAAAAACTAAATTGTGCATTTAAATCTTGTGAGCATTTATACAGAATGGTGATTTTCATCTATACACAACTGACTCTGGACTTTAGTGTGATTTCTAAATGCAAATGTACTTACTATTTACTAAAAGTGAAGAACAAATGTAGCTGAACGACTTGAACTGAAGTGGTCCGAGCCACAGAGCTGAAAATGAAGAAAATTGTAGTCTGAGTATATGAATGTTATTAAAAAGCACACATTTGCATGTTAGAATGTAAATCATGAATATAGGCTCATTCAATAGTGCATGAGAAGGGAGTGTATTGTCATGATTTTAGTGTAATATTTACTTTATGTTTACAAAAAGTGAATAACAAATGTAGCTGAACGGCTGGAACTGAAGCTGTCCAAGCCACAGAGCTGAAAACGAAGAAAAATGTAGTCTGAGTATATGCATGTTAATAAAAAGCACACATTTGCATGTTAGACCAAGGCAATGCTGACTCTTAATTTGAAAAAAAAAAAAAGGGGGGGGGGGGGTAAATTATGAATAGGCTCGTTCAATAGTGCATGAGAAGGGAGCGTATTGTCATGATTTTAGTGTGATATCTACTTACTGTTTACAAAAAGTGAAGAACAAATGTAGCTGAACGGCTGGAACTGAAGCTGTCCAAGCCACAGAGCTGAAAACGAAGAAAAATGTAGTCTTGAGTATCTAGTCTTGCAGTGGAATACATGTAGTGACGCTACTAGTTTAACTACATTTTTCAGTAGCTTGTCAGTAGTTAAACTACTTTTAAAACAGTGTGAGATACAGGCTACATTTGAGTATTGTATCTTCTGATACAGATTACAAAATAAAACAGTACGCTCTGAAATCATAATTGTAGTGCATTGTGTTGTTTTAAACTCCAAACATTTTACTTAAACATTATTCATTAACAGTTATTTACTTGGCTTTGTCATTTAAAAAAATAATAAAAAAATCAAAGTAGTTTAACTGTGCTAGCTATTTTTTGATAGTGACTTGTAGTGTAGCTAACTACTTTTTCAGAAGGGTAGCTCGACTGTAGTTTAACTACTTTAATTTATATGTAGCTGGTCAAACTACAGTTTCAGAGTTGCTTCCCCAACACTGCAGAGTATATGCACTTTAATAAATAGCACACATATTTGCATGTTATAATGTAAATCGTGAATAGGCTTGTTCAATAGTGCATGATAAGGGAGTGTATATTCATGATTTTGGTGTGGTATTTACTTACTATTTACAAAAAGTGAAGAAAAAATGTAGCTGAGCGGCTGGAACTGAAGTGGTCCAAGCCACAGAGCTGAAAATGAAGAAAATTGTAGTCTGAGTATATTAAAAAAAGAAGAAAAAAAGCAAACCTCATAAAAACATATACATTGAGTGAGTAAACATTTTAGTGAGATCGTTCTTTTTAAAATATGTATTTAAATGTATGCAAGTGACCTTTATATACTGTAAATACATTCAGTTCCCCAGTTACTGAGAACAGACATAATTATTTTTTATGGGTTTACATTTGAATATATATATATAGAGAGAGAGAGAGAGAGAGAGAGAGAGAGAGAGACTATCAAAGACTTTTTTTTGAAGAAATTTTTGAAGTGTCAGTTTTTGCAATATACACATTACTGTACTTGTGGGAGCATGATAAACAAAAATTCTGTAAATTTTACATAAAAATAAGATGTGCATATGACAATAAGATAGATAAATTACTTTTATTGTGTATTGCTGTTAATTGGAAAAATAAAAAATGGCGGTCTTCCCATACAGAAAAGCAAAGTGATTGGTACCTCTCTAAGTGCATAATACCAAAGCAATGGTGCATTTATTGTAACGGGGGGGGGGGCTTTTTAACAAATAATTTAAAAATGTTGGCTTCTAAAAAAAACGGGAGTACGTAGGCTTCACGCAGTTCCGGAACAGAAGGTGGCGGTAATGCACCATTAAGCTGGATGCCAACCGCCGTTAAAGAAGAAGGCTTCACGCAGTGCTTGTGATGTCATTACGTCATTTGCTGTGGGCTTTCGGCGCGCTGGATGAAAGGTGATGGCGCTTTATTTCTAGGCAATGGAAGATCGGAATGGAGTAGGAGGAAAGTAATTAAGGTCAGTTGATGCTGCAGTTTACAAGTGAAATCTTGTTTCAACTAAGCCTTGCAACTGCGAAAATTGGATTTTATGCTATTGAAGCAAAGTTACAGATTTAACTTTAACGGTTGGCTCTCTGTTTTCTCCATCGTGACTATGTGATTGGTATGCAATTAACGAAATGTTACTGTTACATTTTGGTATTATGTTTTAGACGGAAACCGCACCCTTGCTATTATTTTAACACGAATTTCTGGAAAATAATTTAAGTTGTGTGGGTTTTATGCTACTGAGTAGTTGTTAGCTTAGCTATACAGCCAAGGCATTAGGATCAACTTGGCTAAATAGCACGTGCTTTCCCCACGAGGGTTTTTTTAATGTTCTTAAACATTTTTTTAGGCTAACGTTACTGGAAAGCGTGCATTGTATATTTTACGTTTAATTTCTTGCATTTCTCCCATTAGCTTGTGAACCCCTGATTTTTGTAAGGTCGTGTTATCCTTTCAAACATGTTTATCTGTTAGTTCTTTAACCTATCGTAGGTTATGAGACAGACCACCGGAAGACTAATTCGCCGCTGGTTCCTTCGAGATTTTCCTATTGAGTTTTATAATGGGGGTTGTCCATTTATGAGTAAAATAAGGCCTGTGATAAACATAAACATTATAGTTACTTGAAAAGAAAAGGTATGTTTTCAAAAATGAACATAACTACTTTAAAATGCGTGATTTCGCTATATGTGTAAATTTTAAGTTTTCAAGTAACAAAACTTAAAAGTATAGTCAAGTTATGTTTACCACCGGCTTTATTTTACACACAAATCGAAAAACCCTATAGGAACATCTCGAGGGAACCAGCGTTGAATTAGACTTCCGGGTTCTGGCATCATACATGCGCGTGCCCCAGGTATGACGCGTTTTTGTAGGCAGATTAACGTCGTCACCACCAAGCGTCCTCAAACTTTATTTAGAAAACAACTCTATTTAAAAACATGCTCGCTGATTATGATCTGCGCTGTGTATGAATACTTATCCACTTTTCCATGAGGAATGCTGTCCAAATGTCCCGTTTTTAATGATGACGTCTAAAGTCCCCGCCAAAGGAAGTAGTCCCTTTTAGCAATTTATTAGCAACTGCCGATTTTAAGACACAGTAAAAGTTTAAAAAACCACAAGCGGGTTATAACTGGTGTGTTTTATGTCATAGATCAAAACGTGAAAATATTTAGAGGCTTTGTTAACCACAGACCTTATTTCAGGCGATTTAGCAAAAACCCATTCAAAAAACCCATAGACTTTACGGCGTTGGAACCGGAAGTCCTAAAATGCTAACTCGCTTCCGGATTTTGCCTACAAAAACGCGTCATCCCTGGGGCACTCTATCCTTGCATTCCATTCGGAAGGGCTCATCCCCATCCCTAATCCCTTCAAAGGGTTTACCCTCTGGAGTGAGAGCTTCGAATGGATGAAGGATGTAGGAGTAAAAAAAAAAACGCACTTCTGCGTCATCTTAACGAGACAGTCAAGGAGGAGTAGATTGTGCAAGCTGCGTCCTTTGTTTAATGTTGCCCATTCTGTGACGTCAAACAACTTCCCTGTGCAAAGGATCATGTGGGCCCGAAGTATCCATCAGTTGTACCATTTGAAACCCTTCATTCCAAAGGGCCCTTTGAAGTGGCGAGTTTTGAGCACTTCGGTGTGGAACGACCCTTCAGTATGGCGACCATGATTGTTTTCACTCAGAGGGTGATATATCCCGTTTGGAACGCACCGTTTGTATTGCGCGAGGCTGCCTCTTGTCATTTCTGACTTATAACAAAAGAACAACCTCGCTCACTGCACCTATAATCTCACAGCTCTATTCTCACTCTGTATGTTCATGCCAGGCTAGTCTTTTGTCTTTCTGTGCCCAATTACTTGATTTGTCTCTCAATCTGTTCCTCTCTCTACCTATTTAGCTAACGGAATAGTAATCTTCAAGGTAACCGTTTTTATAGGTGAATCAGTGCCTGTATGTACCTTGATATTGAAGTCACGGTTCGGTAGGGGTTTGGTACAGCAGGGGGAAGAAAAACTCAAACTTATATATATATATATCAGTGGCGATTCTTTAAGACTGCAAGGGAAGCTCGGCTTCCCTTAATGTCACAAAATTAATGGTCAAATGTACTATTGTATTTTTTGACTAAAAATGCGTTAAAACGTTCATCTCAAAGACGAGTTCGTTCAGAATCAGTTACATATAGCAGGTCGGCTGACTCGATTTCCTTCTCATACATTCCCGCAGCGTCACAGTGCATTTCCCTATTGAAGCCCAGCGTCCATTGACTTCAGTGGGGCTGCTTTGAACGGTTTTTTTCAGCGCTTCGAAACTAGACGGTCATTGGATAAACGCTGCGATTATGTCCCGCCCACGGACGCTCAGCGTCTCTGGGGGTGAATGGGGAGTGGGCTGGCCCGGACTCCGAGCTTCTGCATGATGATTGGAGGGTCTGTCGAAAGACTGCATCTCCTTTTGACTGACAGCGATTCTGTACTATAAGGAATCACTGAAGCTATTCGCGCTCAGTCCCATCGCGGATTTCTCAAGTTCAGTCGAAATAAAAACTGCTGAACCTATTTTTTGATTGCTTGGCGAAATTGCTTGATTTTCATCATACATTTCACACAATTATACACCACATTCCTTGTTTCAGTTTTACAGAGTTTAATATTTTTTTTTTAGATCGTTCATTCATTCATTCCTTCATTCATTCATTCATTCATTCATATAACGTTAGTAGGCTAGAAATCTGTACATGGCCATCCTTGATAACATCTTGGAGCAGATTCCTCGACGTTTTTCAAATTTGGAAAGCATGCTCTTAGAATTAGTCAATCCAGGGAAATTTGATGACATGAGACAGGTATTTCCAGAGGAGGCCTTCCAAAGTGTCCTGAAAAGTTATGGCCATCACTTTGATTCAGGAAGACTGAGGTCAGAACTTCAAGTCCTGTATTCAGATCAGGAAACACAATGGGCCAAGGCCGTTTAAGCAGCCTAGCTCTGCTGGCCATTGAGAGGACACTGGTCAAGTCACTTGAAAAGACTCCTAGTTGGTACGACAGGGTCACAGACCATTTTCTTGAAAAGGAACGTAGGGCAGAATTTACTTTTAAATAAATAGACAATTTTATGATGTAGGCCGAAAATGAGCTTCCCCTCTCTGACAGACCAGTAGCCGCCACGGATATATATATATATTTTTTTTTTTTTTTCACAGTACAACTGTTTTTAATGATTTACACAGTACTCTTGTGAATTTACAGTAACTTACTGGCAACTTTTTTTATACTAAAGAATGGTTTAGTATTATAATAATTTAACTAGTTGACTAGAAAAATCTTTCTTGGGAGCAGTCCTAGTCAAAACATTTTTACAAAGCCAAAGATACTCATGTGCAGTGGTTCTTAAAAGAGCTGTTGCGGTATATTTAGCGGCTGATGAGACATGAGCAGAGGAGAGAAAAATAAGAAACCTGACAATATACGTGAGATATTGCTAAATATCTGTTCGAATTAAATGTATTCAGTTTTCATCAATCAAATCAGATGCAGGATGTTAAATTGTATTATAAAAAAATTATCCTTTAATGATGACTCTGAATTGCTGTTTTATGTATCTTTAATTGATCTAGAAGTTGTCAGTCAGTCAGAACATATACTTACAAAGCCAAAAGTATTCTTTTCTTTGGCTCTTAAAAGAGCCTTTGGGGTGTATTTAGCTGCTTTTGAGAAAAAGAAGAAACATAAAAGAAAATGGTACAAGATATTTCAAATGTATACAAAATAATAACATGTATAACTGATCATTACTGACTAAACAGTAGGCTATGGCAAATCAGAAATGCAGGATGACAGATGATCACTTACATAAATCAGACGGAAATCGACGCTGAAAAAAGAGAGAGGAGAATAATTTTCATATTATAAATTCTCAAAGGTAAAAAAGGCTTATAAATATGTAACATCCGAAATTCGCTGAGATGAGAATGCACAGAACAATGAATTTGAGACCTTACAACCTCCCAAACAACCAAGACGCCATTAAGTCACACCGTAAGATACATATTTATTATTCAAATATTGTTGTTAATGGCTGATGTCGAGTTCTGTCTTTCTCTCCAAGTGCACGCTCCAAGCGTTTGAGAGAGTGGCAGCTAGCGCGCTCACAGCGCTGGCTGTGAGCGCGCTAGTTGTCCCTCTCTCAAACGCTGTAAGACAGAGCACTAATTTCCAAATAAGGTGAAGATATAATTGTATAATTAATTTAACGTAGGCTAATCTTAACATGACCGACAAAACCCTAAAATGAAGCTTCTCTAAATACTCCTTCATCGCGAATGACGTCACACAGACCTAACGGCATTTAACGGCAACCGCGTCTAACAGTATACTGTACGGTGCAGTTGAGTAGTTATAGGTAACGTTAGCACAAAAAGACGGAAAACCAGTTTGTGTGAGCTAAACGTGGAACATTTAATGGAAAGACAGTATGTCGGTTTTAGGATAACGTTAATTAATTGTAAGAGCGGTGGTTATTACCCTGAGGAAAAACTAACTGTTCCTCTCGGACTGTTTCTATGATATTATTTGTTATTATATTATCATTATATTGTCATTTAGTTTTATTGTGGGCTCAAGTTTTAAAATGAATAATAAAAAAAACGGTTTAAAGACCGTTAAAAAGACCTTTACCTCTGAAAATCCGGCAGTACTGCAAATGTCCACTCAAGTGAGTCGGCGTTATGCGCGCGGTGGTCACAGACCCCGTCTTATATATGCGTGCTGAAAGGTTTCGCGGGCATGGCACGCGAGCAGGAATTTTTGACAGAAGTTGCTAATTTTATAAATTTTAATTTTTTAAAGTTTTATTTTATACTTACATAACGATACATTGCCTTATAACTGCGTTATACTACTATATGAAAAAAAAAAATGTGATGGGCTTCTGTACTACCTCAATAATTAACTGGTTTATATAATCAACGTATTGTGTATTAATTATATATAATTAGCATTTATTATGTTATTATTGTTGTGGTTATTTTGATAATAACATAATTTATATTTATTAAATAATTATATAATACAATAATGCTAACTATTCTATTATATCACCATACTTTGTTATATTGGAATACAATTAGTCAGTTTTCATCACATTAAAAATTGGAAAAAAGAGTGTAAAGGGACCCAAAGAGTCTCATCCTGTTTAATTCGTCCCTGTGTTGAATATTTTTATCTTTTTTTTTTATTTCATAACACACACGGGTAGTTGACAAATAGGCAGTGTAAATTTTTTTTTTTTTTTTTTTTTTTTTGAAAACACCATATATTTTTTTTTAAAGAAAATTACTTATTTATGTAGTGTGAAGTCTGATATTTCAATTCTTTCAGGTTTTTTTTTTTTTTTACTGTAATCTTAATGTGTCCTATGGGGTGACATGGCAAAAATTAAGAAAAAAAAAAAATTAATATACAAATAGCGTAAGAGATTTATCTTCATTGTTAGACACTTATTTTCATATGATGCTATTATTTAATATAAAATTATGAAAAACAACGATTTTCCTACGATTTGTTGGACATTTTCAATAAATACAAGACAAATTTTGCTGTCATCCTTTCAAAACTGCTGAAAATTATATCATTTTAAGATAAGTGATGATTATACCTCCCCTACATAATACTCAACTGTTTGTGTGTGTCACACCACATCATCACACTAAAGCAGTGGTTCTCAAACCTGTCCTGGGGACCCCCCACCACTGCACATTTTGCATGTCTCCCTCATCTAACACACCCAATTCAGGACAAAAATGGTAGTTATTGCATTAACAAGAGAGGTATTACATGAAAGCATTTTTATTTAACCTTGAATGTGTCATAGAAGAGACATTTAATTTTGATACAAACAATATCAGCATTTTTTTTTTAATTGAAAAAAATAAATAAATCAACAAAATTAAATGACTCTGACAGAGCAAATATCTTTGAAACTTTAACTCCGAAAAATCTTTTTTGATGTAATTAATTTAAGAAGAAATAACATTTAATTTTGTTACATTAAAAAATGTGTTTTTAAAAACATTTTTAAAGTATATGGCTGCTTTAAGGCATAATTTCGAGATTTTTATATATATATATATATATATATATTTTATTTTTTTTTTTATTATTTTTATTTTACTTTGTGTCGTTCTCTAGGATCTTTTCCCTTCTACGTGGGTCCCTGTTATTTTCTCCCTATACTTCCATGTCCTCTTCCTCCCACATTTCTCTCCCTCAATTCTTTCTCTCAAAAACATACATTTTATGCTTTTTCATAACAATTTTTTTTATTCAGTGTAATTATTTATTGCATTTAAGAAGACTGAAAATGATCAAAAAAAATAAAAATGAGTTGAACAAATCTTATTTAATTTTAATTTAAAATGCTTATTTAAATTTAAAATGCTTTTTAAAGAGACCTGTCCTGGTGTGACAGAAAAGGCGTCACACCAATGGACATTTTCTTGTCACACCATTGGATGCTTCAGCCTTTTGAGTCAGGTAATGATACTGCTATTCGTAGCTAACCTGTCATTAGCAGTTAGCAAGACACGTTTGCATAATTTTCCATGATTATCTAGTTTAACATATTTTTTATTAAATATAATTTAGGGGTTACAACTTTTGTTGTCCTTTGGGACAACAAAACACTTTTACTGTGGTTTCAAAAAGTTAATATTTGAACAATTGAGACCAGAACTAACCATGTGCACATTTCATGGGCTTCACATGGGGCTTCAGTAACATGACAATGCCTGATTTAATATCAGGATATGGTGTCACACTGGAGGCCATCGGTTTCTGTGACAAAATGTAATAGGATTGTACACTTTTAGAAATATATGGAGGAAAAAAAGGATTGCCATTTATTAAAATAGACACTTTAATAAATTTTAGTAAATGTATGCCCGAGGTATATTAACATTTTTATGCTTTTCTTTTTAATTTATAAGAGTTTAAATTTATTGAATCATGCTCGAGAGAGTCGCACCATTGGAGAATTTTGATATTTGGCTTAAAAATTAAAAACATCTAATAAAAAAGCAGTATTTTTAACAACAGGTCCAAGTAAAACAAAAATTAACCATTTACTGCACTTTAAAATGTCAATACTAATTATATCATTTTTGTCATGTGGAATAGTGAAAATGCCACCAACAACCCATATATATATATATATATATATATATATATATATATATATATATATATATATAATATGAGATTAAACATCTTACCTGCTTCTTCTTTTCTAGTGAAATGTGCATTGGAGAACCTGACTCATCCAGTTCATCGTTTTCTTCCCCGAGAATAAAGGCATTGTTTATGAAGGATTTGAAATCTCCACTGAAGTTTTTCCACTTCAGGCAGCTGCTTGCACCATCAAGTAATTGCTATAAGGTTGTTTTGTAACAAGCTTTAGCTATTTGAAATTTTTGACATTGTATTATGCTGAATATCAAAGCTTTTTTCTGTTTGCTAATGAAGGAATTGAGGAAGTCTTTTTAATTATTTTTTTCAAACTGAAGTAAAAAGATAAAACTAGACCCGTGGTGTAAGACAGGCCTCCCAGCACAGAATGACCCAAATAGCATATTGTTACTAGTGTTATTTTTAAATGTTCTGTTGTATTTAATTTTTTAATTATTTTATTATTTCTGTTGTATTTGACTGTATGGTGTCTCTTGAGGATGTGTATTTGTCAAAGTGATTGTTTATTAATGTGTGTAGTGTGTGAATATTAGAGAAGAAGCCAAATTGAGATTACTACTTCAAGACCTGAATGCAGTTTTAGTAATATGTTTTTTAATATATTTTTTATGCCTCTACTGCCTAAAAATGGTGATGTGATATTTCCACAGGTTTGTTGAACTGTGCTTGAAAGTACAATGTTGTTAATTACTTGTACTATATAGAAGTTATTTATATGTAGTTATAAATGCATGATTTCAGTTAATTAAAGTGTTTAAATTTAGTGCTTTGCCTCTTATTGAATATGCAGTAATGCTATGTTTATTGATAATGATTTTTTTATTACATGCAGGGATAACATAAATTTTTTTAAATTAACCCTTTCATGCATTAATTATTAAATCACTAAGTAATATTAATTATTTTTAAAAGTTCGATTTTTACTTTAAACAATTGGAAAATCAAGCCAATTACTTTTCCCCAATATATTTATTTTAAGGGAATTGGTAGAATTGTAGTGGACACTATCGAAGGTATAAAAAGTGATTCAGTATGAATCATTGCTTGGTCTGGGGAAAAAAGACAAACATGTTTTTAAAACATTTACTTGGATTAAATGTAAGAATACATAGTATTAACTATAATAAAGGTGTCAGCATTTAACACTTTGAAAGAGTTATATTTACACTGTATCAAGTAGAAAACTGGTCACACTACAAGGAGTTAATTTGAGTAAAGAGTGACAATTTAACACTAAGATTTATTTTAACTCTTGACATTTTTAACGCCAGTGTAACGAGCTGACATTACAACAGCTTACTCCAACCAGATTAAATTAGAAGAGTTGACAATAACTGTCAGGAAATATTTTTTGACATTAATAACATTGAGTGCACATCAAAACAATTCAGAAAGTTAAATCCAACATGGGATTATAGTAGAATTCTGTTCTTTGTATAACGTTACAAATATAGACAAAATGCAAACAGTTGTTTTAACAAACTTGTTCTTTATTACCGAACAAGCTACTTTACATCATGAAAGGTTAACTTAAATAAATGATAAAGCACAATATAAGCATTTCTGTCCTCAAAATGATGAAAGCTGCTTATCAGATGGTTTGTAATACTTCAAGCCCTGTACATGCAAGTCCTGTGTCAGTGAAGACGAATCAGTACCTTCGACTTTGCAACAGTGCATTGCTTGAGGCGACACAACTTTCAGAAGTTAAAAACATGTAGTAGCAACTTTACAAGTTTACGCTCTAATGTTACCCTAGATAAATGCGCGCTACTTGGCGCATATCCAAGTGTTTGTGTGGAGAGCGCTTACGGCATGACATGGAGGTATGACATAAGAGTAATGCAAACTGTAAAGGGTCCACTTTTATTTATGTAAAAACACAATAACACTAATTTCACATTGAACATAAATTGCACATTATGTGTGTTGCTGTCAGGGTGCTTTCGACCCCGTCAGTTCAAACCATTCAAATGGTTGATTGGAGGTTTACTGACATAGCCTGACAACATCTCGTCTGACCGCAGTTCACTGTTGTTCAACTGAAGTTCCCTCGTCCTCACCTGTACCTTTTCCGCGCTCGTTTGACTTGCACCTGGCGCTGAGGCGAAGTTGGAATGCGCGTCTGAAAAGTGTCCCGTTTGTTGTGGTCGTAAAAAGACAGTTCTATATAAACGCATGCAGCGTTTTACTTGCCGATGTTTTAAAAAATATTTTACATTTTTATTATTAATTCGCGGACATGATCTATCTTACCCTGCGAAAATATAGGGCGAGACGGCAATGATTTGGGAAAAAGGATCAAGAGATTGCATATCCAAAAGAGGCTACCTCACGAAATTGTCTGTGACAGTGACCCATTAACACACTGAGTTATATATTGTACAACGTGACATACATGTGCTAATACTGTCAGCTCCATCAAGGGTTGCGTACGCAACATGAAACATGCAACATGCTGAACATAGCCTACACACACACACACATATTCACACATACACAAACACGCATGTATGTATATTAGTACCGCTTTTACGTTTTTAAAACGTTTTATGTCAACGTGCAAAATACGTAATTGTAACACCTAAATAGAACGTTCTGCGAAAGTTGCAATTTGGTTTCATTTAGTTGTAGGCTGTGTTAACGTTTTGTAAAGAAAACACAAAGAGCTCAGTTTTTGCGCAGCGTTTCTTTGTTTTTAAGAATGAACTTTAATCCCACAAAAATCGTAATTGTATAATTTTGTTTGACATATGTCGTTTGGCCTGGTTGTATTTTGGTACTGCCATTACGTTTTTAAAACGTCTTATTTCAACGTGCAAATTACGTTATTTTAACACCTGAATAAAACGTCTCTCCTAAAAGTTGCAGTTTGGTCTGGTTTCGTTTTCGTAGTCAAAAAAACGTGATATTTACGTTTTTTTGACTACATAAAGAAAACATACCAGGTTGGTATTTTCACAACGTTTCTAAAACGTTTTATTTTGGTTACTTTTTTTTTTTTAAAAACAACGTTTTTAAAACGTTTTTTAAAACGTTGTACTACAACATTACCTAATTGCAACCAAAATACAACGTTGTGAAAAGTTGTAAAACGTTTTGTGTTTGCTGGGAATGTTTCCAAAGGGCCCCCAGGAAGATCAGTTTGTTCCATCAGTTGTTGTGGTCAGTTGGTGTGAAATGGTTTGGAGGTAACGTAACTCTTTCAGGCCAATACACGAGGTACCACTCCTGATGCAGAATGACCCCCCACCACCAACTTGTTCTGCTGGAGTCTGAGGGTCTTGATGCAAACATCTCCTGCATTGCAGTATTTGGCAGCCTCTGTTGTGCCAAGGAATCCCAGACAAAGATTTGCAAGTCTTTAATAATTATTTATATGTAGACAATGCAGAGCCCACATGTGCATTTCTACATCCACAGTGGTCTCACTCTCAAGAAAAAGGAAGAGTTCATAGAACCCATTTCACACCCCATGCCACAGATCGACCCAAAGTCTTTCAATCCTCTGGTTGTGTGTACTGTTTCCTCTAAGAGCACTACTGCGGTGGTCAGTCCTCACTCTGGTGGGGACTCTATATTTGGAAACAGCATCCAAGTAACAATCCATTACAGTGCTGCTGCGATTGTTGTTAGCAGTACGGAGAAAAAAGATGAGCCAACTGCACCATAAATTACTATCCTCCACCTAAATCAACAAAATTGTGTAGTTGAACAACTGCTTTAGACAACAAAAAATATTATCCTACCCAGGATGTGCTGTTGATGTGCTACATCAGCATTGTGTTAAATACATAAACAGGAATTTAAGGACACCTCAAATAGCTATTTTATCAACCATATGGATTTACATTAATAAATTGCCTAAAGTTTAAATTTTTAATTTATTTACTTAAAATTTTACTTAAAATTGAGTGATATTTAAAAAAAGTGGATATCTAAAAAGATAAGAATAGGCATAAAGACATGTTTAACAAATTAAAAAATTCTTTATTAGTTTGTGATTTCCATCATGATGACATAAAGAATTGGAAATTCAATATTTTAATCTTTACTTCGATCTTTGTTTCAAACAATGAAAACAGATTTTTTTTTTTTTTTTTTTGAAGACCGTAATAGAAAATGACCTCAGTTTAGTTGTTCCTGAGAGAAAGCATTGTCTTTAAAAGCTGGAAAGACTGGTTAATAACTTTTTTTTCTTTTTTTTTTTTTAAGTTAAATGGTAACTTGGCACCTGTTTCTGAATAGTTCTTGATCTAAATAGTTTACACAATTAATAAAAAGTACAAACACTTCTAAATAAAATTACTTTTATATGTGATTTATTAATGTGTAACAATTATATTTTAAATGAGTGAGGAAAATAAAGTGGGTTGAAATTAGTTCTAAAAGCTATCGGATCTAAAATCGTGTCAACTGAAGACATCCTGCCTGCACTTTCTGTTGATGGATCAGTTGTAGTATTTAAAATGTTTAAAGCTTATTTGCACAATATACATCATAAAAAAATGAAATGGAACCTTGAAACTCTGGAACCGTGATGAAAACATCAAAATGAACTGAAATGAAAAACAATTAGTAATCCCTGATGTTCTTTTTTATTGCCAATACAAATACAGACAAAACAAAGAACATTCAACCTTCTGGAGAACACGGAGGTGTAGTTTTTGTCCTCCAGTGGGCAGTACTTCTTTTTTGTTATTCTTTTAATAACATTTAAAAACTAAAAGAAATAGCTGATTGGTCCTCTGCTACCAGAAACAGCCATTCACAAACATGTGCCACAGTTTGACAGCTGCTATGGTGGGCTTTTCTAGCTATAGGACACAACTGAAACTTTACAAGATTATGGTAGATTAATTATGTAAATTAATTAAGTAAATATGTTGTTATCAACCATTAAAAAGAGAAAATTTGATATTGAAAATTGTCAGTTCAACAATATCTGAATGGAAAAATACACATTTATTGAGATGGCAGAGGGGAAGTCAATGTGTTTGCATTGCACTAAATGCCTCTGTTGAAAAACAGCATATGCTGATGTTAGGTATGTTTGAAGCATGGAAGCCGGGCATGAGCTGGTTTAAGCTGGTCCTAAGCAACTAGCTCCAGCTCAGGACCAGCTTTGGGAACCAGAGACTACTGTATCTTTTAGCCCTCATGTATAGGCAGATTTTCAGAGCCAAGACCTGAAAATATTCCCTCCACCCACCCAAATATTGACAGGTATGGTCCCAGAACTAAATGGGTGGTTAAATACCCAAACCCAAACTCTTTGCTGAAATGTGGAAAAATAATTACTTCATAAACATTAAAGAGTGCCAAATGTGTAAAACTTTTTTTCAAATTCTACTCAGGTTATTATGGAAATGGGAAAAATGGTTGCCTGAGAGGATTTTACGACAGCACAGAGGACCCAGACTGCGGTTTCATTTGCTGGAGTGTCAGGGGAACATGTTTCAAGAAGAGATGTATATGTACAGATGTACAAATGTCAATTTTCTCCTCTATCAGAACTAATTAAACAATTTCAGAGCTAAATAAATAACAATGAAATAATTGTGTCTTGGCATGTTATTCATATACCAAAAAATGCTGATTTCTTACTATATAACCCTTTACATTGTCAAGTAAATTCTTAATTTAATAACTAATCCTCTTGTAGTCGACTAACGATTAGTTGACTATTAGGGGGCAGCCTTAATTGTGTTTGATAATATATATATTTTTACCAGGAATAAGTAATTAACGGATTCACAGTTTCTTTTTATATAATTATGTATTACTGTTGGTGACAATAGCCTTGTGGGCAGCATGCCAACATATAGCACTGTTGCACTTTGGCTGACACGAGTTCGAATCCTGACTCGTGGACCTTTCCTGATCCCGTCCCATCCTCTCTCTCTCATCTCGCTTCCTGTCCACTCTTAAACTACCCTATCAAAATAAAAGCCAAATATTATATATATATATATATATATATATATATATATATATATATGAGAAAAGGAGGAGATTGTACCGAAGATATTTGCGAGATGACAACGAACCCTTACCCCGGACGACAAAATATCACATGGTGAAAATGGGTAATATGTACTAATTGACTAATCTACTAATTGAAAGTGCACCATCAAGTGCTCAACAGAGAGAGCTATCCACTTGCATATAAATGTATTGAGATTTAAAAAAAAAAAAAAATCAGGTCATGAATATTAAATCTTAAATGGTGTTACTAACATCTTAAATTTGGGGACAGGAATTGCGATATGATATTTATGATTAGGCTGTGTTCAGGTGCATTGCTGGTGTGTTGCTATTTTGAGGCAACTGAAATAGACTGCACCACTGACCGATTGAAACCTGGTCTAAAATCAATGACACTATATATATATATATATATATATATATATATATATATATATATATATATATTATATATATATATATAAAATTGATTTTAGACCAGGTTTCAGACCATATTAGACCATATTATTTATATAAGAAATAATATATATATATATATATATATATATATATATATATATAATTTATTTAAAGAGCGCGTTAGTAATATGCGGGTACACAACGTGTGTACATTCTGCTTATTACACTTGTGGCTGAGTGTCGGCTCACTCGGCTGTGTACTGGCAGCGATTTGCCTGAAGTAAGCTATCTTTTAATTTCTCTCGGATCTGTTTTGCCTCCATCGCTGCTTGACAAGTGACGAGATAATGCTGTTAATGCTCCATTTTTGATGAATTTATGTTGCTGCTAAAACTGTAACAGAAACAATTAATAAACTATAAATTTTGCAGATCTTTTGTACTGTAATAAAATATTTATAAGCCGATATATTATTTACATAATTAAAAAAATCCTATTGGAATTTCAGTTTATCCTTTATGATCTTATTGGATTCTTGGAATTCTCTGCAGAGTACTCATCTTTTTCAGACTGGTAACATTAGGAACTTATCCTTGTGATTTAGGAAATTTTATTGAGAACATCCCAACAAAACAAGACCTTCCAGCTTCTGTGCCTTAGCAACAAGAGGATAAACACTTAGCCAGTCATTGACAAGTTTGTCCAGTCAAATTGAGACATCAGCGCTAGTCATCGTTTGATTAAGTAGTTGAGGAATTGACTGAAGTATGTTGAATTGCCGTGCAATTTGAGATGGAACGTAATTTGTTCCATGACACAACCTCTTCAGTTTTTGGTTGTGACCCTCAAATGAAAATGCAGATGTACACCAAAGAGATCCAAACATCTTGACAGAGAAGGGTGAGTGTGTGAGTTGATGGACACCAAAGGACATTCAGGACACTCACAGTCATTGGTATATCTCCTGCACAAACTTTATCTTGGATGAATCTGCCATCCATGAGGTGAATTCTGGATGGCGGGCCTTGAACCTGGACCACCAGACATCACTGGAAAAACATTTCTAATCAAATTTCCTTGTTAAACATTAAAGCACTATAGTGTAATAAACAGTGCAATTTTTTTCATAAAAAAAATTCAGAATTTCAGCTTTAACCTCCTGGAGTCGGCGGTATTGCCGCGATACAACCTTGCTTTTTGTCTTATCAGTGAAAGAGACTCAAAATACTCCAATTTTGCACATAGAATTAAGAGTTATACTCCATTTTAATCTGTGAAATATTTTCTTTATTTGTGTACACTCAGAGTAAAAACAAAATGTTGTGAAGTCCAATCTGATAGTTCTCAGAAAATGAAGTGTAACTTAATGAATACTAATCACACAAAAATGGTGAAAAAATGGTGAAATGTCAGTGTTTAAATCGTGTAAGTCAGATCGAAAACAAATGTTCTCTGTTTATGTAATCTGAATGAAAAGAGAGAGATTCAAGTTGTTTTGTGAGTCAGCTCATTATCCACTAATTCGGCCACACCCACAGAGCGAGCGCTAATCAGACGCAAAATTCTGAGGCAATACATATATACCTCATAGCAATCTTGAATTTATTATCTTCAAAAGTGTCTATTTGCATGTTATAGCCATGGTTAGCGATCCCTGGAAGCCTCTGTTAGTTCCTGGAATGTCACATGCTATGTCTGTTCTTCACCATGAGTAATTTGTGGACTAAAGGTGCACAGATCGCCCTTTGGCTGCAAGTATGACTTGAAAACACAGTATCCAGCCCTCATAGTGATGACAGTAAATATTGAATAAATATTACTTCTCTGTATAGAAAATTGACATAAACATGAGAATCAATCAATATTTCTCCAAATGTGCATGCTTTTGAGCTAAAAGCCCTGATGGATGTTGTTTTGTCAAAGGTAACGACTCCGATTTTCATATTCATAACTCCTGACGCATATTAACAAATTACGCTCACTATAAGATTTTAAGAGTAAAACAGAGGTCAAAATGTGAAGCTTGAGTCTTGGATCTTTTTAATGATGTATAGTTTATCAACTGCACATTAATATTTAGGCTATATATCAAATATAATAGTCTATATGAAATGCCATAGAGCAGTGGTTCCCAAACTGGGGTACGCATACCCCTGGGGGTATGTGAGGTGACAAAAGGGGGTACACAAACAAAATACTGAGTAGTTCATTTAATTCTACCTTAAAATAATATTAAAATCGAGCATGTATTTCTGACTGTCAAAATGTCGTAAATCCAGTACATTGAATCAAATTACCTCATCATTTGCAGTCAAAAATGACTGTATCCACACAAGCAGCATGCATATGATTGATTGCGTGCAGAATCTGCTGCCTTAAATCGCGCTAAATTACTGTCGTTCTCGACAATGCACCTTTGTAAAAGTGGGCATTTAGCACTTACTCGCATGAAGAACAAACATAGACAAAGATAATGGATTAATTTCGATTTAAGGCTCAAACTTTCTCCAATACAAAAACATACCTTGTGTGAGTTCTTGTATTTAATGATGATAACGAGCAAGAATGCAATTGTTCACAAATATCCACATGACTGCAAACGTGACATTATTATACAACAGGTCAAAACATAAAACATACATTTTAAACACAGTACTGTCAGTATTTACTCTATTTTGCAATGAAATAATAGTTCTAGCGAAAACCACAGCAGAACTACATCACACGTCTGTTTCGCGAACAATTCTGCGGCTTTGAACGAATCGTGAGAGTCAATGATTCAATGATTCATTCACAGCCATTTGCTTCATTACTGAATAAATGACTCACTCATAAAAACAGTGACTTGCTGCCACCTACTACCATCATTGCATATTTCTCTATTGAACATTTTTATTTAAAACATTATTTATTTTATAAAGTTATTCATAAAGGTAAAAAAAATGCACTGGAAAATCAATTTAAGGGGCAAATATTGTCCCTTAATGGTAAAGATGTGACTGCAGTCGAAGTGGTAGAGAGGGTACGCAGAAGGATGGTAATCCAAGCTAAAAAGTTTGGGAACCACTGCCATAGAGGTAACATGAATGTTCAGATGCTTTGCATCACATAAATACATTAGATTTTAAAGTTTATTAAAATAGAAAACCATTATTTTAAATTTGTTATAATATTTCACAGTATTGCTGTTTTTTTCTGGATGCTTGATGAGCTTGAGACTTCTTTTAAAAACATTATAATAGTAATGCATCCAATCTTTTGACTGGTAGGCTTACTGTAATTTAAACTATATAATAGGCCAATACAAAATTTTCTTCACATGATGTGCTATAATATGTGCATGCATTAGATCAAAAAATCATGTTTTCTGTCAGGAGTGGACATTATATTAACGTTAATACAGCTGATCTGATCTTGTTATCAGAGGGTTTTTTCACATAGCTTACCTGACTGAAAGGGCTCATTATGCGGGTCTTTGCCTTCTCAGGTGTGAATCACAGCATTATTCATGAAGATTTACACCTCCACACATACTGTGTTTCTTGACAAAAAGTGTCTTACAAAATTTAAATCAATATATTGTTTTATATGAACGAATAGGTAGGATAATTCTTACATCATTTTGAAGCAAAAACTCTAGACTACAACCTCAGAAGTCTTGTGAACACATATTTTGTATTTATTTTGTAGCCTTATTTCAGTGATTTAACTCTCTGGAGTCGGCTAACGCGCCGGCGCGTTTTGCAGGATTTTTTCACATTGCAGCAAAACAGACTTAAAATACTCCGTCATTTTTTGTCATAGAGACGTAATTAATATATAAATTGAAACTATAAAATGTCTTCTTTTATTTGTGTACACTCAGAGTAAAAACAAAATGTTGTGCTTTTTGTAAAAAAAAAAAAAAATAACATGATGTGTGATCTCTCGTCTCCCTCTGAACGAAGTCCAATCTGATAGTTCTCAGAAAATTAACTGTAACTTAGTGAATACTAATCACAAAAAAATACACTTATGTCTAAAGACACGTTGAAATGTCAGGTTTTAAATCATGTAAGTCAAATCGAAAACAAATATTCTCTGTTTATGTAATCTGCATGAAAAGAGAGCCATGTCAGAAGTCTGTGATTCAGCTCATTATCCACTAATGCGGCCACACCCACGGAGCCAGCGCTATTCAGACACAAATTCAGAGTCAATACAAGCATACATCGTCTCAATCGTGTATTTATTGTCTTGAAAAGTGTATCTGGATGTTAAAGCCATGGTTAGCAATCTCTGGAAGACATGCCGTTAGTTCCTGGTTCCTGTTCTTCTTTAGATGAATTTGTGGACTAAAGGTGCACAGAGAGCCCTCCGGCTGCAAGTATGAATTGAAAATACAGTATCCAGCATTCACAGTGATGACAATAAATATTGAATAAATATTACTCCTCTGTATAGAAAATTGACATAAACGTATGAGAATCCATCAATATTTCTCCAAATGTGCATGCTTTTAAGCTAAAAGCCTATATGAAATGTCATAGAGGTAACATAATTGTTCAGACACTTTGCATCACAGAAATGCATTATATTTTAAAGTATATAATAGAATACCATTATTTTAAATTGTAATAATATTTCACAGTATTGCTGTTTTTTCTGTATGTTTGATATACACCATATGATGAGCTTTGAGACATGATCACAGAGGATTTTTTCACAGCCTACCTGACTGAAAGAGCTCATTATTATGCAAGTCTTACAGCTCATTATGCGATTCTTTTGTCTTCTCAGGTGAGAATCACCCATTATTCATGATGATTCACGCCTCCACGCATACTGTGCTTCTTGACAAAAAGTGTCTTACAAAAACTAAATCAATATATTGTTATAAATGAAGGAGTAGGCAGCATAATTTTTACATAATTTTGAAGCAAAAACTCTAGTCTACAACATCCAATACCCAGAAGTCTTGTGAACACAGATTTAATATATATTTTTTGGCTTTATTTCAGTGACTTAAGTTTTTTGTTTTTTCAATAACCACGCATAAACTTTATTCCTTCAAAAACACAAACATGTACATACATGTTCCTCACATATTATTGTAGCCTAGTTTGTGCTGAATACAGTGTAATGACACTTTTGTCATTAATATGTTTATGAACAACTGAAAAAAGCACAAATGTCAGGGCATGTCAAAACTTCTCCAGGCCCCAAATCAGCCTCAGACTCCAGAGGGTTAAGGTTTTTGTTTTTTCAATAACCACGCATAAACGTTATTCCTTCAAAAATTCAAACATGTACATACATGTTCCTCACATGTTATGGTAGCCTAGTTCATGCTCAATACAGTGTAACGACACCTTTTCCATTAATGTTTATGAACAACTGAAAAAAGCACAAATGTCAGGGCATGTCAAAACTTAACCCAGAGGGTTAAGAACATAATGGAATAAAACTTTTAAATTGGTCAAAACATTTGTCCTTTTTACACATTACATGTAGTTACTGTAGTAATAACTATAAATTCTACATAATAACCTTAAACCAAATTCTCATCCTAACCCTATAGTAAGTACATGTAGTTAATTCGACCAGTTTTCATCAATCTGCGTATAAATAACATAACTTTACAATTTCCAGTTGTATGTAATGCATATCCCAAAGTCAAATTTTGCGTGCACGTGATATGACAATCCTTCCCATTAACTTTGGTGGCGAGCAGATGCATGCAAATACCATGCATCATCTTCAACGGCAATGACGTCACCAGCACAGCTCAGTTCACCTAGTTCACCTGATGTGCGTACATTTTCAAACAGGTAAGTAAGGGCAAGAATCTTTTTTTGTAATGAGATCACGATGTAAACAGTATTGTTAATTTCTGTGTTTTGCATCACGTTACATGGGGTCATGTGTCAACATGGCAGCATATGCATTCAAATTAGTTGTTAGTGGAACAGTGGGTTGCTCAGTTAGAACTTTTGGTATCCTACCATTGACATTAACCTAAGCTAAATTCTACTATAGACCTGTTGCAGTTTGAAATAAATACATAAAACAGATTTTAATCATGTTGTGACATGTGTCTTCAGCTTTTATACATGGCTGATGACAGCACTGCAAATCAACAGACCGAATTAGTGTTAGCTAATGTTTTTAGCTAAAATGGGACCCCCAGGGGTCAATAATGTGGACTAATCAGTGCGCATGGACTCCTAAACTGGATTTATTCACAAATTGTGGGCAACAGGCCAACCTGTTTACTGCCTATAAATCGTGCCTGCAGAAAAGGCATGTTAATGCATGCTGCATCTATAAATGTTATGCACCTTGTGGGTGTGGACCCCAAGAGGTAACCTTAGATGACACCAGATCAGTATTTTGACATGAAAAACAACCCGCGGCAACAGTGTAAATGTAGCCCAATTCCAAGGGAAAACCGCAGACTTGGCAACACTACATATGGCCTACATTTACTATACAAGCTGATCTGAGATCTGCTAGAATAACAGGCATGTTGGTATAATTTAGGCAGGCATTACTAGTTGCTTGAAGATGCATGATACAATAGGGTTGGATTAGGCTCCTATTCCTATTTGTTTTCTAATGTCATCATATAGTGCATTTTACCTAAAGGAAAATTAAGCAAGATTTAGTCTTAGTCATTGTCTCCAGCAGAAAAAACATTGCAACATGTTTAATATTACCAATACAGCTTACAAAAAACATGAATCTGTAGTTGTTGATGATGGCTAATAGGTGACAATCATAGTTTTAGTAAAATAAACAAATGAATACAGAAATATCATTATTGTTACAACTAGAGGTTGAGATGAAAATATGCATTCTCCTACTGCCTTCATGGCAGATAGACACTACTGTAGTGAGTGACTTCCACACTCTGCTTGCCTCATTTGATCTCAAGCGAGTGTCTACTACAGCTACCCACAAATCAGGTAACCAATTGGAACTCATCTACATATGCTGTTGCTCCACCGATAATACACTGCTTACTCCACTACATATCTCAGACCATTTCCTCATCACTTTTAATCTCAACCTGACCCCTAACACAACACAACCCACCACATCACTTTTTGGCGAAACCTATGCTCGCTTTCACCCTCCTGCCTATCTTCTTTGGTCTTATCCACACTTCCTCCCCCTAATTAGTTCTCATCACTGGACACTACCAATGCTACTGACTCTCTTTGCACCATTCTAACATCTTGCTTAGATGACTTATGCCTCCTTTCCTATGACTTATTTCCTCCTTTTCCAGACCAGCCCGTGCCACACCCTCTGCCCCCGGCTATCAGATGTTCTCCATGAGCATCGGTCTAGACTTAGGGCTGCAGAGAGGAGGTGGCGCAAATCTAAAGATCTTACTGATCTTAGCTTCTATCAATCACTCCTTTCCTCTTTCTCTACAAATGTCTCTAATGTTAAAACCACATACTATCACAATAAAATGAGCAATTCTACTGATTCTACTGATGGTTGCTGCTCACATATCAGCCTGCCTCACAGCCATTTCTGCCTGGATGAAGGACCACCATCTTCAACTCAACTTTGCAAAAACGGAACTGCTTGTGGTCAGTGCCAACCCATCACTTCATCATAACCTCTCCATTCAACTTGGTTTGTCAACCATAACTCCTTCCAGGACAGCCAGGAACCTAGGAGTGGTGATGGATAATCGTTTAAGCTTCACAGATTATATCACTACGACCCAGTCCTGCAGATTTGCCTTGTACAGCATTAGGAAGATTAGACCCTATCTGAGCATTCCACACAAATTCTTGTCCAACTCTTGTTCTATCCAGACTGGACCATTGTAATGCTCTCTTAGCAGGCCTTCCAGCACACACTGTCAAGCTCTACAACTGATCCAGAATGCCACAGCAAGAGTGCTCTTTAACGAGCTGAAGAGAGCGCACATCACACCTGTCTTCATCAGTTTGCACTGGCTGCCATTAGCCGCTCGCATCAAATTCAAGGCTCTAATGTTTGCCTAAAGAACAACCACTGTCTCTGCACCACTATACCTAAACTCACTACTTCAGACTTATGTGCCCTCCAGAAACTTGCACTCTGCAAGTGAACAGTGCCTTGTAGTGGCATCCCAAATGGGGCACAAAACCACTCTTCTCCTTGTCTGTTCCCTGCTGGTGGAATGACATGTCTTGCTCTATCAGAGCAGCTGAGTCTTCAGCCATTTTCAAAACACTGCTAAAGCTATCTTTTTCACCAACACTTGACCCAGTAATATTCGCACTTTTTCTTTTTTCTATTTCTATTCTCTCTCCATCTATTTAATAAAATAAATAAATAAAGTCTTGCTACAAGCACTTTGCTGGAATAACTGTGACTTGACATGGCACTTGCATACTGTTGCACTCATGTTGATTGCATACATGTTGATTTTATTGCTTCTACTGTTCTCATATGTAAGTCAGTTTGGAGAAAAGCATCTGCTAAAAGACTAAATGTTAATGTATTTTAGAAAATTATTCTGATTATAACAGCCTACTGTATTTCATTTTTAAATATCATGAAGAATGCAAAAACACAAACACTGCTGACTAACAATGGTTAGTCCCAACAATGTTTTAATTTTACGATCATTTAGTTTCTTTTATTTCAGTGTTAATGTTTCAGTTAATACATTTACTATAAATTAAAAGAACACAAAGTATAAGACACATAACCTATTGGCATGCATAGCCTTTCTAATTATACATAAAAAAATGTATGCAAATAATAAACATTTATTTTCAGTACTAAATTTGTACTGTAATTTCAGTACTGTGATTATGAATTCTATTAACTACAATGTTTCACTTGAATTTATCCGCTCCCACAGCTCTTAATGAGCCATGGCTGATTGAGAATGAACTGACACGCTCACTCTCTTACCTTTCAAAGTCTGTGATTATACCACTTAGCGGTAAAGGCAGCAAATACACATCCCTAATGTTGTCGCCGTGGGGAAAGGCAGCGGTAAAAGTATTATTCTTGTTGAGAATACAGTGTTAGCTACTTAGTTGTTTAGTTTCATGACACATAGCAACACAGCTAAAGCTTTCCTAATGTTTGACCATTTATTGAAAGTAGCCTATGTTTACCTGTTGATGCCTTCACAAGCACCTGTAAAAGCTGTTGAGTTGTGTTTGAGTTGGGTCAGGCATGACGCGTGAAGGACAAAATATGCTGTATTTTTGTAATTCCTCCAGGTGTCACTAATGTCACAGAATCTACAATCTTAACCTTTAAATGGTATGGCACATTGGCTGAAGATGTGCATCTAAATAAAAAAAGAGACAACAAATAAGAAACCCTATAGGCAGGTGTTGATTTATATGTATGCCAGAACTGTTTTTTTTTTTTAATTAAAAAATAAAAATTTAAAAAGTAAACTATAGTGTTAATATTAATTAGCAAGTCCACAAATTGCTTGGGTATGCAGAGCATTCGCAGCTTATATGGACCGCACGCCCCTGATTTTTTATATATATAATATATATATACAGGTGCTGGTCATGTAATTAGAATATCATCAAAAAGTTGATTTATTTCACTAATTCCATTCAAAAAGAGTTCAAATGTTTATTTCTTTTCATTTTGATGATTATAACTGACAACTAAGGAAAATCCCAAATTCAGTATCTCAGAAAATTAGAATATTACTTAAGACCAATACAAAGAAAGGATTTTTAGAAATCTTGGCCAACTGAAAAGTATGAACATGAAAAGTATGAGCATGTACAGCACTCAATACTTAGTTGGGGCTCCTTTTGCCTGAATTACTGCAGCAATGCGGTGTGGCATGGAGTCGATCAGTCTGTGGCACTGCTCAGGTGTTATGAGAGCCCAGGTTGCTCTGATAGTGGCCTTCAGCTCTTCTGCATTGTTGGATCTTCCTCTTCACCATACCCCATAGATTTTCTATGGGGTTAAGGTCAGGCGAGTTTGCTGGCCAATTAAGAACAGGGATACCATGGTCCTTAAACCAGGTACTGGTAGCTTTGGCACTGTGTGCAGGTGCCAAGTCCTGTTGGAAAATGAAATCTGCATCTCCATAAAGTTGGTCAGCAGCAGGAAGCGTGAAGTGCTCTAAAACTTCCTGGTATACGGCTGCGTTGACCTTGGACCTCAGAAAACACAGTGGACCAACACCAGCAGATGACATGGCACCCCAAACCATCACTGACTGTGGAAACTTTACACTGGACCTCAAGTAACGTGGACTGTGTGCCTCTCATCTCTTCCTCCAGACTCTGGGACCCTGATTTCCAAAGGAAATGCAAAATTTACTTTCATCAGAGAACATAACTTTGGACCACTCAGCAGCAGTCCAGTTCTTTTTGTCTTTAGCCCAGGCGAGACGTTTCTGACACTGTCTGTTGTTCAAGAGTGGCTTGACACAAGGAATGCGACAGCTGAAACCCATATCTTGCATACGTCTGTGCGTAGTGGTTCTTGAAGCACTGACTCCAGCTGCAGTTCACTCTTTGTGAATCTCGCCTACATTTTTGAATGGGTTTTGTTTCACAATCTTCTCCAGGGTGCGGTTATCCCTATTGCATGTACACTTTTTTTCTACCACATCTTTTCCTTCCCTTCGCCTCTCTATTAATGTGCTTGGACACAGAGCTCTGTGAACAGCCAGCCTCTTTTGCAATGGCCTTTTGTGTCTTGCCCTCCTTGTGCAAGGTGTCAGTGGTCGTCTTTTGGACAACTGTCAAGTCAGCAGTCTTCCCCATGATTGTGTAGCCTACAGAACTAGACTGAGAGACCATTTAAAGGCCTTTGCAGGTGTTTTGAGTTAATTAGCTGATTAGAGTGTGGCACCAGGTGTCTTCAATATTGAACCTTTTCACAATATTCTAGTTTTCCGAGATACTGAATTTGGGATTTTCCTTAGTTGTCAGTTATAATCATCAAAATTAAAAGAAATAAACATTTGAAATATATCAGTCTGTGTGTAATGAATTAATATAATATACAAGTTTCACTTTTTGAATGGAATTAGTGAAATAAATCAACTTTTTGATGATATTATAATTATATGACCAGCACCTGTATATATTTATATATTGCACTTTTCGACACCATTGACTGTTATTACCATCACACCTCGTCACACTGCTTTATAGACACACCTGTTTTGCTCACTGAACCAGGAAACAGGGATCAGATGAGTTCAGAGAAACTGAAACTGAAGTGTAGTTGAGCTGTTACGTGTTTGTGTCTCTGTCTTCATGCAGTAAAATGGCAGAAGCCAGATTTTCTCAGGACGAGTTCATGTGTCCAGTGTGTCTGGATCTCCTGAAGGATCCAGTGACCATCCACTGTGGACACAGTTACTGTAAGATCTGCATTACAGGCTGCTGGGATCAGGAGGATGAGAAGAGAGTCTACAGCTGTCCTCAGTGCAGACAGACCTTCAGTCCAAGACCTGCTTTGGGTAAAACACCATTCTGGCTGAAATGGTGGAGAAACTGAAGAAGATTAAACTTCCTGCTGACTGTTACGCTGGAGCTGGAGATGTGCAGTGTGACGTCTGTACTGGAGGAAAACACAAAGCCGTCAAGTCCTGTCTGGTGTGTCTGAACTCTTACTGTCAGAATCACCTTGAACAACATGAGAGTTTCTTTAAAGGAAAGAGACACAATCTCACTGATGCCACTGGACGACTGCAGGAGATGATCTGCAAGAAACACGACAAGATCCTTGAGGTTTTCTGCCGCACTGATCAGAAGTGTATATGTGTGCTGTGTACGATGGATGAACATAAAAACCACGACACTGTATCAGTTGCTGCACAGAGGACAGAGAAACAGGTATGAACTTCATTATGCTCATTTACAGGCTCTTAATTTTGTTTATGGGGTCTACTAGAATACATTTAAATCATTTAATGTCTGTTTTCACCCTCTGTCTGAATACTGTTTGTGTTTCAATTTCTTTAAAACCCACCTTCAGAAAATTGCAGTCCACTCTGATTGGTCAGTCAGTCCCAGTATGTTGTGATTGGAGGAATGCTGGAAAAACTGTCACTGGGACAGTGCATTGACTGCTGTTTATATACTCTCGTAATGATGATTGACAGAACTGAATGATTAGACTACTCCTGAACCTACATTTGAAACTTTATCTATAACATCTGACCTGCATGGAACTGCACTCCACGTTATAAAAATGGGTGTAATCTAAGGCTGCATCCAAAATCGCATTCTACCATATAGTAGGACGAAAAGTATGTAACAAGAGAAATAAGTCATATTTCACAATATTCATGAATGAGTAAGCAAAAAGTATCTGGATTACCTAGTAATAGTGAAATTCTGAAGTTGATTCATATGATGGGCACTTTTTGTGAATGACAGTGAAGCGACGCAACTGACGCTGGTGGGTTACATGATAATGACAACATGGCGAATGTAGTACGTCCGAGTACTACACACACTCATACTATATAGAACATACTTTTTTAGCATTTGTGAAGTAATTACTTATTTAATTAATGTATACCTATTCAAGAGAGTATGTGATTTTGGATGCAGCCTAAAAATTCATAAAATGTATAAAAATGTAATATTAATATAATAATAATGTAATAGAATAAAAACCTTTAACCTTACCATGCAAGATCTTTAAACCCTCAATCTCACCACTTCACTGATACTGGATTCATATCTGTTGTAGCAAATTAGCTCAAAAGGGAAATATGAATAATTAATCATAACTCGTTATAATTAATTATAAAAATTTAAATCAGTTGATCAAATTAACTTGATGTAGCTGAGTTAATATGTAAGGACTGAGGATGAACCAGACAAATGAATCGTTCAGATGATTCTTTCAAAACATAATTCCAGAAACCCAAGCTCAGAGAATCTAATTTTCGGCTCCAGTCCGTCTGAAGAACAACCCTTGCTAGGTACTTTTATGGCACCCATGCTTCCTGACTGAAGGAAAGGTGAAAAACCTAAGCCATTTGTAGAAACCAAATGATATAACTAAAACTGCATCAAATTATTCCAAACAATTTGAAACTGACTTATCATTTTTCAACTGCATACATTTTATATCATGTCCACACCCACAACTTATTTAACTGTGTAACTATTGAATGGTTGAATGAAAGTATTTTGTGTTTGATATATATTTTAATCTCTTCTTCTCATTTAAATCATGGCTTGAATGAAATCTGTGTAAAATGTATCATATTCCATTTAATAGAAATTATGTCTAAACGGTACTCTCTGCCAAAGCTGGCATTTCCAGAGACCGGAGATAGCGCTTATTTTATGACTTGGGCGGAGAAAAGCCACCTTTGAAACAAGAGATGATATCTGATTGTCCCACCTCTGTGAGGAGTTCTGACCAAACACCGAAGTTTAAATAGTCACATTACCAGACAAAGAACGAGTAACAAAGAGTAACAAAAAAGACCAGAAGAAAAAAAAGAAAGAGACAAAACTTAGCTGACATGGGACAGACAAGCAGCTCATTCAAGCCGTCCAACTTTCACTCACTTTTCATTTCTTTTACTTAACTTTCTTTTCCGTTGAGAGTCTCGTGTTCTAAGTTTTTCCGCAAAGTTTAACCAATGACTTTCGCCGCTTCAACTTTAACTCCAGCCACGACAAGAGACTTCCTTTCATTTTGCCAGCACGCTCAAATGGGATTGGTTTTTACCTAACCACAATCCGGACCTAAAAAGAGCCTGCAACAATTCATCAACTCGGAAAAACCCTTCTCTCCAAGATAAGGACCACCACGAGGAGTTTCACATTTGAAGTCGACAAGCAAGTACCTCCAGATTCTAAAGCTGAACTGGTGCATTAAATTAATGACTCATGGTTCGTTCAGGTCAGGTCTTTTGAAGTGCATATTTTGCTAGAAATCCTGCTCATCATTTCATTCTCACTTAAAACTCTTTCTCTCTCATTTCCTTTCTTGCATCCCTATTGCTTGTACACTTTTTTTCTACCACATCTTTTCCTTCCCTTCGCCTCTCTATTAATGTGCTTGGACACAGAGCTCTGTGAACAGCCAGCCTCTTTTGCAATGACTTTTTGTGTCTTGCCCTCCTTGTGCAAGGGGTCAATGGTCGTCTTTTGGACAACTGTCAAGTCAGCAGTCCTCCTCAGGATTGTGTAGCCTACAGAACTAGACTGAGACCATTTAAAGGCCTTTGCAGGTGTTTTGAGTTAATTAGCTGATTAGAGTGTGGCACCAGGTGTCTTTAATATTGAACCTTTTCACAACTGCAACGCATTTGAATGTTTGTGTGTGTGTGCATGTTTGTGTTAGATTAGTTTGTGTTAGAATAATAAAGTCTCCTGTAGATTTTAAAAAGAAAGTGTCTTGTATTATGTGCTTGTAAATTTAATGTCTTAAACTGTCAATCTTAAAGTTACCACGCTCTAATTAGTGTTTTCATGATAGTGGATATTCATATCCACTACAAGAGCTTATCACGGCCCGAGCAGATGAACGCTGGACGAATCAGACACAGTCAGCATTTGTGAAGATTGACTTTGACTTGATGATTTATGTGATGTTTTTTCCTGTTATTGGTTTGTGCTGCAAGGAGCTGAAGGAGACGCAGAGGTCATTCCAGCAAAGGATCCATCAGAGAGAGAAAGATCTTCAGCAGTTGAGAGAGGCTGTGGAGTCTCATAAGGTGAGTCTGGAGAAGAAGAGAAGTTTGAGAAGTCTCAGTCAGGACTCACTGAAGCCACTGTGTGATTGTGATGTGTGTCCTAACAGCGCTCTGCACAGACAGCAGTGGAGGACAGTGAGAGGATCTTCACTGAGCTCATCCGCTCCATTGAGAGAAGCCGCTCTGAGGCCACACAGCGGATCAGAGATCAGGAAAAGACTGCAGTGAGTCGAGCTGAAGGACGACTGGAGCGACTGGAGCAGGAGATCAATGATCTGAGGAGGAGAGACGCTGAGCTGGAGCAGCTTTCACACACACAGGATCACATCCATTTCCTGCAGGTAACAGAGATCAAGAAGAACAGGATCATAGTGGACTTGAGCAAGAGACTCACAGAGAAACATTTCATGAGAGCAGAATGAGCCGTTGACTGAAGTGTTGATCTGTGTGTTCGGTTATTATATAATCATCAGTCAGACTCTCATCTGATCTTCTTCTTTTCAAAGAGACACACTTAAGGCCTGTTCACACCGGGACGAATATCGCGCGTGATTTTCGCCGACGTTTAACGCCTCGTGACTAAACAACGGGCGCCAATGTGAGTGTGCACACCGACGCGAAAAACGCGAGGCGTAAAAGCGTCATTTTTTAAAAAACGCCTCGGGTTCGTTTTTTTGGTTTGACGCGCCGCGTTAAAAACTGGCCGACCAATGAGATTGGTGCTTTTGTTCACGTGCCTGGAGCTGCTGAAGTTACAGTAAAACACGACTTGGTGGCGCTCAAGCACAAAACAGTCTTGCCGAGCACACAAGACGACGAAGAGAAAGTAAGTAGATGAGGAAGACCCCTACAAACTATCCCTGCGTCTCAAACAGCTCCCTAGCTTCCTAGGTCGTGTATCAGTATACCATTTAAATGAATGTGGCCGACTCCCTGATCAGTGCCCTGACTAGTGAACTAGGGAGCTGATTGAGACGCACGCTATGGGTGCTCTGCCAGTTCTTGGCCATACCAATAGATGTGTATTATTTCTGTATTTTTGCTGTTTTTTTCTTTTACATTCAAGAAATATAGTTGAGAATGTCTATTTCATAAATGTTTATTTGCACTACTGTTTCTGACTACCATCTCTCATATATGCCATTTAATATCTGCATTTTTATCTTCTTTAACTTTACTAATATCATAAATATGTTTATTTGCACTACCGTTAAGCACAAGCGCCACATACTGTCAGGGAGTGAATCTGCACGTTCACTCTGCGCATCGCCAGTGAAAATCGCTTGGGTGTGAACACAAAAAACTTCTCGAAAAACGCTGGCGATAAACGCGTGCGATATTCGTCCCGGTGTGTACAGGCCTTTACAAATGCAGTTCAGCTCTGGAAATCTCTTGGGAAACATTTTTCTGAAAGATATATAACAATGTGAAATCCATGAACTTGATGGAACCAGTTTCATTACTAAAGATCAACAAGAGCTGCTCAAATCTGACAGTAGTGCAGGTTATTGGCTGAAGTGTGGAGGTGATGAGCTTTGATTTCTGTTTTCTGTAGAGTTTCCAGTCTCTCTCAGCTCCTCCTGAATCTACAGACGTAAATAACGATCCCTTCAGTTCTCTCTCCTCTTTTGATGTTGTGAGAGAATCTGTCCTTCATCTGAGAGACAAACTGGAGGATTTCTGCAAAGAGGAGCTGAAGAAGATCTCTGATAGAGGTAAAGTCCTGGAGCAGTTGTTCAAAAAGTTTAATCTGGATCAGAATGATATGAATTTTGAAATCCCATATTTTGCTATCCAGGATCAGGTAAAACTTTTGTGCCAATTTGGATTGGATCACCTTGATCCAGATACACTTTTTCAGATGACCAAATCTGGATTACTAGTGCTCATCACCCCATGGTGATGGGAAAAATATGAGATGGAGAAAATTTTTCAGTGCTTTTGCGTTTTCTCAGACAAGTTTTGCATAGCGTTCACTCAAGAGAAATTTGCGTTTGCAAAGAACTTTTGACTGGTTCATTTCTTATGATTGTGCCAATTGATATATTACAAACAGTGATAAAAAAACCCTCTTTAAATTAAATATTTTTGTTTGTTATTTACAGCTGTTTGGGGATTATTTTATGGTGTCAAAATCCCTTTTCTACTTTACTGTAGCCTTCCAAAAGGCTTAGTATGTAGCCTAATAAAAAAAATCTACTTCTAATTTATTACTTTAACTGTTAAACTAATCAAGAGCAAAATAAAAAATATGTGGTGTATGTACAACCCGAAATCCGGAAATGCTGGGACATTCTTTAAATTTAAAAAAAAAAAAGAAAACTAAAAGACTTTCAAATCACATAAGCCAATATTTCACAATAGAACATAGATAAGATAACAAATGTTTAAACAGAGAAATGTTTCACTTTTATCCACTAAATGAGCTCATTTCAAATTTGATGCCTGCTACAGGTCTCAAAAAGTTGACACGGGGCCAACAAAAGGCTGAAAAAGCAAGATATTTTGAGAAGATTCAGCTGGGAGAACATCTAGCAACTTATTAAGTTAATTGATATCAGGTCTGTAACATTAGCTATAAAAGGAATGTCTTAGAGAGGCAGAGTATCTCAAAAGTAAAGATGGGCAGAGGCTCTGTGAAAGACTGTGTAAAAAGATTGTGGAATACTTTAAAAACAATGTTCCTCAACGTCAAATTGCAAAGGCTTTGCAAATCTCATCATCTACAGTGTTTAACATCATCAAAATATTCAGAGAAACTGGAGAAATCTCTGTGCATAAGGGACAAGGCCGAAGACCTTTATTGGATGCCCGTGGTCTTCGGGCCCTCAGACGACACTGCATCACTCATCTGCATGATTGTGTCAATGACATTACTAAATGGGCCCTGGAATACTTCAAGAAACCACTGTCGGTAAACACAATCCACCGTGCCATCTGCAGATGCCAACTAAAGCTCTATCATGCAAAAAGGAAGCCATATGTGAACATGGTCCAGAAGCGCCGTCATGTCCTGTGGGCCAAGGCTCATTTAAAATGGACTGTTTCAAAGTGGAAAAGTGTTCTATGGTCAGACGAGTCCAAATTTGACATTCTTGTTGGAAATCATGGATGTCGTGTCCTACGGGCTAAAGAGGAGGGAGACCTTCCAGCGTGATATCAGCTCTGATGGTATGGGGGTGCATAAGTGTATACGGTATGGGCAGCTTGCATGTTTTGGAAGGCACTATGAATGCTGAAAGATATATAAAGGTTTCCAGATGACGTCTGTTTCAGGGAAGGTCTTGTGTATTTCAGCAAGTCAATGCAAAACCACATACTGCAGCTATTACAACAGCATGGCTTCATCGTAAAAGAGTCCAGGTGCTGAATTTGGCCAGCCTGCAGTCCAGATCTTTCACCTATAGAGAACATTTGGTGCATCATTAAAAGAAAAATACGTCAAAGATGACCATAAAAGAAAAATACGTCAAAGATGACCATAAAAGAAAAATATGTCAAAGGTGACCTTAACTCTTCAGCAGCTGTACCTATATCAGGTAAGAATGGGACCAAATTCCAACACCAAAACTTCAGAAACTCATAACCTCAATGCCCAGACGTCTTCACACTGTTTTGAAAAGAAGAGGAGATGCTACACCATGGTAAACATGCCCACATCCCAACAATTTTGAGACCTGTAGCAGGCATCAAATTTGAAATGAGGTCATTTTGTGCATAAAATTGTAAAAAAAAAAAAAAAAAAATCTCAGTTTAAACGTCATGTTATCTATGTTCTATTGTGAATAAAATATTGACTCATGTGATTTGAAAGTCTATTAGTTTTTATTTTATTCAAATTTAAAAAAACGTCCCAACATTTCCAAAATTTGGTTTGTATATTACTTGATATAAATGTTGTATTTTTGACCAGTTTTAAAGTTTTATTAAATTTTTGTTCCTGAAATCCACCCTTCTGATGGGATCATTATAATCCAGATTTTTTGGAACAAAGGAATCCCAATCTTACTAAAAAGTTTTGAATAACCCAGACTGATGATTTGATCCAGATCAAAATCTCATATCATGTAGCAAATCATATTAGAAATGTCTTAGTAATGGATGCAGGGATCATTTTCTCTTGACATGATAATCACACTCTTCATGTCTGTTGATTTCCACAGTCACTTTCACCAACATTGTTCCCAGAACCAGGAACGACTTCCTACAATGTAAGTCACTAAGAAAACAAGCAGAGAAACTCTTGAGTGTGTTCATGTTCTTCCTGTAGAAGGAGAAAGAAAACATGATTTACGAGTTTAATAATTGATAATGTAAATAATGATTTGCACAGGATATCTGGTAAACTGTACAGAGACACTGATGATATATTGAACATGACGAGTTCAGAAACATTAAAAGATCAGATTCATATTTCCTGATTCTGATGTGTTTTCTCTCCATCAGATTCCCATCAGCTCAATCTGGATCTGAACACAGTTCATAAACTCCTCCGTCTGTCTGAGAGTAACAGAGTGATTACATTCACTAACACAAAGCAGCCATATCCTGATCATCCAGACAGATTTGATGTGTATCAGGTGTTGTGTAGAGAGAGTGTGTGTGGACGCTCTTACTGGGAGATTGAGTGGAGTGGTGATGTGTTTATATCAGTGTCATATAAGAGCATCAGCAGGAAGGGAGGGGGTAATGAATGTTGGTTTGGATATAATGATCAGTCCTGGAGTTTGATCTGCTCTTCCTGCAGTTACTCATTTTGGCACAATAACATACAGACTAAACTCCCAGTAAAGTCCATCAGCAGGAGAATAGGAGTGTATGTGGATCACAGTGCAGGAACTCTGTCCTTCTACAGCGTCTCTGGAGACACAATGAGCCTCATCCACACAGTCAAGACCACATTCACTCAACCGCTCTATCCTGGGTTTACTGTTTGTTGTAATTCATCAGTGAAACTGTTTATGAATCAGAATAGACTGTAGAGAGATTCTACCCATAATGCTTTGAGCTCATGATAAACCAGTAACAGTGAGATGTTTTAGAGTCTTTTATTGTCTTTTCATTACAATAATACTGCAGCTGAAATTCTGAAGCTCTATTTGTGATGATTGAAATCACAAGCTATGTTTCCATCACCCTGTTTTTATGCGCATTTTGAAGTATCGCATCAGAAACAAGTGATGGAAATGCACAAACTTTTTTACACTTGTGTTTTATGACTTGAGCGAAAAAACGTTAATGCGGATAATGGCAGATGGAAACAAATTTACAGAATAAATTATGACGTAGCGAACACTAAACTAAACTAACTAACTAAACTAAATCGGTTATTTATCTTATAACATGCCCATGCGGGAAATCTTATGTGGGTAAAACAGTTCGCGAGTTGAAAACGCGTATTGCTGAACATCGTAGCACAATTTGTTGTAGCAACATGAATTATCCATTGGCTGCACATTTTGTTGAATTTAATCATCCCGTTTCCTCTTTACGTTATATAGGTATCGAGCGAGTGTCTCTACCGACGAGAGGTGGCAATTTTGATCGCATTTTACTCAAACGTGAAGCCTATTGGATATATACATTAAGAACTCTTACTCCTTATGGTCTGAATGTTGAACTTGATCTAAGCTGTTTTCTATAAGTGTTTCTTCTACTTTTTATTGTTGGTGATGTTTTCTATTGATGACGTGTATTTATTCTTGTCATGTATATTGGACAGTTTTTTAGAATACTTAATTGATTGATTGTATATTTGATTGGGATTAATTGTATACACCTGTTGATTGTCTATTTATGCTCTTTCCACTTGGAGTGAAATTATTTACCAACGTTTCGGCAAAAAGCCTTTGTCAAGGTATAAACTATTTGCAAGTTGAGTGTGCAGTCACATCTTCTTATATACATCTGAATTCATCTCTCCTGACTGGCACCTCAGACGGCAGTGTGTTTGTTTCTCCTTTTAAAAGTAGCGAACGCTAAACCCATGTGACTAATCGCCTGTTTCCGCTGATGGTGTTGTAACAAACATCTTATACATTTATGTTTGATTCTGTTATGACGCAATAATTCTGGATGTAGTGGAACTCATTGTATATGTGTGTATGCAATGCATTTTCCCTTTGGTGCTTGCCATAGAAAGTATATTCATGCACTTTTGTACTGGAATGTTGCGGGTTTTTCAGTGTTGTCCTCTCACGTGTGTGCTGCTTAATAAAGTCGAGAAGAGTTCAGACAGCGCTTGTTTATTGTTTTCATATTCATAAATGTTTAGGCAAACTCTCAGTCACAGTGTTTTATTTACCGTTGGAAATTAGGTTACCATACCATTGTCATTTGCTCCTAGGTCCAGTTGTTCAAAAAGTTTAATCTGGATCCAAATGATCTAGATTTGGAAATCCCATGTTTTGTTATCCAGGATCAGGTAATCCATCTTACATTTGTGATTTTTCAAAGCAAAATAAGCTTGGATCACTGTGATCCAGATAGGCATTTTTTCAGGGCCCAGTTGTTCTGGATCGGAGATTCAGATTGGATCAAATCTTGAAAAAGGGTAGTTCAAAAGAAAAGAAAAAAATTCTGAGATTGAATTAGATCATGAAATCCAATCTTGGTTTTGATCTGGATACCTTTGATCCCAAAAAAATCAGGAATATCCTGATACCAGCAGAAGGGTGGATATTAAGAACATAATGTAATAAAACTTTAAAATTGGTCAAAAAATGTGTCCTTGTTACACGTTACATGTAGTTACTGTAGTAACAACTGTAAGTTATACATAATAACCATAAACTAAACCCTAATCTAAACCCTAATTTTTCAGTGTGCGTGGACTCCTAAACTGGATTTATTCCCAAATTGTGGGCAACAGGACAAGCTGTTTACTGCCTATAAATCGTGCCTGCAGAAAAGGCATGTTAATGCATGCTGCATCTATAAATGTTATGCAACTTGTGGGTGTGGACCCCAAGAGGTAACCTTAGCTGATGCCTGATCAGTATTTTGACATGAAAAACAACCCGCAGCAACAGTGTAAAAGCAACCCAATTTCGCTGGAAAACCAGACTTGGCAACACTGCATACTGTCTACATTTACTATACAAGCTGATCTGAGATCTGCTAGAATAACAGGCACTTTGGTATAATTCAGGCAGGCATTACTACTTGCTTGAAAATGCATGATACAATAGGGTTGGATTAGGCTCCTATTCCTGAGATATTTGTTTTCTAATGTCATCATATAGTGCATTTTACCTAAAGGAAAATTAAGCAAGATTTAGTCTAGAGACTTTGTCTCCAGTAGAAAAACAGGTGCAACATGTTTAATATTATGCAGTAACCAATACAGCTTACAAAAAACATGAATCTGTAGTTGTTGATGATGATGGCTAATAGGTGACATAATTGTAGTTTTGGTGAAATAAACAAATGAATACAGAAATATTATAATTGTTACAAACAGAGATTGTAAAAAAAATCTGCATTCTCCTGCCCCCTTCATGGCAGACTATAATATCTTATCTAAGGACTTAGTACAGAGTAAAGTAATGGGTTCAAACATTTAAATTATGTTGCATATATTCATCCAAATTATTCTACACCTGCCTTTTTTGAAATCTTTGACAATTTCTTTGAGAATAGCTGGTATGGGGTCCTTCACCATGCCTGCCCAGGTCCCCTGAAGATACAGTATAACACTGTGGCGAGCAGGGCGGGCGAGAGCCGTGAGGGAACGGCGCGAGGCCGGTGGCGTGAGAGTTAACGAGCTACACCTGGGAGGCGCACCGGCCTCGAGTCTCTCACGGAGGAGCTACGGGAGCATAAAAGGAGGAGCGACGACAGTGAAGGATGAGAGAGGACCAGGCCTGGATATTATTTTATGTTTTATTATGTTTGTGTGGCCGGCAGACGTCCGCAAGGGTTTTGTATTTGTTTATTTTGGTATTAAAGTTTTGTTGAATGTTCGCCGGTTCCTGCCTCCTTCTTCCTGTATATACAAACTGTGTTACAAACACATTGTTTGGTCATGGTTTAAGGACACATCTCTGCATCCATCATACTCTACATCAAATCTCTACAGTACTTAAAATAACACAACATTGCCTGGCAATGGGCTGAAAGTACTGAAGACATCTGACAAACATACTACTTGGTCATGTCAAGTACAAATTTACACCTAAATTATTGTGACTAACCAAAGATATGTTTAAGTCTTTCTCAGAGTGTCTCTTTCAATCACAAAAAGTATAACTGACCCAGCATCATGCTTGTCCAAAGAGCTGAATAAGTCCTATACGTCCTATATTATAATTGATACCTGAGTGGTCTATTCATGGAGATGCTTAGTGGTGACCACGCACGGCTTCACCAATGAGGGCGCTAAGTGATTATAAAGAGCGCACCTGTGCGGGAAGCGGGAGTTCTAGAAGTTTACTATGATTTTTTATTTTATTTTTTAGTAAGATTGGTTATGTTTTATATAAGTTGTAAATGTATGTAAATAAGTATCTTGGGGTAAAACTTTGTCCCTTTTTTTTTTTTTTTTTCACTGTAATAAGCAGACACTTTGCCAAATTCAGAATGGTTTGTGTGCAATTGTTTTCCAGTACATGTTCTGTGTTTCGATGTTTCACCCCCTATTTTCCCTAGACTTGAAAGGATTTGTAACAATGAGGCAAGAAGTAGGCAGCCAATGACAAGATGAATGTCACACTGTAGTACTGTAGGATCAACTTTTTTGTTGATGTTTCATTATATGGCTTACACAGCGGTGGAGGAAAGAAAGACTGAAGTCCTCAGCAGTGCCTTTTGATGGAGTATTTTATCCATCCTATGGAAAACAATTGTAGAATTTGTTTGCTTACTATAAAAGCTAGAAGTGTTGTGATGCCTCTTGGCCAATTTGACTTTAAGGGTCAACTGAGCTCACTGAGCATATTTCATTGGTAATTTTCCACCAGACAACAGGTAGCTGCGAAATGAACAAGATCATCATTAAAGGGTATCACGTGAAGGCCTCTTGCCTCTGTTTTGATACAATGTTTCATTTGGCCAATGGGAAAAGGGTTGACCATCAAATTGGCAGGAGGCCCATGAGAAATGAAGTGAAAATATGTACAGTAGCTGGAAGCTGGTCACCCTTACTAAGAAAATTCTCTTACATAAGAAACACCTGCAATGACTATGGCAGAAAGGTCGGGGAGTACGTAGGAAGGAGGTGTGAGAGAAGAGCCCCCGTAGATGATATCATTGAAAATTAACTGTAAGAGCGAATATTACCAGCCAATGATATTACTTTGGTGTGTTTTAAGAGATAAGAAAAATGTATAAAACTGTGCCCCAGCTAAGGGAGCCTCAGATGCGGAGCTGGCATCTCACTTTGTTGCTTGACAATAAAGTTAAATACTTCTGAGACCTGGAACTTCGACTCTGTGAGTTTTTCTTCGAGATCAGATCTGAAGGGACAAAGAAACATCAAATTTGCCACGACACTTTCCCAGTCAATATTTGATAATAACTTTGGAGCAAGGCATTGAGGTTGGTTTGGCAGAAGAGTCAACTGGCATGCATGAGTACCACATATAATCATGAGTGGACTGATGTTTTTGTGATCCGTCTGTAAAGCACTGAGAATATACAGAATAGATGAGGTGGTGTGGTGACAGGTCACATACGTATAGCTGCTGGAAAAGGAGAAGAACCCTTATTTGGGTTTCTGACCACCCAGCTCGTATACGTAAAAAGGACATGTACTGTGTTTACTTTTCTTCACAATGCTTCCTGCTGCATTAAGATAACAGAGTAGGCCATCTTTACATCTTTGGTGGAATATGTCAACGCTTTTCTTTGACCAAAGCATCACACCCTTTAGATGAAGGATCACTTTCTGGATAACCTTATCCGGTTCATCTCTTTATTTCTTCTACCATCATCTTGAGACTGAGAGTTTCATTTTTATGTTTCCTGTCCTTCATTCTTTGTCTCCAGGAAAATGATTTCAGAACACCTGGTGATGGTGCCTCATCTCAACAGCCAGACTCTACCACAGATTTTAATAATTTAGGATAAGTGTACCCATTAAGTCTGTGTACCCTTTATGCCCACTTTCAACTTTGAAGTCAAATTAAAAAAAAAAAAAGAAAAGAGAAAATCATATTTTTTTTAGGCTGTTCAATATTTTAACAAATCCAGTGATTTGTTACTTCCCTGACATTATTTATTGCATACCAATCACATTTGTCAATGTCGAGTTAGCCCCACTCATGTTCATTCTGTCTCAGGTGACCTCACACAAAGACACCCAAAAACTTTGGTGTTTCGGGACCCTTCAGAAATCAACACACTTCTGCAATTTTCAGCCATTTCTTTAGCAAGTACATTGATATATTATGTCAAATAAGATATAAATGTATTGGGTTTTTTTTGTGTGTGAACAAATAGTACTTTATCATTTAATATAATTTTCCTTTAAATGGAAAGATGAGTTTTATTAGCTTGTGCACAAATCTAATCTCAAGGTCGAACCATTAGCAACAAGCAGTTGCAAATGTTGTACAAAATACACATAGCCCACTCATCTTTGCATCAATAAAATGCACAACACTTTATATTTTACTACCAAATTATATGTATTATATAATTAATTTAACTTACAGTCATATGTTTTCCTTGACATCTCACGATTTCGGGGCATGTGAGGTCCCGAACATAATGTATGATGGGATACGCTTAGCTTTGAATACCGCATTAAGGGCACTGCCCTTGGATATTTTTAAGACATGGGGGTAACAGGAAGTGACGTTTTACACTGTAATTAACTCCTCATAGAGATTTAACCAGAAGCACATCATATACGGTCTGTCTAATCTTAAGGCTTTTGCGATGTCGAAGGGTGTGTCCGTGTCGACTGACAAAGTCTGATGTTTCGTCATGAATGGGGAATCACATTTTTGAGGGCCTAAACATGCTTGAAAACTCATGAAACTTTGCAGATGCGTCAGAAGTGGTGAAAATTTACATCTGATATGGTTTCAGAATTGGGTGTGGCAAAATGGCTCGATAATGCCACCTACAAAAATTGAACGAAGTGCCCCGATCCTACTTTTCACGTACAGGTATGAAACTCAGTACACGCATCTAACAGCCCAATACCTACAAAAAAGTCTCTTGGAGTGAAATCTGAAAACCAATAGGAAGTCAGATATTTTGAATTTTCAAATTTTGAATTCTTGCCATTTCCAAATGCTGTACTTTAAAGGATTCCTCCTAGACCTTTAATCAGATCAACATCATATTTGGTCAGTCTAATCTTAAGGCCATAGCGATGTTAAATTGCAAAGATCTAGAGTTTTCACTGAAGCGTGTCTCCGTGGTGGCCTGACAAATTCTGATTTTTTGCCATGAAAGAGGAAGCTGTTGTAACTCAGGCATACAATGTCTGATCTGCCCCAAACTTCACATGTGTGATAAGAATCCTGGCATAAAGACATCTATATGCCAATATTCAGTTAGTCATTGCGCCACCCACAGGCAACAGGAAATGGTACTCTTTACACTTTAATTCACTCCCAGAAACACATTTCAGTATGCCACGAAGTACCAAACATACTAGAAACATATTAAATCATTCACTTGGCTAATTGCTAATGAATGCGATTAACGCCACAAAACAGGAAGTTGTTGTAACTCAGGCATACAATGTCCGATCTGCTCCAAACTTCCCATGTTTGATAATAGTCCTGGCCTGAAAACATCTACAGGTGCTGGTCATATAATTAGAATACCATCAAAAAGTTGATTTATTTCACTAATTCCATTCAAAAAAGTGAAACTTGTATATTATATTCATTCATTACACACAGACTGATATATTTCAAATGTTTATTTCTTTTAATTTTGATGATTATAACTGACAACTAAGGAAAATCCCAAATTCAGTATCTCAGAAAATTAGAATATTACTTAAGACCAATACAAAGAAAGGATTTTTAGAAATCTTGGCCAACTGAAAAGTATGAACATGAAAAGTATGAGCATGTACAGCACTCAATACTTAGTTGGGGCTCCTTTTGCCCGAATTACTGCAGCAATGCGGCGTGGCATGGAGTCGATCAGTCTGTGGCACTGCTCAGGTGTTATGAGAGCCCAGGTTGCTCTGATAGTGGCCTTCAGCTCTTCTGCATTGTTGGGTCTGGCATATCGCATCTTCCTCTTCACAATATGGTTAAGGTCAGGCGAGTTTGCTGGCCAATTAAGAACAGGGATACCATGGTCCTTAAACCAGGTACTGGTAGCTTTGGCACTGTGTGCAGGTGCCAAGTCCTGTTGGAAAATGAAATCTGCATCTCCATAAAGTTGGTCAGCAGCAGGAAGCGTGAAGTGCTCTAAAACTTCCTGGTATATGGCTGTGTTGACCTTGGGCCTCAGAAAACACAGTGGACCAACACCAGCAGATGACATGGCACCCCAAACCATCACTGACTGTGGAAACTTTACACTGGACCTCAAGCAACGTGGATTGTGTGCCTCTCCTCTCTTCCTCCAGACTCTGGGACCCTGATTTCCAAAGGAAATGCAAAATTTACTTTCATCAGAGAACATAACTTTGGACCACTCAGCAGCAGTCCAGTTCTTTTTGTCTTTAGCCCAGGCGAGACGCTTCTGACGCTGTCTGTTGTTCAAGAGTGACACAAGGAATGCGACAGCTGAAACCCATGTCTTGCATATGTCTGTGCGTAGTGGTTCTTGAAGCACTGACTCCAGCTGCAGTCCACTCTTTGTGAATCTCCCCCACATTTTTTGAATGGGTTTTGTTTCACAATCCTCTCCAGGGTGCGGTTATCCCTATTGCTTGTACACTTTTTTCTACCACATCTTTTCCTTCCCTTTGCCTCTCTATTAATGTGCTTGGACACAGAGCTCTGTGAACAGCCAGCCTCTTTTGCAATGACCTTTTGTGTCTTGCCCTCCTTGTGCAAGGTGTCAATGGTCGTCTTTTGGAAACTGTCAAGTCAGCAGTCTTCCCCATGATTGTGTAGCCTACAGAACTAGACTGAGAGACCATTTAAAGGCCTTTGCAGGTGTTTTGAGTTAATTAGCTGATTAGAGTGTGGCACCAGGTGTCTTATTATATTGAACCTTTTCACAATATTCTAATTTTCTGAGATACTGAATTTGGGATTTTCCTTAGTTGTCAGTTATAATCATCAAAATTATCAGTCTGTGTGTAATGAATGAATATAATATACAAGTTTAACTTTTTGAATGGAATTAGTGAAATAAATCAACTTTTTGTTAATATTCTAATTATATGACCAGCACCTGTACATGTCAATATTCAGTTACAGTCACTTTGAAATTACTTTGCCATAATTCTCCTGTATTCACTCGCTTACATGCATGTCGCCCACTGTTCACTGTTTTCCTGATGCCAATGGGTGGCAGTGAGCCCGGGTGCGAGGGCCCTTTCATCGCTGCTTGCAGCTTTAATTAATGTTTATAACTCATGAATAAAATGGTTCACATGTGTTCACTTTACATTAAAGTTCGCTTTCACAGGTTATTGTTTATAACTCATGAATAAATGGTTTACAGGTTTCCACTTTACATTAAGGTTTACTTTTGGGCAATGAATCAGTCCTCCAATTTGATTAAAGTAAAAATTTACATTTTGTTAAGATGACTCTGATAGCAGCAAATAAATGAATAGCTATACATTGGAAATCAGAAGAACCGCCTAGTCATGCTACATGGCTTAGAGAACTTTTGTCCTATGTGCCTGTGGAAAAAATAATGTATAATCTGAAAAAAAAAAAAAAAAAATCATTGATGTTTGAAAAGATTTGGGGCAAATTTATTGAATATTTGGATGTTACATTGATTGATAATGCTGATGTGATAATGTAACCCTTCTTTAATTTTTCGGAGGCCGTCCCTGAGTTTCCCGTCTGTCTTAACACGACCACTGAGGTCGTCCCTGAGTTTCCTGTCTGCCTCAACCAGAACTGTGGGGGTCTTCAAGCTCGTCTGAGCTGCAGTGGTGGTCATCTGCTCCGCCGTGGGGGTCTTCAAGTCTGTTGCTTTTATGTAAGTATAATACAAATATAGCCTAAGTATTCTTTAAAAATAAGTTGAAATAATAAAAATTGAAGACTTTAACAAACGCATATAGATTAACAGCCTTGTATAGTTACAGTAGGTCTGCTTACAGTCGGTCTATCTTTAACAGTTTATAAGTTTTCATAAAAAATAAATTTACTTTTTACTTTTTTTTTAAGAAAACTATATACTATGAAAATAGTTTCAGTTATGACTTTTTTTCACTTGATTTAGTCTCTTTTGTTTTGTATTAAATACAATGTAATATTTGTTGATCGAGATCTGCCAGCTGCAGCACATTTTTCCTCTTGGGCAAGAGATTTGCGGACAGCTTTCCCTGTGCATGAAATCTACCATTCTACCAAACCAGTGAAAATGCAAGACAATGATGATACATAACAACAGAATGTAGGCAGTGAGTGTCAAATTTGAAGAAAATTACAGTTGCTTGGCAAATAAATAAATGACGGACAGTTACATACAGACTGCTCGCCCCTGATCTATATATAAATTTTTTTTTCTTGCCTTGTAAATATTTTGTGCACAATTTTTGGAATACTGGATCACAAAAGACTGTCAATAAACACCATTGCACTTTTTGACACCATTGACCGTTATTACCCTCATCCCTCGTCAGACTGCTTTACAGACCCATCTGTTTTGCACACGTCACTCAAACACAGAACCAGGAAACAGGAAACACAGGACTTCAGAGAAACTGAAACTGAAGTGTAGCTGAGCTGTTGTGTGTTTGTGTCTCTGTATTCATGCTGTAAAATGGCAGAAGCCAGATTTTCTCAGGATGAGTTCATGTGTTCAGTGTGTCTGGATCTCCTGAAGGATCCAGTGACCATCCACTGTGGACACAGTTACTGTAAGATCTGTATTACAGGCTGCTGGGATCAGGAGGATCAGAAGAGAGTCTACAGCTGCCCTCAGTGCAGACAGACCTTCAGTCCAAGACCTGCTTTGGGTAAAAACACAATTCTGGCTGAAATGGTGGAGAAACTGAAGAAGACTAAAATTCCTGCTGACTGTTACGCTGGAGCTGGAGATGTGCAGTGTGACGTCTGTACTGGAAGAAAATACAAGGCCATCAAGTCCTGTCTGGTGTTCTGAACTCTTACTGTCAGAATCACCTTGAACAACATGAGAGTTTCTTTAAAGGAAAGAGACACAATCTGACTGAAGCCACTGGACAACTGCAGGAGATGATCTGCCCGAAACACGACAAGATCCTTGAGATTTTCTGCCGCACTGATCAGAAGTGTATATGTGTGCTGTGTACGATGGATGAACATAAAAAACATGACACTGTATCAATTGCTGCACAGAGGACAGACAAACAGGTATGAACTTCTTCAAGAGTCCCATTATGCTCATTTACAGGCTCTTAATTTTGCTTATTGGGTCTACTAGAATACATTTAGATAATTTAATGTCTGTTTTCACCTCTGTCTGAATACTGTTTGGTGTTTCAATTTCTTTAAACCCACCTTCTAAAATCACTCTCCTCTGATTGGTCAGTTGGTCCTAGTCTGTTGTGATTGGAGGGATGCTGGAAGAATTGTCACTGGGACAGTGCAATGACTGCTGTATATATACTCTCTTAATGATGATTGACAGGACTGACTGTTTACACTCCTCCCGAACCTACGTTTAAACCTCATTTATAACATCTGACCTGTATCGACTGCACGGTTTATAAAGCAGTCGTTATAAAGTGGGTGTTATCTAAGGCTGCATCCAAAATCGCATACTTCCCTACTGTATAGTAGACGAAAAACAGTATATGATAAAAAAGAATACGATTTCACATATTCATGAAAGAGTATACAAAAGTATCCAGATGACCTACTTCTTCCAGTGAAATTCTGAAATTTATTTATACGATGGACACTTTTTGTGAATGGAAGTGAAGCGACGCAACTGACGCTGGTAGGTTACATGATAATGACAACATGTCAAATGTACTACGTCTGGTTTACATTTATACTACACACATTCTTACTATATAGGACATACTTTTTTAGTAAAATTCTGATTCATACCTAATATACCTATACTCCAGATAGTATGTTCAGATGCAGCCTAAAAATTCTGAAGTGATAAGAAAAATCAATATAGTGGCATGATTAGTGTCACAGATGGTGTTGGGTTTTGTTTAATATTTATAGTTTCATGTCTCTTATTTTGTAATGTTCTTTGCTATGTTTATGGTTTGCAATGTGCTCACTTGCCATGTGTCCCCCTTGTTTATGTTCTAGTCATGTCTCATTGTTTTGTTCCTGTTTGCCATGTGTTCCCATGTCATGTGATTCCCTTGTTTCATGTGTTGTGTTGTCATTGGTTCATTGGTTTGATTGTACACAGGTGTTCCTTGTTTGTGATTTGTCCTTGTGTATTTAAGCCATCATGTTTGCCATGTGTGTTTGTCATGTATTGTCCCTGTATCACTGGTTGGTGAGTTCCAAGCCCCAAGCCCCAAGCCAAGCCCCAAGCCAAGCCCCAAGCCCAGCCCCAAGCCAAGCCCAAAGCCAAGCCCCAAGCCAAGCCCCAAGCCCCAAGCCCCAAGCCAAGCCCCAAGCCAAGCCCCCAGCCAAGCCAAGCCAAGCCAAAGCCGTCTGTTGTTCATGTTTGGATTCATTTAATTAAACTACACTTGGGTTCTTAAAGACTTGCTTCCAGTGGATCTCCTTGTTACAATTAGTCATGTGGAAGAACATGAGGATGAGTAAACAATTAAAGAATTTACATTTCTGGCTGAACTATACCTATAAAACTAGACATTGATGAAATAATGCTGTAATATTAATATAATAATAATGTAATATAATAAAAACCTATAACCTTATCATTTAAGATCTTTAATCCTCAATCTCAGCACTTTACTGATACTGGATTCATATCTGTTTACTTGATGATTTATGTGATGTTTCTCCTGTTATTGGTTTGTCCTTTAGCACCAGCTGAAGGAGACGCAGAGGTGGTTCCAGCAGAGGATCCAGCAGAGAGAGAAAGATCTTCAGCAGCTGAGAGAGGCTGTGGAGTCTCATAAGGTGAGTCTGGAGAAGAAGAGAAGTTTGAGAAGTCTCAGGGTGTACTCAAATTAGGCGCTCTGAAATGTGCCTGAGCGCATTTGACCCCCAAAGCCTGATTCGTTTGACAAGTGTGATCGATCCGTTCCGTGCACAGGCACAGTCCGTTTAGTCGTCCCTGGCCCGCTTGGAAGAGGTGGGCCAGAACACAGTTCGGTTGGTGTCAATAAGTGCAGTGTGAGTGCAGGCCAGCAGGGGAGTGGGGACAATCACGCTCAGGCTCGGTTCAAGGCAACAGTGCCTAGTGTGAATACACCCTCAGTCAGGACTCAGTGAAGCCACTGTGTGATTGTGATGTGTGCCCTAACAGCGCTCTGCACAGACAGCAGTGGAGGACAGTGAAAGGATCTTCACTGAGCTCATCCACTCCATTGAAAGAAGCTGCTCTGAAGTCACTCAGCTGATCAGAGATCAGGAAAAGACTGCAGCGAGTCGAGCTGAAGCAACGACTGGAGCGACTGGAGCAGGAGATCAATGATCTGAGGAGGAGAGACGCTGAGCTGGAGCAGCTTTCACACATACAGGATCACATCCATTTCCTGCAGGTAACAGAGATCTAGAAGAACAGGATCATAGTGGACTTGAGCAAGAGACTCACAGAGAAACATTTCATGAGAGCAGAATGAGCCGTTAACTGAAGTGTTGATCTGTGTGTTCGGTTATTATATAATCATCAGTCAGACTCTCATCTGATCTTCTTCTTTTGAAAGAGACACACTTACAAATGCAGTTCAGCTCTGGAAATCTCTTAGGAAACATTTTTCTGAAAGATATATAATAATGTAAAATCCATGAACTTGATGTTACCGGTTTCATTACTAAAGATCAACAAGAGCTGCTCAAATCTGACAGTAGTGCAGGTTATTGGCTGAAGTGTGGAGGTGATGAGCTTTGATTTCTGTTTTCTGTAGAGTTTCCAGTCTCTCTCAGCTCCTCCTGAATCTACAGACGTAAATGACGATCCCTTCAGTTCTCTCTCCTCTTTTGATGTTGTAAGAGAATCTGTCCATCATCTGAGAGACAAACTGGAGGATTTCTGCAAAGAGGAGCTGAAGAAGATCTCTGACAGAGGTAAAGTCCTGGAGATTCATCTGCTCTCAGAAATGATCCTCTATCATCTCATATCTTGTAGAAGATCATATTAGAAATGTCTTAGTAATGGATGCAGGGATAATTTTCTCTTGACATGATAATCACACTCTTCATGTCTGTTGATTTCCACAGTCACTTTCACCAACATTGTTCACTGGACCAGGATCGACTTCCTACAATGTAAGTCACTAAGAAAACAAGCAGAGAAACTCACTGAGTGTGTTCATGTTCTTCCTGTAGAAGGTGAAAGGAAACATGACAAAAGAGTTTTGCTGATCATTTAAAAGATGATTTTCTCAGGATATCTGGTAAACTGTACTGAAACACTGCTGATTTATTGAATGTGAAGAGCTACACTAAAAGATCAGACAGATTCATAAACTGCACTTGGGTTCTTAAAGACTTGCCTCCAGTGGAATTCCTGATTCTGATGTGTTTTCTCTCCATCAGATTTGCATCCGATCTCTCTGGATCTGAACACAGTGTATAAATGCCTCTGTCTGTCTGAGGGGAACAAAGTGATTACTGGCACGTTCAACGTCCAGCCGTATCCTGATCATCCAGACAGATTTGATGTGTGTCAGGTGTTGTGTAGAGAGAGTGTGTGTGGACGCTGTTACTGGGAGATTGAGTGGAGTGGGAATGGTGTGCGTATATCAGTGTCATATAAAAGCATCAGCAGGAAGGGGCAGGGTAATGAGCGTTTGCTTGGACGTAACAATCAGTCCTGGAGTTTAGACTGTTCTCCATCTAAATGCTCATTCTATCACAATAACATAGAGACTAAACTCCCTGTAGAGTCCATCAGCATTAGAATAGGAGTGTATGTGGATCACAGTGCAGGAACTCTGTCCTTCTACAGCGTCTCTGGAGACAATATGAGCCTCATCCACACAGTCCAGACCACATTCACTCAACCGCTCTATCCTGGGTTTTATGTTCGTTATGGATCATCAGTGAAACTGTGTTGATGAATCAGAATAGACTATAGAGAAATTCTACCTATAATGCTTTTAGCTGCATGATAAATCATCATGTCAGAATAAATACGTGTAATGAATCCTCATATAGACAGTAAGATCAGTGTTTGAGTCATGATGAGTGACGGTGTGTATCTGTGCTTTTCTCAAGCTCTATTTGTGTTGATGGAAATCACAGTCATCAAGTTGTTATTGTAATGTCACATAAATCATTTTAATATTACTGTTAAAATTACCTTCCAACTGAAATGCTCACACACAGGATTCATTCAGAAGTATCATTCAATAAAAAAATTATTAATAAATGTGACATATATAAACCCATATCTGATCATACTGTACTGTACTACTGTAAACTTTTGATCAGTGAAAATATGAGCACAATTATTCTAATCTAATCCAGTTTGCTTTAAATAAACCTCCTCCTTGTCACAGTCTGTTTAGTTTCAGTTTATGGACTTTCTGTTTGTTTTCATTGATCACATGTTCTGTTTCCCACCATAATCATTAGTTCATTTGCATTACCTGTGTCCCATTAATCATCCTTGTTATATTTGCTATTTAGTTTCCCCCTGTTCACTCAGTCTTTGTCCGTTCACCGTTTGAGTAGGTTGTTTTGTATCTCTGTGCCTGTTACCCTGTGGATTACGTCATTAAACTAGTATTTGGATTTATTCTCCTCGTCTAAGCGCCTTCCTGCAACCAGCTGTAACAGATGAACGGACTGCCCAACTTTGATGAACAGGCTAAGTTCATCACCGTGGCCCAGGAAAGTCATGACTTTTTTCATTTTGCCACAAACTTTTGTTTTTTGGCTAAACAGACCTCATTGGAGGATGATACCCTCAAGGACCTGTTCTGGATCGGGGACAACCTCTACCATGCCACCCACCTTCCAGACACCACCGGGACTGAGTTGGAGGGAAGCCGTATTTTGGTGTCTGGAAAGCGTGCGGCCCCGATTCGGAACCCGGCCAGACTCAGAGCCCAGCCCGTCACCACTGCGATTGACGACGCCTGAGCCCCCCGCAGCTTCTGCCTGCCACGACGCTAGAGGCAACACCTGAGAACAAAGAAGTGGAGCTCAACATCGCCCTGGACCTGAAGCACCGCCATGAATCTGACCAGGGGTGTGAGCCGATATCATCGTCCATCGCCGTGGGAGTCTTAGTGGAGTTCAAGGGGATGGATGCGAGCCCCACCCAAACTGCCACTGAGAGCGAGCAACAGTTGGACTTATTGGACAGTTTTATAGAGAGTGGTGAGAGAAATACTTTGTATCCCTGCATTTCTAATGATTCTGATTCTTCGACAGTTCTATCATCCCCACCCAACCTCCCTCTCCCACCACCACCTCAAATATCTACCATTAAGGACACTTCATCTTTGGGTTCCTGTGCCACTCATTTCCAGAGCATCGCCAAGCCTGTCACCCAGCCATCGTCACCTCCCATCATTCCCGTTGACTCACCTCATCCTCCTCTCAGTGGCGAGGCTTCATCATCGTCCTGCTGGGAGGTTACTCTTTCTGGGCGTCAGGAGTCCGTGGCTCCGCCTCCTGCCTCATCGTGCTCTGTTCTGCCTCGACCAGTCGACCTGGCTCCTGCACCTACACTCCTCCTCCCCTCGACTCTGACCATCGAGCATTCAGACTCACCGGGCTCCCTCGGTACGTCGGCTCCCCCTGGGTCGGACGTCGCCAAGCCTCCGCTGCGGACTTGCGGGCCGTATGCTGCTCTCCGGCCCTCCACCCCTTCGGCTTCGGCAAGCTCCGCCCTCCCTGAGGCTCCACCTCCGCCCTCGGTCGCTCTAGCTTGTCCTCTGCTCTCCGGATCTCCACCTCTGCCTCGGAGAGTCGTCACTGCGGCTTCGTCGCGGCCGCCCAGGTCATCGGCATCCCATCACTGCCTCGGACTTCCGTCTGCGCGGGGGATACCATCTTCCAAGGCTCTGTCACCGTTGGTCATCTCCATGAATCCATCATCAAGGCTCCTACCACCGTTGATGTCACCTTGGGTCATTGCCTTGGCTGTGCTCTGGGTCAGTTCCACCTGGCCACTCCTACCTCCTCCTGCCTCTGGTTCCTGCTCCTGGCCACACCATCGTCCTCCTCCCAAGCCGCCTCCTTCTCCTTCTACGGCGTGAGGACACGCCTTTTTGGAGGGGGGCGTATTGTCACAGTCTGTTTAGTTTCAGTTTCAGTTTATGGACTTTCTGTTTGTTTTCATTGATCACATGTTCTGTTTCCCGCCATAATCATTAGTTCATTTGCATCACCTGTGTCCCATTAATCATCCTTGTTATGTTTGCTATTTAGTTTCCCCCTGTTCACTCAGTCTTTGTCCGTTCACCGTTTGAGTAGGTTGTTTTTGTATCTCTGTGCCTGTTACCCTGTGGATTACGTCATTAAACTAGTATTTGGATTTATTCTCCTCGTCTGTGCTCCTTCCTGCAACCAGCTGTAACACTCCTGAACAGGACTGAATTTACAGACCTGGGTCCAGTTGTTCAAAATGTTTAATCTGGATCCAAATGATCTAGATTTGGAAATCCCATGTTTTGCTATCCAGGATCGGGTAATCTGTCTACATTTGTGCTGATTGTTTTTTAAAGAAAAATAGGCTTGGATCACTGTGATCCAGATACACAATTTTTCAGGGCAAGTCAACTCAAACACAATTTTGCTGTTCAATGACTCTATGCTTACAGACTCAATCTTGAATCTTAAATGGACAATCATTGAGAGATCATTTTAAGATATATTCAGAATAATACATGCCATGATGTAATTACTAACATGTCTATTCAATGTATTTAATATGTGGGTTTTCTTCAAATGCATTATTGTAATCATTGATTTATTAGGTTGGGGTTAGTAATATGTGTGTAAGAAGTGTGTCATGTTTGAGTTCTAATTACAGGATTTATTATCCTCTTTAACTCTGTGTGCATGAAACATTGAAATTCGGTATAAGGAAGATATTAGGAAACATTATAAAGTTGTTAATAAAACAGGAGAATGTTCCGCGGATATACAGTAATGCGATATAATCAATGGACAATAGACGGGGCATGTCTAAGCTCCGTAGCAACGTCTCATTGGAGGATCGCATCTGAGGACGGATCGAAATTTCTCCTTTAAAACTATGCTGTCCCAAGCTGGTAGTTGAAGCACCGATACTTTGACCACAGCTGAAAAGTTGTTTGGGTTATGCTGAAAAGAAGTAGTTGAAGAACTGATACTTTGACCATGGCTGAACTTTACATCTAAGCTGCTTTGTCCCATCTAACGACCGGGGCTGATTTTCCATCTAACAGTCACTGACTATCTTCATCCACGAGCCGCACAGCTGATACTTCTCACCCAACAGCCATCACATCCAGAACTCTGAAACACTCCGTGAACTATCTGACCAAAGTCTCCAAAGAAAAGAGCCGCTCAAGCCAGACTCTCAGAACAGCGCATTTCACCAGCCGGCAACTTCCTATAAAGCTTCGCGCAACCCAACGAAGGGCTTCCCCGAGAGACATCACCGCAAAACAGCCAATCCAGGTTGGGACTCCGCTCAACAAGAGCACGGAACACCCACCTACCTCAGCTGTCAGAGTGAACACAGGTACAAGCAAAACTCTCTCTCTCTTGCTGGAAACTGGTGAAACTCCTTTAAACTGAAAGAATCAAGCCAAAGCTCTGCTTTTGTGATTTTTCTCAGGTTACGATTTCAGTTAGCACTGAACTCATATCAACTCCGCAAATGTGTGTGCATTTATGTATGTGTGTGTGTGTTTAGCCTTAGTTTTCTTGTAATCATTAGAAGTAGTCAATAAAGCTTGTTTTGATTTTCACATATACAGGATTCTTGTGCTGTGTATCAAATTACTGTCTTAAACTTAAAGATCTGCTAAGCTACCTTTTTCTTATAATAATAATCATAATAAAACATTGTTACGGTGGGCCACAGGATAATATTTTATCCAGAATTGGTAAAATACATTAACCTCAATTTTCGCTGGAAGAATAATTGATGGGGTGTTAAATATTAGTTCTGAATCATTTACAGTTGATTCAATTCTTATTCCAATTTTGCGTGCATGTGATATGCCAATCCTTCTCATTAACTTCAGTTTAGAGCAGATGTACCCAAATACCACGCGCATCATCTTCAACGGCAATGAAGTCACCAGTGAGGCTCAGTTCGCCCAGTTCACCTGATGCACGTACATCTTCAAACAGGTACGTAAGGGCAACAATCTTTTTTTGTAATGAGATCAGGGTGTAAAGGTATTGTTTACTTCTGTTTTTGTATCACGTTACATGGGGTCATGTGTCGAAATGGCAGCATATGTGTTCAAATTAGTTGTTAGTGGAACAGTGAGCTACTCAGTTAGCACAGCTGGTATCCTACCATTGATGTTAGCCTAAGCTAACTTCTACTATATATAGACCTGTTGCAGTTTGAAATAAATAAATAAATAAAACAGTTTGTAATCATGTTGTGACATGGGTCAACCATGGGAGCTTTTAGACATGGCTGATGACAGCACTACAACAGACCAAATTAGTATTAGCTAACGTTTTTAGCTAAAGCAGTAACAGGACACCCAGGGGTCAATAATGTGGACTAATCAGTATATACAGAATGTGATCATATCAGTGTCACGGTTGTTGGGTCTGTGTGTTCATCTCTACATGTGGACCTACCAGTTTGGTGTGGATTTTCTTCCTTCTCAGTCTCTGTGAGACTGGTGTCTGCTACGGATGCTTTCTACCTACGATCATTTTGCTTTTGCTTTATTCCTCATTTAATAAACTTTTTCTGCACTCGCAATTGGACCTTGAGTTTATTCTTTCCTGACAATCAGATACAGAAATATCATTATTGTTACAAGGAGAGGTTGTGATGAAAATCTGCACTCTCCTGCCCTCTTCATGGCAGACAGCACTATCGTCTACCAGAAAATTTCAAATATTTATAGCCCTTTATCCTCATATCTCTGATGTGGTCCAAACTTTCAATTCAGTTATATTAGTCAGCAAGTTTGAGTTGCAGGCAGATCTCAGATCTAACTGACACATTTATTTTTTGTTTTAGTTCAATGTCAAGTAGAAATAAGTACAAACTAGAAGCTGTTCTTGTGCTCAGGGATGCATTTGTTAAAGAGATACAGGCAAGTTTCATTCTTGTTATACACAAATGTGTAATTAATTAACTCCAGTTAGTTAATGCCTATTTTCACCCATCTATGTTTCATTTCATGCTATGTCCATAAAGAAAGGAGTCACAAACTCAGAAGCCTGAAGTCACAGGACGATCTGAAGTGACCTGGTGGAAGAGGACAGTGATGGGCAGTGTGTGTCCACCAGCAAACGGAGGAAAAAGGTTCATCTGCTGGTCAGTGTCCATCTTATAAAATTAATGTCAAATACTGTTAATGGAGAGTGATGATGTGTGATCTGCAGGAGGTGCTGGTTTGATAGTGCTGTTTGTACTCAATAATGCAATACTGTACAATTCAATATTGTTTAATGTAAACTACATTATAATGCCAAATACATTTAGATTTGATAGTTTCCATGTTGCAAGTTTGCCAAAGTTTTCAGTGTTTATTTTTGTAAATCAGGCAAAGAGTTTGCAAGAATTGTTCTAATGTGGTTCGTGTTATTTTTCCTTCCAAACAGTTTGTGCTTCTCCATGTGCTAGTTCCTCCATCACAACTTCACCATATACTAGCTACCAATAACCTGCTAAGAAGAAAAAACTACTTTAAACCACTTTTCATAATGAGGTGTGCTTCATATGAAAACAAGGAGTTAAGTAAAAAGGAAACATAAATTTACCTGCACTTTTGCTATCTTTAGTATCCAGCTAACGATGTTCCTTTCAAAATGCTTTTTCCACAGTCCCCTAACATGCCTCAAATATTAAAGGTGCCCTAGAACTTTTTTTAAAAAGATGTAATATAAGTCTAAGGTGTCCCCTGAATGTGTCTGTGAAGTTTCAGCTCAAAATACCCCATAGATTTTTTTTAAATTCATTTTTTAACTGTCTATTTTGGGGCATCATTAAATATGAGCCGATTCAGGGCTACTGGCCCTTTAATTCTCGTGCTCCACGCCCACGGAGCTCACGCTTGCCTTGAACAGTCACTTTTTCTTTTTTTTTTTTTAAAAATTAAAACTAAACATGATTGATTAATTCCATTAGTGACAGGGTATGATTTATGTATTCAGTATAAACATGAGAAAAACAGAATGTCAGAACTTATTATACATGCTGTGCTGCATCCTGACTACAACACAAAGTATTGTTAAAGCTGCAGTAGGAGTTTTTAGAAAACGTGACTAGCCTGAAAATTTGAACAAGCACAACTCACAGGTCACTCCCCCTTGCTCTCTGCTGCGCTACAGCCCTCCCTCCACAGCTCCTCCCCCATCACAACGCTAGTAAGGCGGATAAACAGTTATGGCACATTCACTGGTACAGACGAAACATCAACAATATGATTTACATTGACTATGGCCTGCCCATACTTTGACTACAAACTTGTCCTCAAAACTTACTTATTTTACAATACATGTAATGTAACTATATGACTTGCACTATTTCTATAAGTAATAAATAGCTAGTATGATAATATAACAGTAACTAACGTTACAGTATGCAAGCAATTATTCTATTGATATGTAATGCTAAATAAGGTTTGCTAGTACATTATTTCAGCAACATGACAAGCCAGTGAATTAGTAGGTTTCAATAGTTGCTTTGCACAGCGCGTGACATTTTATCTGTATGTTATGCGGCTAGAGTTTGACACCGAGTCAATGGGCTCCGACGAGGAATTCACACCCACAGCGACTTCGAGGAGTCAACGGGCGGGGAGAAGAGGAAGCATCAGGCAGGGGACGGGCAGGCCTGTTTTGAAATTATCTTAGTTGTGTAGTTCTTAAAAAAAGAAACAAATCAAGCAGGGATACTTACTTGTCAAGCAGAAATGTGGCTGACTCTGCATCGGTTTTTAATCCTTTCAGGACACGTAGCTCCCTCCACCTCGGAAAAGCCACTCCGATATTTACCCTCGTTTTATTTCGGGCTCTATCTAATTCTTTCTTTTTGGCTTTTTTATCATCGTCATCTGTCTTTTTCCGTTTACCCGTCTTTATTTTATGAGCAGGTGCCACTCGAGGAATTGGCAGTTGTTTTTCCGCCATAAGCAAAGCTGCGGCACACCGGTAATCTTGAATTTGAATGCCTGTACGCGCTGGCGCTGTGCATGAGAGGAGTGTGATCAGCGCACACACGAGCTTGATTGACACTGCTAAGACACTCCTCCTGGATCTGATTGGTTGGTTCTTACTGGGAGCGGTGCATTTCTGCAAATGGCAATAGGACCACTGGGAGGAGCCAGAGGAGCTTGATTTTTTCACAGATTATCTGTCTCATATTCTACTGTCAGGACATAATGACAGGTTTAACAAATATGTAAAAAATACATTTTTACAAAAGTTACCTACTGCAGCTTTAAATACACTTCTAGCATTTCATCGCATTTATTTGTACCCTTTTTTCTTGAAGGAGCCATGGATCACAGAAGACCTCTGCGCTGCACAACAACCAAAAGTCTTCAAAGGTTTAGTGGAAGAGCTGTGCTTTCTGATATTGAAAGAGGAAGACCAGGAAAAAGACCACCTTCAACTTTCACAGGCTGAAACGGATGATAACAGACAACTGGCCAAAGAGCCTTTAATGTTTTGCTTCTAAATTAAGTATGATATGGACATTTTTCTTAATGAGTGTCTGGACAAAAAGAGTCTTGTAATTAATTGCATGTTTATGGAGATTTCTTTTAAAGATTTAATTTGTCATCATGTACCTGCTGTTCAATTTACACTCTTTGGTTTGAAGCACAGCTTCAAGCTATATATATATATTATAGCTATATAATGCTTTTGCTACTTAGGGGCAAAAGTACATTTTATTAAAATTAAATAAATAACTTTTGTGTTTTGTTTTTGGATTTGATGGATCTGAATTTGCTTAATTCATGCAATCTAGTGTACAACCGTGTAATGGGTGTTATATATTATGAAAAACAATGGTTCATTCTGAAATGCTTGAGTAAAATATACATTTTATGACAAATTAATAAATGTTTATCATTTTTAGTGTTTAAGCTTTGTGTTCAATTTATATTCAGTTAATTATTTAAGAGATCAAACAAATTGATGAACTTTTAAAATATTTAAAAGGTTACAAGGGGGCTTTAATACACACACACACACACATATATATATAATATATACACACATATATATTATGTGTTTGTGTGTATATGATTAAGCTATTAACACAATGCGAGTATATCTATCATTTCAGTTAGATCGTTTTAATACAATATTTGACATTAACATGGTTTTAAACTTTAAAAAGCTCCAAATGGAGCAGTGCCTACGAAGAAAAATTTGCTCCGCCCACTTCCGCTCTCAGGCTGTTAGTCTGGCGCTGTCGTCCTCAGACTGTCATGACGTATGGTTCTGCGGTTCTGCAGTTAGTCCTATCTCAAGGGTCATGGGTTTGAATGAAGATTGTAATATGCAGAGGCTTGAGGACCTTCTTCAGGATTCAGAGGGAATTGATGATCAAGATTTTGCTCAGCAGCCACCATTGTCCAGTTGGTGTCAAAGACAGAAAGAGGTCCAACAGGCGAGGCCACAAAACCTTGCCAACTTCTGAGAACATCGTCCAGATGACATGTAATCTCTGTCATGTGAGAGAAGCCATCATTTATGTGTCCTTTTTACAAAAAACTTAGTGTACAGATACAATAATATGGTTAGTGTTAACTGTAAGGTTATTCATAACACCAAAGCTGGCTATACCTTGAGTACTACAAGGTTTTAAAAGGTTACTTAGACAGCAGATTCCCCAAAAACAGTGTTTATTGTCCAAAAACAGCAAGTTTAAAGCTGTTTTTACCTTTAGTTCACAGCTCAAGAAAACCAAACATGCACTTTGTTGAGGTTAGACTAATCAACTGATCATCATTACAGCATCAATTAGATCCTGACCAGTTACAATAGAAACACTCACCGAACCTAAACTGTCTGACTTTTAGACATTTTGAATGATGAATAGCAAATCTAAAAAACACAGCTCAAAAACTATGCCTGAAAGAGGCTGGGGCCAGATAGAGGTGAAAATGAAACTTTGTGGTAGGATTAAATATATTTATACACCCTCAAGTACTCTAGTAACAAAGTCAATTCTGTGTTTTCAGAGAGGAAAACAACAAAACCCACAACAGGACTTTTATTGTGAAGTGCTCATAGGAAGTGCCAAACAATGCAAACTGTAGTTTTTCTGGGTGGAAGGTTGTGAAAAGTCAAACTGCACAATATAATGATTTACCTTTTGGATGATGGATTATACAGATTTTCTCTGCAGAAAAAGCACCTCGCTGAAAATATTGAATGCTTAAGTGCAGTATGTAGCCCTACAGTGAATCTGTGGTGTAACGAATGAGGTGATGTAATCATCTGTAACACTTCCCAGTGTGCAGTGAAAAATTCACAAAGGGGGGTCGCACATTTAAAGTGTGTTTATTCTGCAAAACAGGAATTAATAGTTTTAGTTGCGGCTCTCATGGTTATCAAACACCATCTTACATCACATCTTTATCCCAGCCTCAACTTCACCGCAACCTGCTGGCGAAATATGAGACTGTAACATTTCAACACTATATTTAACTACAAATAACATGCTCTTTTAAGGCTTATATTTTTGAAGTGCAATACTCAATCATTGAGCTACACATCCTCCAGCTTTATCACAGCCTCAACACATCACATAAACGTTATCCAAAAAAAAAAAAATAATTCCTGTTTCTTTTCCATGACTAAATTTAAATATAATATAATAAAACCAAGATTTATAAACAAATGCTTTTAATTTACAACATATGTGTACTTAATTTAGTACAATAGAACTAGAAGAGAAGAAATGAGAAGAAAAGAAATGAAAAGCTACACACCATCAATTCGAGTTAGAAGAACATATAACATAATAATAATCATTGTAATAATGATCCAATCACACATTTTTAGTAGTTTCTAGTAGTTTTATTCGTACAGACCACATGAACATTCCATCAGAATATTAATAATATTAATAATAATAATAATATTTTAGTAATATTTATAATTAGTAATAATACTAATTTTTTTATTAGTAAAATGATCTTTTATTGTAGTGATGAAACTTATTTTAAAATAGTTTTTGAGATTGTTAATATTAGATTTTTTGGTTACACTTTATTTTGATGGTCTCCTTTAGACAGTCCTGGCGCCAGAACATACCTTCAAGCGTGGTATGATGCTCCTGGAGTATTTGTTTAAGTGTTAATTTCTCGCCACTAGAAATCGATCTAGCCAGTACTTTATGCAGGAATTAACGGGCCACAACAAATTCTGAATGAATTACTTCCGAATTAGTTAAGTTCATCATATCTTGTATGAGTTGCGCATCCAAGAAAGTGCTGTCATACTGTGGATCAAAAGCTGAAAGAGCTTCAATTAATTTGCTATTTCTTTCTCAGAAACCCTCCAAGATTTCTGCAAGCACTGCGTCCAAAGTACTGTAGTATAATCGTCTGAGCTCTTCTTGATTTCCCAAATCACCTTGAGCCTGGCCAATGCTTTCCTCCAGCAGATATTCTTGAAGGCCTTTTTTGATGGTCCGCTTTCGTTTGGGGGGTCTTGGCATTTCAGTGTCGTCAGCCTTCTCCCACAGCTCTTAGAAGTCAGATTCACTGCGCAAATTCGTAAGGCATTCTGAAGCACATGTAATTAATTTGACAGCACTTAGAAGGTCCATGTCCTCTGACTGCATCAGTTTGTTTGGAGCATCAAGCAGCTGCAGAATCTTATACACCATGTGGACAATGAACTTGAAGCTCATCTCTGATACTTCCCTAATCAGGCCAGCTGCTTCCATGCGCACCTCCGTCTCGTATCTGCGGTTTCCATTGATCACGGCTAACAACTCAGTAATGTCTTGAAAAGAATTCAGAATTGTTTTGACCGTTTGAAGATGCCCTGTCCATCGCTGTTCAAGTAATCTCTTAAGTTGCTGCCCTCCGTACAAGACGGCAACAGTTGGCTTCTTAATGAATTTATAAAGCAAATTACACACATTAAAGAAGTCTTAAACCACAGGCTCTGTGGATATTGCATGAACTACCACAAGATGGAGCTGATGATTGAAGCAATGCACGTACGGAATCACTCTTCCTAATTTGTCCTGCAAAATTTTCTGTACTCCTCCATTTTTTCCGGACATGAGAGAGGCCCCGTCATACACCTGGCTCAATATTTTAGAAGTACTGAGCCCATTCTTTTCAAGCTCTGTAATTATTGTGTTGGTCAGGGTCTGGGATTCCCCTTTTTCAGTTGTTGTCATGGAAAGAAGTCGCTCTGTGACTTGATAATTGTCCTTAACAAAGCGAACGATTATGGAAATATTTTCCATTCTAGTTGGGTCACGTGTGCCATCTACTTTTGATTGTGTACCAGGAGTCTGCAACTTCTCAAACTATTTCTTCAGTCACCAGACTTTGTTTGCAATGACGTCATTTTGAATTTCGTGAGAACTGTACGTTGCATTGCGTGGTATTGTCTTCATAACACTCCTTAACTCTGGGTCTTTTCGGAGGGTATATTCGAATAATGAAAGGAAAAGTCCACTTCCATCCTCTGTTAGACTATCAAAAGCGTCTGTGCTTCCCCTTAGTGGCAAATGATTCACAACAAGAAATTCAATCATGTCCACTACAGAGGAGAGGTAGTAGCGATTCCTAGCTAATTGGTTACTGTTAACCATAGTGGAAATTTCAAGTCCACTTTCAGCCTGTTTTTTCTCTGTCTTTCCAGAGTGCCATACTTGTAACGTGTTAATTTGACGCTCCATGTTTGTTAAGGCCTTTTCTCACCTCTACAGCGTCCAATCACTGAAGCGCCTTACAGTGAAAGCTGAGTCTGATGGAGAAATTAAGTATTTCCTGCATGGAAATCAAAATGCAGCATCTGCTTCCACGAAGTATTCCAACCACTCCCGTGACGTATACCATGATGTAACAAATGATCGATGCTGGTTGTAGCAAAGGCGAAGAGGAAAATGTCTTAACTTAACCTGATTCGGTTTATCCTCACCAAGGTCGAGAGGCACTCTTGGCAGTCCAGGCATGCATGAGCTGGAGCATGAGGGCAGAGGATCAATCGATGTTGGTGTCTTGTCGACTGGCGTGTCTACCGAGTTGCTGTTGGATGCTTGCAATTGCACGATCGCATCTGGCAAACTATGGGACTGATTTATCATATATTTCCGTATATCCAGTTTTATACTGCCTTATGGTAATCTAACGTTAGCCATTATTGATGAATCATGTGCAATTGTAAGAAGCTCCCTGATAGGCTAGCGTTACTAGGAGACAAATCTCCGCCTACCACCAGTCCGGCAGTCATGTCAGATTTTTGCCTGATATTTTTTTAGTGGTTATGGTATGATTAAACCTCGATTCAATTTAAAATTAGTAACGTTTTGTTTTTATTTTTTTTAATTGAAATTACACATCACATTTTATGTCACATTGTACTTATTTAATTAAGTTTTTATGTTCTCTTCTGCCAGGCTTGGGAAGGGGGGCTTGAGATCATTGCAGGGTGGGCTAAGCCCCCAAGCTCCCCTTGACGCCGGGCCTGCCTTTAGACATCCTGTTGACTATAAGTAATGTTGCTCCTACATGTCAACTATGAGTCAGAAAAACACAGTGGACCAACGCCAGCAGATCACATGGCACCCCAAACCATCACTGACTGTGGAAACTTTACACTGGACCTCAAGCAACGTGGATTGTGTGTCTCTCCTCTCTTCCTCCAGACTCTGGGACCCTGATTTCCAAAGGAAATGCAAAATTTCGTCGTGAAGCACTTCTGTATCCAACCAATGATGAGACGAGACGTCAGAGGCGGGTGACGTCACGGACCAGGAAGCTATAAAGCACACCTAGAACAAAGAACGCTAGCTTCTGTTGTCTTCAGTAAGCGCTATCTGTATCTTGTGTGTCTTATTTGGTGTTGTTTGTCTACCACGTTGCTGATATCTTCGTCTGAGGACAAGATTCAGTTAAAGCACATCACTATATACATATATATATATATATATATATATATATATATTCAGTGTAGAAAACAACAATGGCGGAGAAACAAAAAGACACAGCTCAGGATAAGCAGATTTTCAGAAAGTGTGTGCATCCCTGCACTAGATTCATCTCGGGTGGGGACACACACGAGATGTGCGTTATCTGCTTGGGAGCCGAACACGCACAGGCAGCTCTCGAGGGAGCTGTCTGTGTCCACTGTAAACGGCTCACGCTGAGAGTCCTGAGATCACGGCGGGCACTCTTCGAGGAGAGTGCCACGGCCCGTGTTCCCCGCGGGTCCGGTCCCGCTGTTGCTGAGGCACAGCGAAGGCTGCACTCGTGGGGTTCACAGATGGATCTGGTGGAGGGGGTTGAGACGGGCTCTGCCTTATCTCTTCCCTTACCTGCCAGACCCAGTGTCTCTCCTCTGGCGGTGGAAGCACGCTCTGCGGTTTCTTCCCCCGGAGAGAGGCACCGGCGCTTAATGTATCTTCCTCTTGATGTAGTAAGCGTCGACCCTGGTGATGAGGAACCGCCATCCTCATCACCAGCATATGAGGAGCTGCTGGAGGTAGTGACGAGGGCGGTCGATAAGCTCAAGATCGACTGGCCCACGGAGAAAGGCGACACAAGACCGAGAAGCAAACTCGATGAGCGCTTTCTCCCAGCTAGGTCACTACCACAGCGTCGGGGTCTGCCGTTTTTTCACAATCTCCACACCGAGGTGTCGAGATCGTGGAATCGTCCAGTGCAATATCGTGTTTTCAGCCCCCAAACATCCACATATAGTAATATTATGGGGCTGAAACACTACGGCTATGGGGCGATGCCTCAGGTAGAGGAGACGCTTGCGAGCTATCTCTCGCCTGAGTCAGAATCGTCCCTCAAGACCCCGACACTGCCCACTAAGCCCCTAAGAACAACATCAGGCTTGGTGGGCAAGGCTTATTCGGCGGCAGGTCAGGCGGCGGCTTGTTTACATACCATGTCAATATTACAAGCCTACCAAGCTGACCTGCTGGGGGAGATCGATGAGAGCGGGGAAGCGACATTTGAAACGGTGCAGGAAATCCATAAAGCCACAGATCTTGCTCTCCGGCACCAAGGAGACGGCCAAGTCAATCGGCCGCTCTATGGCAGCCCTGGTGGCCACGGAGAGGCATCTGTAGCTGAATCTATCTGATATCAAGGATAAAGATAAAAATGTCCTCCTGGATGCGCCGCTGTCTCCTGCGGGCCTGTTCGGCGATGCTATGTCATCAGTCGTCGACAGGTTCCAGGAGACACGTAAACAGTCAGCGGCCTTCCAGAGATTCCTTCCCCGCTGCATTAATCCCCCCGAGACTGCTGGGCGGGAGCAGTCTCGGCCGGTAGCCAGCTCCTCTGCTCGTAAAGAGCAACAAAAAGCCAGCGTGGCCACCCGTGCTCCCCTGCAGAGAGCTTGGGGACCGGGGCGGTCAACGCAGGCGAGGCCTTCCAGAGGTAGAATGGATCTGAGGACCGTTATTATTGCTCGGAAGGCCTCAAAGAAATCCTGACGCCAGTCGTCCAGGGTTTCAGAGGGCAGTCCCCTCCGGAGAGGTCCTGATATTAAAACACCAAGTGTCACCACCTCTTCGGTGCCCTCAAGGGGCCGTTCTGCCAACCCTGCCACCCAGTGTGCGACAGGGCGCAGCGGTTCCCACCGATCCTCTGAGGAGGGTCGGTCACTTGATTCGTTTGTCTACCGGTGCGCCGGTTCAGACCAACGAGCCAAGTGCTCAAAAAACACCAGAGGCCAGTCTCTCGAGACAGCCGTTACTTTATCGTTCCAAAGAAGGATGGAGGGTTGCATCCCATAATCGATTTACGAGTGCTAAATCGTTCTGTACAAAAACTAAAGTTCAAAATGCTTACACTCAGACAGATTGTCCCACAGATCAGGTCCGAGGACTGGTTTGTGGCGATAGATCTGAAGGACGCATACTTCCACGTATCCATCCATCCTTCTCACAGGTTTGCTTTCAGGGGCAAAGCTTACCAATACAGGGTTCTTCCATTTGGCCTATCCCTATCACCCCGCACTTTCACGAAGTGCGTGGATGCAGCTCTGGCTCCGCTGAGACTCCAGGGCATCCGCGTACTGAATTACATCGGCGATTGGTTGATATTGGCTCAAACGGAGCAGCTGGCAGCTCAGCATCAAGATGTTGTTCTGTCACACATGGAAAAGCTTGGGCTGAGGCTCAACGCAAAGAAAAGTGCATTGGTTCCGAGTCAAATTACCAACTATCTAGGGGTAGTTTGGGATTCCACCACGATGCGGGCTTATCTGTCACCTGCTCGTGTGAATTCCATTCTCGGAGACATGAATGGGGTAAAGTTAGGCCAGTCACTCACTGTGAAGCAGTTTCAGAGACTGTTGGGTCTGATGGCAGCTGCGTCCAACGTGATACCTTTTGGCCTGCTGCACGAGACCCTTACAGTGGTGGCTCAAGACCAAGGGGTTTTCTCCGAGGAGAAACCCTCTCCACACGATCAAAGTCTTGCGGCGATGCCTTCGAGCTCTGGCCATGTGGAGGAAGCCTTGGTTCTTGTCCCAAGGTCCTGTGTTGGGGAGAGATCATGAGGGAGGACCAAGCGTTCCTGGATCGGCTGGAAATGATGGGTATTCTTGCATTAAATACTTCCTCTCAGACCTGAGGACCATCACTGGTCACGACGGTGGTCACTATATCAACACCAGGGGGGTCTACGGTCTCGCCAACTATACTACTTGGCACGATCCTCCTGTGGTCCCAGGAGAATTCCTCTCGCTCAGAGCGGCATATTTCCAGGGAATCAGAATGTGTGGGCAGCCCTGTCGAGACGGCCGAGGCCCGGGGAGTGGACTCCACACCGAGGTGGCGGAGCTCCTATGGCAGAAGTACGGTCGAGCGGAAGTTGATCTATTTGCTTCGAAAGAGTCAACTCAGTGTCCACTATGGTACTCTCTAATGCTGTGTTCACACCAAACGCGAATAGAGCGTCAAATTCGCGTCTACCGCGTCTAGTTTGCCGCTTGAACATTTTGAATGCATTCGCGCGTCTAGAGCGAAATAGACGCGCGTAAAAAACAAGCGTTTGAAGCGAAATTTACGCGCGTCCGAGGCGAAATCCGCTTCTTGTGGGAGGGGCAAGTGCTAGGCGGTTGTCTGTTTGCAAGATGGCTGATGTTGATCGTGCATTCATCGAGAGAGCTACCGCTTTGTATTTGCTCTGGAGAGCAGAACAGCGGTGTAGGGGTCAGCGTCGCCGTACTTGGGTCCACCAGACCCTCCGGAGGCGTTCCCAGTTTGGCGAGTATCATCATTTGCTCCAGGAGCTGCGCCTGGATGACGGCCGCTTTCAGCGGTACTTTTGCCTGTCTCGCGCCCAATTTGATGACCTGTTGTCCCATCGGAGCGAGGATCACCCTCCAGGACACCAACTACAGGCGCTCTATACCAGCTGCGGAGTGCCTGTCCATCTGTCTTCGGTTAGTAAATGTGTATGTATTTTAAATGCAGTATATTATATATATTAAATACAGTATGCTAAAATATGCTATGCTATCAATGTTTCTCAAACTACGGATACCACTGTTGGTGCTCTTTCTAGTGATACTCAGTAACGTAGGTCTTTGTATTTTAAGTCCTGATTTAATTTTATTTAGACCTGATTTTGTTCTGGTATAATCGTGGTTTAGACCTGGTTGAGTCCTACTTTTGTCCTGGTTTAGACCTGGTTTTTCAGTCACATTTTAATCCTGTGTTAATTTGTGATTTAGGCTTCCTTTAAATTCATTAAAGTGGTACTATTGCAGTGTACTTATAATAATATTCTAATATTCTAATAATAATATATTATTATAATAACATTATAATAATATTTATAACAATGTTTTCTAGGTTTCTTGCCACTGGGGACTCATTCAGGACCATAGCGTCCAGCTACAGGGTTGGTGTCTCCACGGTGTGCCAGATCGTCCCCCAGGTAGTGACTGCCATCTGGGACTGCCTTGTGGAGGACTACATGGCTGTGCCCACCACTGATGACTGGAGGTCCATCGCAGAGGGATTCCAGGAGCGGTGGAACTTCCCTCTGTGCTGTGGAGCGGTGGATGGGAAGCATGTGGTGATGAAGGCACCCCCCAACTCAGGATCCCAGTTCCACAATTACAAGGGAACCTTCTCCATCGTTCTCCTAGCAGTTGTGGATGCAAAGTATCGCTTCCGGGTGATCGATGTTGGGGGTACGGCAGGACCAGTGACGGTGGGATTCTGGCGAACTCCGCCTTTGGACAGGCTCTCCGGGCTGGCACACTTCATCTGCCTCCTGACCAGCCTCTACCTGGTGCTGAAGAAAGAGGACCCCAGCCCCATGTCTTCGTCGCTGATGAGGCGTTCCCGCTGCGGAGGAACCTCATGCGGCCCTTCCCTGGACGCACCCTTCCTCCAGAGAGGCGTGTCTTCAATTACCGTCTCTCCAGAGCCCGGCTGGTGGTGGAGAACGCCTTTGGCATCCTCTCCTCACAGTGGAGGATGTACCGGCGGCTCATCGAGGTCCACCCTGAAGTTGCGGAGAAGTGTGTGAAGGCGACATGTGTTCTCCACAACTTCATGAGGTGTTCGGAGGGGAGAGAGGCACCTGCCGTGAGGGGCGCGGGACAAGCTGGAGAGGAGCCGCTGCCAGGTCTGGGTCGGGTTGCGGCAAACTACTCCTCCAGAGAGGCTGTCCGGGTGAGGGATGTCTTCATGGCACACTTCTCGGCAGAGGGAGCAGTAGCATGGCAGCCGACAGAGTAGTGTTTGAAGTCCTACTCATGACTTCCCCACAACGGCTCTTTTAAGAGCCACCCACAACAATGCACATTTAATAATTTTAGACCCTGAGTCATTAACTTTTTCAAATGGTAGGTTTTCCACGTTAGTATATAAGGTAAAATGATAAAAGCAGGTAAAATGATAAAAACATTCATAGTTAACATAGCTGAACAAGGTCATTCCTCATTTGATGTATAATAATTCTATAGGTCTGTGCCGTTTCTTTATTCAGGTTATTACTGTAAAATAATCTGTCATTTATTTTTGTTTTGATGATAAATGGAGCCAACCTCCAAAAGTAATTAACCTGTCCCGTGATTTCTTTGTTTTCCTCACACAACACTGTCCAGACACACTAAAGTATGTTGGTTGTCTTTACATTATAATACATGTTTCATATAATCAAGATTTAGATATGGAATAAATAGCATTCAATACAAAATGAATATGTGTCATATATTGAAATCAAGTTTTTATGTGATAAAACACTTGCTTTGTTGTGCATTAGAACCACACCAGGCATTTAGACATATTTCAAAATAATTTATTCAGGCCAAACATAAAATAATTTGAATATAAACTTAAAAAAATACAACATGTACAAACTATTTACATACAGAGACAGAAATAAAAAGGACCTCGCTTGGAACGTGGAAGAGCCTCAGGGAACAAAATGTAGGAGAAGAGGAAGGAGGGCATTCTGCTTTTCCTGCAGAGCCTGCTGCCTCATTTTTTTTAAAGCCTACTGTGGGCTGTGGGGGTCCGATTGTTCCAAATTTAGCACAACGGTGCTGTTTTCCATCGCCAATTTGTACATTTTAAATTTTATAATTTCTTTTGTATGAGGCGGCATGCTCTGCAGAAAAGGCAGAAGGCTGAGGAGGAAGTGTTCATCAGCAGACGGTGGTGGTCGTGGTGGTGGTGGTGGAGGACGCCTCAGGAGCTCAAGCAGCGTCTGCTCCACCTCCGACAGACCATCACGGGGACGCCGGGTGCCTCTCCTCCTCTGTTGGCCTGTGAAATCAAAAATACAACACACAGTGCAATGAGAAGACAGAAAGATGATAATTGAAATAACAAAATTGTCTAGATATTGGGAGTGAGTGACATACATAGCCAGTGCTTAAATACAAGTGTGAAATTGTTTTGAACTTGCTTTAACATATTTTACATAATTAAAGTTATACTTCAGACATATAAACATTAGGAAGATAAACATGTAAAGGAACAGTAGTTAAAAAGTATGTATGCAGATGATTGGTGGCATACATTGCAATAGAATTGAGTCTGCATTTACAAATAGAATGATTATTAGTAAAGGGACTAATTCACAAATTGTTTGGACTTTATGTGAATGTTAAAGCTATGAGTGGATACTGTACTGGTGTTTTCTGCACGTAACATGTTCAGATATTGTTTGTACTATTGCCTTCACACACCTGTGGGTGCAACAGCAGGGGGTGAAGGACCAGGGACTGGGGAGACAGGAGAAGCGGCAGGGGATCTAGGATCAGCCTCTTCATTATCTGTAGGCTCTGTCAAGACAATACTATATGTTAATACAACACGTTGGTAACAATAGTCATAGAGAGATTACATTATACTCTTCATCTGTACACAATGACAGCATATATGCCTTGTAAATTGGCTTAATTGGAAAACTCACCTGTTTCCGTATCCCCTGCTTCCGCCTCTCCCTCTCCCTGGTCCCTGGGGTGGTTGTACTCTATGACCTGGGCCTCGACCCCCACCAGTAACATGGTGGTCTCCCGTGGGGTGACGAAGGGCTCGAGGAATCCCAGGATCTGTGAGTACTTCCACTTCTTCACTGACCCTGCTGCTGACCCTCCTCTTCTCCATCTCCTTCCTCTTCTCCTTCAGGTACGTGTCCCTGAGGCTTTTCCATTTTTTCCTGCACACGTCCTCTGAATAAACACATTATCTTGTTAGCGAAAAGTAGCTGTAGGGTACTATAGTTGTAAAAAGCTATAGTTGTAAAAAAACGCGGGAATGCCGCGGGTCGATAAACGTGTACGTGACTCAAAAGTGAAATGTGTATTTACAACTTACCAGGTTGCCCAGTCTCCTCACCGACACTCTTCCAAGCGAGGTCCTTTTTATTCCTGTGTCTATATAAGTATGAACATGTGTCATAAATCTCCATTTTGAATGAGTGACTCCGGGCGGGCCTGCCGCCACAGCAGCAAGCAGGCTCCTGATTGGTTAACGCGGCGCAAATTTACGCCAAAGTTCAAATTTTTCACATTGACTTAACATTGAAATCATTCACGCCAGACGCTCTATTCGCGTTTGGTGTGAACACAGCATAACACTAGGCTATATAATAATATAATAATCCAAGCCTACAATACAAAGTATTTATAGCCTAGTTTGTTCATTTTTACTCCAATTTTGAGTTTGCTGTCGAACAACCCGAAAGTCTCATGAGATGAACTAATCAATTCTCTTTCCGGTTCAGACTGCATTGGTTTAGCGTATGGGTCTGTCACGTGATTAAGGAACGACTCAAAAACCCAAAAGACTCACGAAAAGAACTAATCAATTCTCTTTCCAGCTCAGACTGCATTGACTGAAACAGGTGAACTACTACTAGCAGTACAGAACCTATAGAATATTGCGCATACGCGACTGAACGAATCACCCCCCCGAGACGACTCGTTCTTCCCGAGTCACATTAAAGATTCGTTCAAAATGAATGAATCGTTCAAGAATGACACATCGCTAGCAGGAGTCCTTGAGCCCACATTTGTCTGCAGTAGTGATTACAGAGCAAACTTCTCCTCTTATCAGTGATTGATGATAGATTACAATGGCTTGTAATACTAGAGTTCAATCAGACCATCACAGAGAACTGGCCTTTGCAGCCCGTTTAGCTGCAACACTTGCTGCACCACAGCTGGAGGATGACACTTTTCAATCATCTGCAACTTCATGTGGAATCTGACTGAGCAGTATGTCTATTTTTATTAGTAAAATTCACTTATATTCTAGTGATAACTTATTTTTAAATAGTTGTGTAATTGTGTTATTACACTTTTTGGTTACACTTTATTTTGATGGACTCTTTTAGACTTCCTGTTGACTATAAGTAATGTTGCTCCTACATGTCAAATACCAGTCATTAGAGTATTAGTTAACTATTAGGGGTAGGGTTAGTAGATTAAGTTGACATGTACTTGCAAAATAAAGTGTTTTTAAGCAGATTTTAAGCAGACTGTCTGAAAAGTTTATTCGATAATCAATTAATGAATCACTTAAAAAAAAAAAAAAAAAAAAAATCAACATTAAAATAAGTTATACAGACATTTAAATTACACATAAGGTAGTTTATATATCAACATTTTAATAACAATTATGTTTCTACTCCAATTTGCTGGTTAACCCTTGTGCTGTGTTGAAATCCCTAAAACACTCGTGGTGTTTCTGGTCAAAAATCAGAGACGACAAATACACACCATGGCAGGCGTCAATTTAAATGTATGTCAGAAGTGTTTTTGTTTTTTTTTTAAATAAAGAATGAAACTATAAAAAGTATAAAATAATCAATATAAGTAGCGTATTATAAAATAAGTAATTATATGTAAGTATAATAAAAAATATAGCCTAAGTATTCTTTAAAAATAAGTTGAAATAATGCAAATTGATGACTTTAACAAACACATCAATTACCAGCCTTGGATAGTTACAGTACATATACAGTATGTCTTTAACAGTTTATAAGTTTTCATTAAAAATAAATTATTTTTAAGAAAACTAAATACTATGAAAATAGTTTCAGTTATAATGTTTTTCCACTTCTTTTTTTTGCCTTGTAAATATTTTGTGCACAATTTTATGCATGCTAGATCACAAAAGACAATAAACACCATTGACTGTTATTACCATCACACCTCGTCACACTGCTTTATAGACACGCCTGTTTTGCACACGTCACTCAAACACAGAACCAGGAAACAGGGATCACATGAGCTCAGAGAAACTGAAACTGAAGTGTAGTTGAGCTGTTATTGTTTGAGCTGTGTTTGTTTCTCTGTGTTCATGCAGTAAAATGGCAGAAGCCAGATTTTCTCAGGAGGAGTTCATGTGTCCAGTGTGTCTGGATCTCCTGAAGGATCCAGTGACCATTCCCTGTGGACACAGTTACTGTAAGATCTGTATTACAGGCTGCTGGGATCAGGAGGATGAGAAGAGAGTCTACAGCTGCCCTCAGTGCAGACAGACCTTCAGTCCAAGACCTGCTTTAGCTACAAACACCATTCTGGCTGAAATGGTGGAGAAACTGAAGAAGATTAAACTTCCTGCTGACTGTTATGCTGGAGCTGGAGATGTGCAGTGTGACGTCTGTACTGGAAGAAAACACAAAGCCGTCAAGTCCTGTCTGGTGTGTCTGAACTCTTACTGTCAGAATCACCTTGAACAACATGAGAGTTGGTTTAAAGGAAAGAGACACAATCTGACTGAAGCCACTGGACGACTGCAGGAGATGATCTGCCCAAAACACGACAAGATCCTTGAGGTTTTCTGCCGCACTGATCAGAAATGTATATGTGTGCTGTGTATGATGGATGAACATAAAAACCACAACACTGTATCAGCTGCAGCACAGAGGACAGAGAAACAGGTATGAACTTCATTATGCTCATTTACAGACTCATGATTTTTGTTTATGGGGTCTACTAGAATACAATTAGATCATTTAATGTCTGTTTTCACCCTCTGTCTGAACACTGTTTGTGTTTCAATTTATTTAAAGGTGCCCTAGAACTTTTTTTAAAAAGATGTAATATAAGTCTAAGGTGTCCCCTGAATGTGTCTGTGAAGTTTCAGCTCAAAATACCCCATAGATTTTTTTTTTAATTCATTTTTTAACTGGCTATTTTGGGGCATAATTAGAAATGAGCCGATTCAGGGTGTGTGGCCCTTTAAATCTGGTGCTCCACGCCCCAAGAGCTCGCGCTTGCCTTAAACAACATAAAAAAAGTTCAAACAGCTAATATAACCCTCAAAATGGATCTTTACAAAGTGTTCGTCATGCAGCATGTCTAATCGCGTAAGTACAGTGTTTATTTGGATGTTTACATTGATTCTGAATGAATTTGAGGCTGTGCTCCGTGGCTAATGGCTAATGCTACACTGTTGGAGAGATTTATAAAGAATGAAGTTGTGTTTATGAATTATACAGACTGCAAGTGTTTAAAAAATGAAAATAGCGACGGCTCTTGTCTCCATGAATACAGTAAGAAACGATGGTAACTTTAACCACATTTTAACAGTACATTAGCAACATGCTAACGAAACATTTAGAAAGACAATTTACAAATATCACTAAAAATATCATGATATCATGGATCATGTCAGTTATTTGCTCCATCTGCCATTTTTGCTATTGTCTTTGCTTGCTTACCTAGTCTGTTGATTCACCTGTGCAGATCCAGACGTTAATACTGGCTGCCCTTGTCTAATGCCTTTCATAATGTTGGGAACATGGGCTGGCATATGCAAATATTGGGGGCGTACACCCCGACTGTTACGTAACAGTCGGTGTTATGTTGAGATTCGCCTGTTCTTTGGAGGTCTTTTAAACAAATGAGATTTATATAAGAAGGAGGAAACAATGGAATTTGAGACTCACTGTATGTCATTTCCATGTACTGAACTCTGTTATTTAACTATGCCGAGGTAAATTCCATTTTTGAATCTAGGGCACCTTTAAAACCCACCTTCAGAAAATCGCAGTCCGCTCTGATTGGTCAGTCAGTCTCAGTATGTTGTGATTGGAGGGATGCTGGAAGAATTGTCACTAGGACAGTGCAATGACTGCTGTTTATATACTCTCGTAATGATGATTGACAGGACTGAATGATTAGACTCTCCCAAACCTCTCCCAAAACTTCATTTATAACATCTGACCTGCTTTGAACTGCACGGTTCAGAAAGCAGTCGTTATAAAAGTGGGCGTTATCTAAGTCTGCATCCAAAATTGCATACTTCCCTACTATATACTAGGAGAAAAAACAGTATGTGATGAAAAAATAAGTCAAACTTCACAATATTCACAAAAAAGTATCTGGATGACCTACTTCCAGTGAGATTCTGAAGTTGATTCATAAAATGGACATTTTTTGTGAATGATATGAAGTGACGCAACTGATTCTGGTAGGTCACATGATAATGACAACATGTCAAATGTACTGTAATATATCTGGTTTACATTCATACTACACACACTTGTAGGGAAAACACCCTAGGAAGTAAAATTAGCTCAAATGAAATATTTATAGGGAACTATAAAGAGTTGTAAGATTACGACCGAGCAACTGAGTCGTCCAGCGTTCATTTGCTCGAGCCGTAATAAGCTCTTGTAACGGATATAAATATCCAACAATCGTGAAAACACTGATTAGAGCACGGTAACTTAAAATCGATAGTTTAAGACATTAAATTTTAGAATCACATAATACAAGACACTTTCTTTTTAAAATCTACAAGAGATTTTATTTATTCTAACACAAACACACGCACATACACACACACACATACATTCATACGCGATGCAGTAAGAAGGGAATGAGAGAGAAAGAGTTTTGAAAGAGAGAGAGAGAGAGAATTTGAATTGAATTTTAACCAAACATTTATTTCACAATTTTTAACACATTCAAAACAATTCTAACAACATAATGACTCAATCTGTTTGACAATGGGATCAATCATTGTAACAAACAAGAAAAATATAAAAGTTCATCAACCACAGAGCAAATAGCATCATTGTAACACCACTGACCCAAAAAAAACATCAAGTCTTTTATCATCTTGTAAAACTTAAAATCAACCCACACTCTTGCTTTTATCCTATTTTTACAAATAGATAAAACCTCCCATCCTTCCATCCCTTCAATTTTTTTTTCCGGCTTATATAAATCGCCATTTTTGCTTCTCCCACAATAAAATTTAACAGTTGACATTTCATCTTATTTTTTGCAGAATATCGAAATCCAAGAATAAAACTCTGAACAGTAAAAACTTCATCTAACTTACCAAACAACAATGTAAGAAAATCAAATAAACAGCATAATCTTGTACATTCCATAAAACAATGAAAAATTGTCTCTTTTTTCCCACAGAAAGGACATTGATTACAAACAATAGGGTTTATAACATGCACAAAGGAATTAACAGCAACTGCGCTGTGTAAAATTCTCCATTGGAGATCCCCCACCCTTTTTTCCAAAGGAGGTTTATAAAACACTCTCCAAACAGGTTTTATATTCTGATTTAAATCTAATTTATCTCTCCAAACAGTGTCTACTCTTCCATTTAAAACTTTCGAATTTAAAATTTTAACACAGCTTCTGTACATCTTTTTCCTGTTAGCCTCATTAATAATTAAGTCCTCTAAATTCTTCAACAATTCCCCATCTGCACCTTTAAAATCAGGAATAATATAAACTTCTGGAAAGGGATCCTTTCCATTTGGAACTACTTTTCCTTCACCAAAACTTTTAAGGAGAGATTTTTCCTCTGCCGTAAACCTCTGTTTTAAAAGATCCAGTAATTTCCCTGCTAATCTTGTTGATCTAACTCCAATGCAAACAGCAACCTCCTGTGAGTTATTTAACTCAGGACCCCCAGCAGCTATTATATGACACAATTTAACTTTTTTTGCTCTGCACATTGCAATTTCAAAACCACATGCAGCTTCACTTGAAACATCAAATCTAGCTCCAAAAACAGTGGGTTCTTCTAATAACCAAAATAAAGACAATCCAAAAGCCCCCCTTCTTTTCTTAAATAAACTCCATATTCTAAAGACACCTTTATAGAACGGAGTCAGTCCATTCAAATGAATTTTCCTGGAATCCATTAAAAACAAAGCAGAGTCCAATCCCAGGCCTCCAGCTTGTCTCAAAACAAATTTAGCAACATTTCTCCAACAAGATCCTCAGGCCCAGTTAAAAATCTTTGAATAAATTGTAAGCGAAAAGTTGCTCCTCTGCTGGCTAGATGTACTAGTCCTTGTCCCCCTTCCTCCTTGGGGAGATATAGTACACTCTGCGGTACCCAGTGAAACTTAGTCCAGAAGAAATCCACAACAAGAGCTTGTAGTTTTGCAAGAAGTCCACTTGGAGGCTCAGTACATGCCAAGCGATGCCATAATGTTGAAGCCACCAAATTATTGATGACTATTACACAACCTCTAAGTGACATTTTGGGCCACAGCCACTTCCACTTTTCAAGCCGTCCTTTTGTTTTTTCTAAAACACCCTCCCAATTTTTTTGTAATACTGAGTCATCTCCAAGGTACACCCAAATATTTTAAGCCATTTTTCTTCCATTCAAGTCCAGCAGGTAAATTAGGAAGGCATTTTCCTTCCCACTTTCCACATACAATAGCTTCACTCTTTGTCCAGTTTACCTTAGCTGAGGACAGTTTCCCAAAGTCATCAATTAATACTCTTAGATTATCTACCTCTTCTTGATTATTCACAATAACAATGACATCGTCTGCATAAGCAGACAACTTAATTTTAAAATCACATTGTGGTATACTCCAACCATCAATCTTTGTTCTTATTTTCACTAACAGTGGTTCAATTGCTAAAGCATACAACATGCCTGACAAAGCACATCCTTGCCTTATGCCCCTTGTGATCTTAAAAGGAGCACTCAGGCCACCATTAATTTTAAGTACACTCTCAATGTTTCTATACAACACCCCAATCATTTTAATAAAACTGAAACCAAACTCTCTTAATGTCTGCCAAAGGTAGTTATGTTCAACCCGGTCAAAAGCCTTTTCTTGGTCCAAGGAAATGAGACCAACATTTAAACCCAATGATCTAGAGATATCTATTATGTCTCTAATTAAGTAAATATTATCGAAAACAGATCTATTAGGTACACAGTATGTCTGGTCCACATGGATGACCCAGCCAATTGCCTCTTTATCCAAAGCCTTGGCAATTAGATTAAAAATCTTAAAATCAGAACATAGGAGTGACACAGGTCGCCAGTTCTTTATGTTTTTAAGGTCACCTTTCTTCTGTAAAAGGGTAATCACTGCTCTTCTACAGCTCATAGGCAGCAACCCTCCGGTCAGGCTGTCATTGAGCACCTCCAGCAGATCATCCCCTAAAACAGCCCAAAAAGATTTATAAAACTCGACAGGGATTCCATCGATCCCCGGAGCCTTCCCACACTCCATACTCTTTAGGGCAGCGGTTCCCAACCTTTTTTTCCTGCGCACCCCCTTCTATGTCCCATCCGGGTTGGCGCACCCCCAATCCCCACTTCAAAAAAAAAAAAAAAAAAAAAAAAACGCAACAAAGCTTTGTTTTATCGCCATATAAAGACTCATGTTTAATCATGCGCAAATAACCAGAACATGCATGACAATAACAACATCAACAAAGTTTCAATATAATGCAACAAAGCTACGCACAAGCTTCCACTTTTAAGAGGACGAGTGACAGACACAGGCTCAGTGACTACGTTTACATGGACAGCAGTAATCCGATATTAATACGATTAAAACAATACTCTGATTAAGAAAGGACCATGTAAACAGCGATGTTTTATTACCTTAATCCGACTAAAGTCATACTCGAAGTAAACACGAATCGAATTAAGACAGGTGGAGTATACCTATTTTAGTCACATTATTGGAGTGCATTGTAGACATGTACACACCTTAATCACACTGTTAACGTCATGTGGGAGTTTTCGCCACATTTTGCCACAGGACATAATACACACACGGCAGTGGTCAACCGTTTTGACGGCAACAAGAGAGCAAGCGTCAAGCAAGAAGCCACAAATCAAATTCCTCTCACCTCATCTCTAGTACCGCTGAGTTTGTCGCGGTGGCATGAATAAAAGTTGCCGAATTAAAGTACAGGAGGCCTGTTGCTGGAGAATTTGTATCCACCGTTGTCTATTTACAGAGCCCCACACATGAGAGAGAAAATAAATAGTAGCCTGGGCTAAATCGTGCGAACGATTTACTAATTTTTCCCTCTATGTATAAATCGGGGAACGAATTAGTAAATCATGCACACAATTTATTTATTTATTCTTGCATGTCATGTGCGGGCTCCGTATATATATTTGCACGTATTGCATGTCAAATAATTAACTGCACTTGAAGCTTTCGTAAGATTAAAAATGAAAACACCCAAAACTGTATATGGCACGAACTGTGTGGTGATGATACGTGAAATTCTGTAGAGAACGTCGGACAGCGTGCTGTGGGGACGTAATGACGTTTGCCATTAATCGATCTATGTTCTATAACATGTAAAATGGGAACATGAATGGAATATTCTAAAAGCAACTCATGTAAACACCTTAATCATAATATTGTCTTATTCAGAATAAGGTCAGTAATTAGATTACTGCTGTCCATGTAAACGTAGTCAGTAACAGAAAGCACGGTTATTTTCAGCCGCGTAAAAGAAACATTGCAGCAATAGGCTATGAATGAAACGAGTTGGCACGCATATAGCCTAGCCTGCAGTGCATAAAAGAAGAGCAGTGCATAGAAGAAGACAGCAGCTATCTTCTTCTACGTTTCTATCAAAAACTAATAAATTATAGTTTTTATTTAAAATAAAAGCGATTACAAAGGAAATGTTTACTGTTCATGTTTTTTTTTAATTGTCTGGAAAAATCCCACTTTACCGCCATTACATTTTTCCTCTCGCGCACCCCCTGGTGGCAGCCCGCGTACCCCTGGGGGTGCGCGCACCACACTTTGGGAATCCCTGCTTTAGGGCATCATATAGTTCACCTTTCGTAAAAGGTTTCTCCAGTTCAGCATTTGCTCCTTCTGGAACTTTAGGTAGACCCTCATAAAAGCAACTGGCTATCTCTTCCACCTCTTTGTATTCACTCCTATACAGCTCTGAATAAAAAGATACCGCTCTTTTCCTAATTTCCTTAGGCTCTGTAATTTCTGTGCCAGAATCCGAAAACAAGGAATGCATGATTCTCTTTAGGCCATTCTTTTTTTCAAGTCCAAAGAAAAACTTGGTTGGGCTATCCATTTGTGCTGCACTTTGAAACCTTGACCTTACCAGAGCACCCTGTGCCCTAATACCCAGCAAATCATCTAGAACTTTCTTTTTATTTTTTAGAACTTTAATACGTTCTTGATCTCCCACAGATGCCAAAGAAGTTTGTAACTCTAAAATTTCTCTCTCTAGATCTTCCAACGATTGGGAAATGTTTCTAGAATCATTGAGAGTATACAAACGGCATAGTTGCTGTATCTTTATTTTCCCATTATCCCACCATTGCTGCAGAGAATCAAAAGATGACTTCTTATTCTTAAAATTTTCCCCAAAAAAATTAAAAACATCACAAAAAGAATTATCTTTTAAAAGACCAGTATTAAAATGCCAATAAGCACTTCTTGGTTTAACATTATTAATGAAAATATTGCAACTGACCAAACAATGATCTGAAAAGCCTACAGGTGAAATCACACAACACTTAATTGTATTAAAATGATGTTTAAAACAATACCACCTGTCTAGTCTAGCCATTGTTACATGATATTCTCTCACTTGTGTCCATGTATACTGCCTCTGTGTTCCATTCAACACTCTCCAAATATCGTACAGATCATGTTCTTTTGTAATTTGTCTCAAAACACGTTGTGATTCCATATGAGGTTCTTTATGGTTTCTATCAAGGCTATCATTTTCTGTACAGTTAAAATCACCCCCAATAAATAAATATTCTTCAGGTTTGCACTTTTCTATTACATCTTTAGCTTTGTTTAAAAACAAAACCCTATCACCTCCCAAAACCGGTGCATAAATATTTATAAATACAAATATAAAATTTTCAAACTCAACCTGTAATTTCAACAACTGTCCCTCAACTACATTTTCCACTTCAAAAGAAACTGGAATTATATTTTTTCTTAGTAAAATGGCTACTCCTCCACTGATATTAGTCTTATGACTCATAAACACCTCCCCTTCCCATTCTACTTTCCATTCATTTTCATTCTGCACATCAGTATGAGTCTCCTGAACAAACATGACATCAATATTTTTTTTGCTTAATTAGCTCAAACAGCATTGCTCTCTTCCTATGATCCCTTGCACCATTTATATTCAAACTGCCCAGCCTTAAATTACTCATATTTAAATGAATAAAAAAAAGAGACTGAGCATAAAAAAAAAAAAAAAAAAAAAAATTAACAAAGAAAAAAGAAAGATTATGGCATTGCTTTTTCATCATTTAACATAGTTGATTTCAACTTCTGAACAATTTTCTTCAGCCTGTATATTTCTTGTTCTGTGAGACCCCCCAAGCTTTTCTCTTTCATTGACACTCTTGCTGCCTCTATAAACAATTCTCGATCGGGAAAGAAATCTTCTACTTGAACTCCCTTCATTCCTTTTGTACTTTGCAAAAAAGCTTTGATCTTTTCAACAGTGTATGCCTTCCTTTCAGATCTCCTAAGAGAAGCTGAGTCAACTGAGCTCACAGATTCACACTCACTCTCTGTTACCGATTCATCAGATTTACTATGATCAGAATCAACTCCATAATCCATCTTCTCTTTCAACTGTATTTCCTGAAACTGTTCTTTCCTTGCTTTTTTTCCTCTTCTCTTCCCTGTAGTTTTCCTTTTCAGTGTGGGTGTTTTAAAAAGACTGTCATCATCCGTCATTTCAATGTCTCTAGATGTTTCCACTTCTACGAGACTACCAACAACATCATTTTCTATTTCAATTGTGTCCTGTACAAGTTTTTCCTCATTATCCTTATTCACACTTTCTTCCTGACTAGTTCCTTGTTCACTTTTTTCACCATCCTCACGTTTTTCCCCTTCCTCATTTCTGTCCCTATTCTCCTCTTGTTGCTTTTCTCTCACAACATTTTCTACTTGTCCCTCTCCATCATTATTCTGAAATGTTTCATGCTCTTCATTCTCTGGACAAGCACGAGCAAGATGTCCATCCTGATGACACTTGAAACACTTCATTGTTTCTGATGTTACATAAATCACATGTCATTCAATCTTAAACTTCAGCGCAAGATTCAACTCCTGTCCGTTATTTAAAATCATGTACACTTGTCTGCGAAAAGTAACAACGTGCTTAAGTTGAGCAGATTTACAATTTAAAGTAATCTTTCTAATCTGCGATACAACTTTACCATACCTTGCCAGTTCTCTTTCAATCACTTCATCTTTGATAAAAGGTGGCACATTTGACAACAGAATCTTTTTTGCAGGTTGCATTAAAGGCATTACCGCTGTATAAGCCTCATTTATGACGATTCCACTCACAACGATCTCATTAACTTTATTTACATCATCTAAGAATAAAACAATTGCACTGTTCATTCTTGATGCTGACAGAATGCTTTTGTGGCCAACAACCTGTGCAACCGCTAAAATACACTCCTCCACAGAACAGCGTTCCGCGGGAACAACTTTAATTCCATGCCGCCGCGTTAGCTGATCAAGCGTCACACTTCCAGGCGCTGCCATCTCAATCAGCACACGCTGATCGACAGCGCCTTACTTTCTTTAAATGTACCCAAACTCTGAAACAATTTCCACCAACGCAACCCAACTATAATGCAAGAATAGAAAGAACAGAAAGAATGGAAAAACTCACTCAACTCACAGGTAACCGCTCTCACTCCACACACATCCAGCTCCGCCCACTCACTCCCAGCATGCACTCAGAGAGAGAGAGAGAGGCTTAAAAAACATTTATTAACAAAAAACAATTAAATACAATACAAGTTAAAACACAATCTTACATTTCTTTTTCAGAGAGAAAAAATAAATAAATAAATAAATACAATTAGATAAATATTTGTAAACGGTCATCACAAACAATATCACAAATACACTTATTTACCACCCATTTATTTTTGAACATCTCTATATCATTAACCAATTTATGATACGTAAACTCAATTTTAATACGGGATTTTAAAAGCCCTTTTAAGATGAACACAACATCTGTTGACCTAACACCATTCAAATGATGTTTTCTTGATAACCATATTGCCAGTTTAGCTTGTCCAAAAATAAAATTTATTAGTACATGCACTTTCCCCCTACTTCTAGTATATTTGGGACCATAAATAAAAAACTCTGGTGTAAAAACTTCGCCTAATTTATTAGACCACTCTTCTAAAATGCATAACACTGGTTGAAGCCTCTTACATTTTAAAAACAAATGAAATACTGTTTCTTGCTCCCCACAGAAAGGACAACCCTCCCCTACCTGTGGATCAAGGTGTGCTCTGTGTCTGTTTGTGGCTATAATCCCATGTACTATTCTCCACTGCAGGTCTCCAGACCTCTTCTCAATAGGAGGTTTGTACAGGGACCTCCAACTGCCTTTAGGGGAGGCACCTGGCCCAAAAAACTCCTGCCATTTGGACTCGCTAACAGTCTCCAGTGCTTTAAGATGCCATGACTTCACACACATAATGTAGATGGCTTTCTTGTCAGCATTGCCAAGAAAACTCGGCTGAGGAGTCTTAAAAGATAGCAAACAGCCTTCTTTCTCTAGCCATGTGCCATTCTGTGGTTCAAGAAACAGTTGTGGAAAATTACTGTTATCAGTCTCCTTATCAAAATTTTCCATCACCACACTGTAATCCTGAGACAGTTTCTCAATTATCTGCATCAACACATTTTTTGCCAGTCTGATAGATTTAATTCTCAATTTTGAAGCTAAAATCTCAGGGGTAATCCATTCTTTGTTAACTCTTAAATGTCCAATCTTTGATGTTTGCAGCCCACATGGCTTTTCTGAGAGTATCTGATTTAAGGATATCCACATCCAGAGCAGGATTAAAGAAGAGTGGCTCTTCATTCAGCCATAAATTCAGAGTGTCACTTTCACCCCGTGAAATCTTAAAAAGTGTCCATGACTTAAAAAGTGATCTGTAAAAAAGACTCAGTCCAGACAAATCCAGTTTAATAAGATTCATCAAGAACAAATGACGGTCCAATCCCATGTTTCCTGCTCTTCTCAGGAGGGCACATGCAACTTCAGCCCAGCTCACATCCACATCATAAAGAAGTCTTTTTGCTGTCTGGATCCTAAAAGCCTTTAGTCTCGATTTGATGTCAATCAGCCCCTGTCCTCCTTCTTGTCTAGGTAAATATAGCACGGCAGCTTTCAACCAGTGCTGTCCCGACCAGAAGAAATTTACAAGCCGCTGCTGTATTTCTCTCACCAGATCTTCAGGAGGTTCTAGTATCGTCATTTTGTGCCATAATGAAGAAGCAACCAGGTTATTACATACCAGAACCCTCCCCCTATAGGACAGCTGAGGTAGCAACCAATTCCATCGAGACAACCTAGCACACACTTTCTCCACAAGGCCCTCCCAATTTTTATACCTATACTCCTCTGTCCCTATAAAAACCCCTAAATATTTAAAACCCGTCTTCCCCCACTGTAACCCTCCAGGAAGCATTGGACCTTTAGAAACTCGTCCACACCATAACGCATCACTTTTACTCCAATTAACTACAGCTGATGAGGCTTTGCCATAACACTCTAACGCCCCTGAAAGTACCTGAATATCATTTTGCTCTCTGATTATGACTGTGATATCATCAGCATATGCAGATAATTTAACGGAGCAATTCATGGTATTAACCTGTAAACCCATTAATTCCCTTCTCAATTTACATAGCATCGGTTCAATTACAATACTATATAATTGTCCTGAAATTGGGCAACCTTGTCTGATACCTCTTCCTGCATTTATAGGGGTACTTAACCCACCACCCAATTTGATCATACATGTCGCTTTAGTATATAGAAGTTTGATCATAGAAACAAATTTTTTCCCAAAACCAAAAGCATCAAGTGTGTCAAACAGAAAAACATGATCAACCCTATCGAAAGCCTTCTCTTGATCTAAAGATAAAAGGCCCATATTAAGATCATTACAATAAGCAAAATCAAAAACATCCCTGATTAAATGTAGATTATCTGTAATTAACCTATTTTTAATACAGTAGGACTGATCTTTATGTATAATTTCATGCAAAACATTATTTAATCTGTTTGCTAAAAACTTTGAAAAAATTTTGTAATCTGTGCACAAAATAGCGACAGGTCTCCAATTCTTTAGAAGTGTTAAATCACCCTTTTTTGGGAGCAATGACAGAACAGCACGTTGACAGCTGGTTGGGAGAATTCCTTCATGACAACATTTCTGAAACACTTTAAAATAGTCATTACCTATAATAGGCCAAAAAGTCTTATAAAACTCAGCTGGTATTCATCCAATCCCGGACTACGACCTGAAGACAAACCCATCACAGCTAGAGAGACTTCTTCAAAGGAGATATCAGTCTCTAAAGACATTTTTTGTTCTTCAGATAAACCAGGTAAATCCTTTAACAGTTCACTTCTTCAAAAACCATCCGAACTTTCAGCAGTGTACAATTGAGAATAAAAATCAACAGCGAGTCTTCGCATCTCATTTGGGTCTGATGTGACATGTCCATTATTGTCCCTCAATGAAAGCATTTGTTTCTGCTGACCCACTTTACGCTCAAGGTTAAAGAAGTAAGAAGTAGGAGCATCCATATCCTTCAAGCTTAAATAGCGACTCCTTATAAGAGCCCCTTTAACCTTTTCATCCAGTATTGAACTTAAATGGCTTTTCTTTGCAGTCCAAAAGTCTTTTAAATTAACATCATCATTAACAGTCATATTCATTTCAATAATCAGCAATTTCTGTTTCCAGCCATTTTAAAGTATTTTTCAACCGTACAGAGGAATACGCAGTATATTTTTGAGAGAAATCTCTTATGTGTGCTTTTCCAACTTCCCACCACTGGATAATATTTTCAAAATAACTCTGTTCTGTTTGCCATGCTTCCCAAAAACACTCAAATCTTCACAAAAGACCTTATCCTCTAAAAGTTTAGTATTAAAATGCCAGTAGTAGCTCTTATGTACACTTTTAGACAAGGTAAACCCAACTGTAACAAACTTGTGATCAGAAAGAATATTAGGGATAATTTCTGTATTGACAACTCTATTTTTCAAGTTAGAAGATATATAAAAACGGTCCAAACGTGCAGCAGAAACCCTCTCATTATTGACTTTTACCCATGTATATTGTTTCGTAGAAGGGTTGTGTTCTCTCCATACATCAGAAAGACTGAGTTTTTTTAAAACACCAGCTAAACAGGAGGCTGACTGTGCATGAGGTTCTTCCCCATTTCTGTCTAGAATAAAATCAAGAGTGCAGTTCCAATCCCCTCCTACAACAATGAAAAAATCTTCACTTTCTTTTTTAATTATATTTTCTAATTTAGCAAAGAATAATTTTCTTTCCGCTCCAACATTAGGAGCATAAATATTTACAAACAGGAAATTAAAATTACTGATTTCAGCCTTTACTATTAAAACCTTCCTGGTACTACTTCACATTTTGATAAAATTTTTACATTAAATGTAGGAGAAAAAAGAACACCAACACCAGCACTTAAATTAGTACCATGACTGAGAACATATTCACCCTTCCACCATAAACCCCAATTAACTTCATTACTGCAAGTACTATGAGTTTCTTGGACAAAAGTAACACTCAAACCTTTCAAACTAATAATTTCTGAAAGTAACTCATTCTTTTTCCCATCCCTCATTCCATTTATATTTAGAGATCCCACCCTCAAGACCTCCATAAGGAAAAGAGAAGTAAAGAAAAAATAGAACAGATAAGAATAAGAGTTACCAGCCATAGTGATTATTTAGCTTTTCCCCTCGCTTTTCCTAGCCTTTTACCTGATTTAACAGTAGTTAAGTGCTTTTTGAGACGGTATCTCTTTTGTTGAGAAAGTTCATCATAGTTGCTGACCTTTCTAGCCCACATTACTGAAGCAATGAACTTTTCTGTGTCTGGGAAGTAATCACTTATTTCAACACCTGCTTTACCTTTTGTTTGATCCAGAAAAGAATTTATTTGCTCAACACTATACAAATCTTTCTCAACCTCTTTAGTCATTTCAGCCCACTCATCATCTTTCATTCCATCATCAGTGTACTGTGATAAACACTCAGTCTCATCAGCCATATTCTCCTCTGAGCCAGTTACCTGTACAGTATCACTACTCACACCCATGTCAACAGCATCACTACTCACACCTATTTCATCATCAGCATCACTCAAATCATTATTATCCACCCTAGCACTCACAGCTTTATCGGGCAAATAACTACATCCAGGTTGCTCCACACAGCCAGCATTATTAACATTAAAATCACTCACCTCCTGCTGTCCCTTCACTTCCTCGATAGCTCCGTTATCCAGTTCTTCAGTTCTCTGAGGTTCTGTAATATTTACATTACGACTGCTGCTGTTATCATCAGCGCGAGATGTAAAAGCACGCGCTTCGTCTCTATGCGGACAAGTAAAACGCTTATGGCCCAATTCACCACACTCAAAGCATTTTAAACTTTCCGTACTCGCATAAACCATGAAAGAGCTCTCTCCGTGTGAAACACGGAAAGAAACTTCCAGCGTCCGCTCCGAAGAGCTAAGAAACATATAAACTTGTCGCCTAAAGGAAAGCACATGTTTTAAAGCTGCATCTTTACATCCTAGCGGTACCACTTTAACGGGGCTCGCGATCTTACCGAATCTTATCAATTCTTTAAGAATGGCTTCATTGGAAATGAACGGAGGAACATTTGAGACGATCACTTTGGTTGCTGGAGCAGATAGCGGGGTTATCGGAACGAATGTTTCTTTAACCCATATTCCACTCACAGTCAACTCATTAACGAGTGCTTCGGTTTTCAAAAACACAACCACCGCTTTGTTCATTCTTGAGGCCGAGACGATGTTATCGAAACCTAGCTTATCACCGATGATCAGCAGCAGATCTTCCACTGTCACCCCGGGCTCAGGTACACACCTGCAGCCATTACGGAGTGACAAATTGGACGTGCCCGGCGCGTGAGTAGTCGCCATACTAGCGACTACAAACCACGCGCACACACACACAGAAAACCTCTTCCCTACACTGATTAAAATAAAAACTAATTTAACACGAGAAAAGAGGGGGGAAAAAGAAAAGAAAAAGAAAAAAATATATTTTGAGAAAAGCCAGTGAAGAAAAAAATCACAAAGCGCCCTCAGCAACACTGCTCTCAAGCAGGCCCTCCACAAACTCCCAGCATGCACCAGAGAGAGAGAGAGAGAGAGAGAGAGAGAGAGAGAGAGAGAGCAGAAAATAACAGAAGAAAACTCTTTATTCTGTAAAGTCACACCATCTTCATAAGCAAATAAAACAGAGGAAGAAGATCATCATCTTTATTTCAGCAGATCACAAAATACTAAGATGAAGAATTTTACACAAATATAATGTGAACTCAGAAAGAGAAAATGACTCAAATCCATGTTCAGGTCATGTGTGAGTTAAATGGCATGGCTGCCCACGTCCGCTCTGTGTATCTTCGACGACCGTTAGATTTGTGATTAAAGACAAAGTTTGTCACGTTTTGAGTTTGTTTTTGATTCTCTGTCTGCTCCATTCATGTCTGAGTTTCTTTGTATATCTTCTAGGTTGTTAATAGTTCAGTCATCCTCGTTCTCCTCCTGTTTGTCTCCACAGTACCTTATTTGATTATAGTGTTCGGTTCAGGTGTGTCTAGATTGTTTCTTCCTTTGTTCAGGGGCCGTATTCACAAAACATTTTATCTTACCACTAAGAGTTCTCCTAAATAGCAGTAAAAGTTCTCAGCTAAGAGTTTTCTCTCAAAACCTATTCACAAAGCTGCTGAGACAAACTTTTACTAAGGAATAGACTGAAGTCTTAAGCTAAGAGTAAGGGCGGGGCTAACCTCGTTGCTATGGAGTATCACACAGTGATTGGCTGATGGGGAGGAGTCAGCGATGTAATCATAGAAATATTGGAATGAGGTGTTTCCACATTAAAATAAAGGTTTTTTAATAATGCTTCTACTAAATACTGAGCAAAGGGTCTGAATACTTAGGACCATGTGATATTTCAGGTTTTTTTTATAATAAATCTGCAAAAATGTCAACAATTCTGTATATAAAATATATACAGTAATATATATATATATATATTATACGTGTGTGTGTGTGTGTGTGTGTGTGTGTGTATATATATAATATATATATATATATAATATATATATATATATATACACACACCACACCCACACACACACATATATTTATTAAATTTTATTTATTGTTTCATTTTTTTTGGCGTCTCATGTAGATTCAAATCTATAAATCAAATGTATTGCATTTATGAAGAAAAGGTTCAGTAGTTTAAGGCTCTATCACTATTGCCTCAATGGTGTTCAGTGTCTTTGGGTGGATTAGGACTGTTTGTGATTTGCTCTTAGAGACTTAGGAGTCCTCTTGACTACTCCTGGGGCCGTATTCACAAACATTTTATCTTACCACTAAGAGTTCTCCTAAATAGCAGTAAAAGTTCTTAGCTAAGAGTTTCTCTTAAAACCTGTTCACAAACCTGCTGAGACCAACTTGAAGTCTTAAGCTAAGAGTAAGGGCGGGGTTGACCTCGTTGCTATGGAGTAAACACACATTGATTGGCTGATGGGGAGGAGTCAGTGATTTAATCACAGAAATATTGTAGAATGAAGTGTCATGTTTCCATATTAAAATATAGGTTTAAAATACAAATGTTGCCCTATTCAAAATAAAATGTTGCCATATTGTTGCCATAAAGGTTTTAAAATATAGGCTAAGTGTCACTAATTAAACTAGTATATACAGTAAAAAAAAAAAAAAAAAAAAAAAAAAAAAAAAAAATATATATATATATATATATATAATATATATATATATATATATCTATATATATATATATATGTGTGTGTGTGTGTATGTGTGTGTGTGTTTTTTTTTACTCTATTCAATCATTTGTAAGTGTGAACTAATGAAAACCACTGGCACAGGTAATCAGACAATCTTATTATTGTTAAAGATTTTTTTGGCGTCTCATCGTAGATTCAATCTATAAATCAAAATGTATTGCATTTAGGAAGAAAAGGTTCAGCACCTAAGGCTCTGTCGCTATTGTCTCAATGGTGTTCAGTGTCTTTGGGTGGATTAGGACTGTTTGTGATTTGGTCTTACCCACGTAGAAGGCAACGTTCTCAGGACCTTACGGAATGTTCCCTAAAAGTTCTCAAAAGGGGATAAAATTTCTGAACCTTTACAGAACATTCGGGACGTTCCTAAAACGTCCTCTTTTGGTAATGAAAGTGCTGCAGTTCCTTATATGACTTTAGGGGGACATTCCATTTTGGTTATTTTATGGTCAAAAAAAGAACGTTACAATGAGGATATTTGGGACATTAACAGAACGTTCCCACACGGTCCTCTGATGATAATTTAATAATGTTCCCGATATGAGTTTAGGGGGACGTTCTATTTTGGTTATTTTATGGTCATGCAAGAACGTTACAAAGAGGACATTTGGGAAGTTATCAGAACGTCCTATAGTAATAGTACCCTCAACATTCCCAGAACGTCCTGAATGTTCCCTGAAGGTCCACCAAATAACGTTCCCCAAACCTTAAAAGAACTCCACATCGTGACCGTCTCAGAACGTTCTGGGAACGTTACTAGGTGACAGGTTGTCCTGCTAAAAATTTTACGATCCCAGAACATTCTCAGAACGTCCACTGGTATTAAGAACGTTGTCTAGTAACGTTCCCAGAATGTTTAGAGACGGTCACGATGTGGAGATCTTTTAAGGTTTGGGGAATGTTATTTGGTGGATCTTCGGGGAATGTTATTTGGTGGATCTTTAGGGAACATTCAGGACGTTCTGGGAATGTTTAGGGGACTATCACTATAGGACATTCTGATAACTTCCCAAACGTCCTCTTTGTAATGTTCTTATGTGACCATAAAATAAACCAAATTGGAACGTCCCCCTAAAATCATGTAATGAACCTTGAACTGCAGCTCTTTCATAACCAAAAGAGGACGTTTTATGTCCCAAATGTTCTGTAAAATTTCAGAATTTTCGTCACTTTTAGACAAAGTTGCACAAGAACTTCGCCTTCTGTGTGTGTGTTTTATAGAAAATAATAAAGTTTGAAGTCACCGTTATAGAGGAGAGCGTTTGCTTTAGATGGGCTCTTGATTTTTGCTATTTAACTATTAGATTTTTTTTGGCTGCTTTAACTGTGTTTTCAAAACACGTTTTTTATAGCAAATGATGCAGGAGAAAGTCTGATCAGATGAATTTGGTTGTTTAGTGCTGATGATTCACTGGTCTTCTCCAGAGTCTAAACTATGAGTGTGTTAAGTGTCAGTTTTGCATCAACTTTTTTCCCCTCCTTTTTTTATTAGTTTTTTTTTATTAAATATTTTATACAGAGTTTTGAGCAGTGCTTTTTAGACTCACACAGACATCATGAATCAGCGTATGATCCTCAACAATGGTGACACTAAAAAAAATCTTTTTTGTGTGACTTTAGTAGCTTGTTTTGTGATGTTCAGAGTTAATCTGGTTATCTGAAAATTTTGTCACCATTGTTGAGGATCATACGCAGAATCTTGATTTCTATGTGAATCGACATGATGTTGTCTGAATAATTTCTGCATAAGGATAAAAACTTTCAAAGAAGGACAGGATCTAATGCATTATCATATGTCTACATAAAAGAAAACACAATATTCAAAGATCAGTGAATAGGGTCGCTGTATGATGATCAAATCAACATCAATGACTAAGCATCCAAACCCAACTGATAATATTTATTTTCTCACAATTTTTTGTAGTAACAAATGCTTTAGAAAAACACAGTTACAACAATTGGGGAAAAAATAAAGTCAAATTGTCAAGGGTCAGGAGCCCAACTAAAGCAAGCGCTTACCTCCGTAACGGTGATATCTATAAATTTTGATAAAACATCAACACCTCATTAAGAAGATTTGTATGAAAGAAACAAAGTCAGAGTGGTTTGTAATAAGTGAAGATGCAGATATCTAGAGAGATCTGGGGCCGTATTCACAAAACATCTTAAGGCTAAAAGTAGCTCCTAAATTGCTGATTTAGGAGAAACTCTTAAAAATAATGGGCGTGTCAGTCCTAATTTTTAACTCTTAAATTTTGCTCTAAGAGTATTTCACAAAGCATTTTAGCGCTAAAACTAGCTCCTAAATCTGTGAAACGTTAGGAGTAGTCAAGAGGACTCCTAAGTCACTAAGAGCAAATCACAAACAATCCTAATCCACCCAAAGACACTGAACACCATGAGACAATAGTGATAGAGCCTTAGGTGTTGAACCTTTTCTTCATAAATGCAATAAAATGCAATGCAATAAAAAAAATTTGATTTATAGATTTGAATCTATGATGAGACGCCAAAAATTAATATTTAACAAATAAATCAATATTGTCTGATTACCTGTGGCAATGGTTTTCATGGGTTCACACTTACAAATAATTTAATAGAGTAACAAAAAAAAAAAAAAAAAAAATATATATATATATATATATATATTATATATATATATATATATATATAATATGTATCCCCTCTGTGTATTTATTCCTCTTCTCGTGCTGATTAGAAAGACCGTTTGAATGTGTTTCTCCCAAACTTTGTTTATAAAACATAATTTGTCGGTTGAATTCTGCATTCTCTTGAGATGGCAGCAATATGTCAACATTTTATTTTGACTGTGGGAACATCTTTATTAAAAAAACATTTATTTGAATAGGGCAACATTTGTATTTTTAAACCTTTATTTTAATATGAAACATGACACCTCATTCTACAATATTTCTTTGATTAAATCACTGACTCCTCCTCCATCAGCCAATCACTGTGTGTATAGTCCATAGCAACGAGGTCAACCCCGCCCTTACTCTTAGCTTAAGACTTCAGTCTATTCCTTAGTAAAAGTTGGTCTCAGCAGCTTTGTGAATAGGTTTTAAGAGAAAACTCTTAGCTAAGAACTTTTACTGCTATTTAGGAGAACTCTTAGTGGTAAGATAAAATGTTTTGTGAATACAGCCCCTGTTATTGTTTAATGTTGTTTGTGTTATCTGAGTTTTATGTGTCACCATTGTGCTGAAGGCACCATTGTGCTCCTAAATCCTGTGCTTCAGTCAGTGATGATCCAGAAACACTGATGTTCTGCTGCATGTTGCTTTATTTTAAAGACAGTAACTGTGTAGTTACTGGTGCAGTGATACAGCGTTACATTAGCTCATGTGTGTGTTTTTGTCAGCTAATGACTTAATGCAAGAGATTTGCAATTTGAAAAAGGTTTCATAATATTAATCCAGGAAATACCTGTAAAGAGCTTTAAGTGAAAATATTTTTGTTTGAACAGCCACTTTTATTACTCCAGTTTTGACAAGGGCAGCAGGGACGTTCTGAGAACATTTCCAATAAAGTATGGTTCCCTAAACGTCAGAGAATGTCTTGAATGTTCCCTGAAGGTCCCCCAATAACGTCCCCCAAACCTTAAAAGAACTCCACATCTTGACTGTCTGTGAACATAATGGGAACGTTACTCAACACCAGTGGGGACGTTCTGAGAATGTTCTGGAACGTAAAATTTCTAGCGGGGTAGACTTAGGAGTCCTCTTGACTACTCCTAACGTTTCACAGATTTAGGAGCTAGTTTTAGCGCTAAAATGCTTTGTGAATACTCTTAGAGCAAAATTTAGGAGTCCTAAAATTAGGACTGACACGCCCATTATTTTTAGGAGTTTCTCCTAAATCGGCAAGTTAGGAGCTACTTTTAGCCTTAAGGTTTGTGAATGGCCCCTGATGTTTCAGTTTCACAGTTTAGGAGCTAGTTTTAGTGCTAAAATGCTTTGTGAAATACTCTTAGAGCAAATTTTAGGACTCCTAAATTAGGACTGACAAGCGCATTATTTTTAAGAGTTTCTCCTAAATTGGCCATTTAGGAGCTACTTTTAGCCTTAAGATGATTCTGCATTATTTCTGTTCATGTGTTAAAGTGGTTATATATTCTCCTGTTTTGTGGTTTTGAGTGATATTAAAAGTCTTCCTGAGGATTAAGTGTGAACGTCTTATGTTTAATTATGTTAATGATTTAGAATTGGTGGGTTTGAAAATTATTCTATCCCCTCAAATGTCATTTATAGTTTTGTGTGTATATAGACCCCCTCAGCAAAAGATACCTTCTATGATCAACTTACAGGAATTTGAAAAGAATGTGATCATGGCAAAGAAATAATTCTTATGGGAGATTTTAACTTGAACTGGGAAGATAAATTAAAAAGGAAAAAAATAAAAATGATTGTAGATAAATTTAATTTAAATCAGTTAATTAAGAGCCGACAAGAATTGCTAAATCTTCTAAGACACAGTTAGATTTAATATTTACCAACAGACCTGAAAGGATAATTAAGAGTTATAATTTGATCACTGGGTTATCTGATCATAATTTAACCTTGGTTGCACGGAAATTAACAAAAAATAGGTTTAAAAATAATACAGTAACTTCTAATAATGTTTTTCATTGTATACCTAAAGGGAAATTAATAGCATTTAATGAGGAAATAGCTGGTTTAAAGTGGAACGATATACTATCTTCTAGGGATATAGATTATGGTTGTAATACATTTTTTAATAAAATTAATTCTGTAAGAGAGGAGAAATTTACTGTGGGAGTTAAGAAAAAATTTAAGCATAAAAATAATTTACCGTGGTTCAATGAGACTTTATGGAAGCTGATGAAAAATAGGGATTCGGCTCTAAAGAAAGCTATTAAGTCTGGAAGAGATATAGATAGGCTTATAAAGGTTTGTGAAATAAAGTTATCCGAGAGATGAGAGTAGCTAAATCTAATTATTATCTTCAGCTAATGAGTGAAGCAAAAGGTAATAGCAAGCTAATTTGGAAAAATGTAAACGCGCTTTTAAGGAAGGAGCCAAATTTTATAGAAGATTTTAAGCTTAAAGTCCAGGGAAAGTTAATTGAAGATGATTATGCAATTGCTACTACCTTTAATAGTTTTTTATTAACTCTGTTATAACTCTGAATATAGTGTTTTTCCTACTGCATGGAAACGAGCTGTTGTTACTCCTATTTTTAAATCTGGAGATCATTATGAAGTTAGCAATTACAGACCCATAAGCATATTGCCGGTACTCTCAAAGGTTGCAGAGAAGATTGTTTTTGAACAACTGACATCTTATCTGAAAACATCTAAGTCTGTCTTTATGTTAACGATCTCCCACAACAGTGTGAAGGGGTACAAGTGCAAATGTATGCAGATGATACTGTCATTTTTACACACGCGAAAACCGCAGAGCTAGCAGCTGAAAAGCTACATGTTGCTATGGAAAGAATTACACAGTGGCTGGAGCAATCGTGTCTTAGCTTGAATATTGGTAAAACAAAATGTTTATCTCAAAAACAAAGGTTCAATCTCCTGTTGATATTTTTATAAATGGTGAAAAGATAGAAATAGTTAATGAGTTCAATTATCTTGGTGTAATATTGGACTCAAATCTTAGTTTTAAAAAACATGTAAAGAAAATGGTGAGGAATATTAAATATAACTTAGCGAATTTTAGACAAATTAGACAATGCAGGTCCGTAGCCAGCCTATTGAAAGGGGGGGTTCTTTTTTTCAAAAAGTGGACCTTTTTGCAGTTTTTCTCCTCCTTTTGTATTTAATTATGAGGTTCAAATACTTCATTTTGGTGACCTTTTATGCACTAATTTGTGCTGGATTAATTTGTCTGCTGGTATCTTAACGAGCACACTTTTTGATGCACCTAAAATATTTACTGCATTGTTGTCAAATTGCTTCCTCATGTATCACCTTTGTCAGTCCATACACAGTTCATACTTTAAAGACCACACTAACAACAGAATAGATTTAATGAACTTTACTGAAATATTAATAATAATTCTTCTCATCATCATTTCTTGACTCACTGTCAACGCCTCTTTGCATTTCCATTGGCTCCAGTCTGCCGGTATTGGCCAATCACAAAAGTCGATATTGCACAACCAATATCACTGAATATCCCACTATGTTTTATTATTATAATAATGCTACGTTTATATGGCTATTATATTGTAGACTATTGAGTGGATAAAATATAGAAATCCTTTTAATATATATATATATATGCCCCCCCCCCCCCGGAGGAAAATTTTGTATATTTTAAATTTACATGCATAAATCTGGTGCATTCTGAGCAAAATCAAGTGACTAGATCAATGAAGAAATTTGTTCTCTTTTAAACAATTTTGTGCTCTAAAAGTAATTTATTTATTGGTGATGGTAGGGCAATAATTTATTAGTGGGAGCCTGCATCTGTATTTGTGGAACTAATGGTCACTCTTTGATTTGTTAACCAATCCAGAATGCAAACACACCCACTTCATTATAGATAAAAATAACAAATGAATAAAATATATAATCATAAGCTGACCAAATAATAAATAAGTAAACTAGGTGTATATAATTCAGCAAAAGTATTCTAGCCTAATTCTTGAGGGAAAAAAAACTTTGCACAGTAATTTTATAAATCCAAATGTTAATAAAAAGTTTAAAATTACTATTTGTATTCTTATGAAATGAAAAAAAAAAAAACGATTTATATTTATATGTAATATTATGTAATTTATATTAATGTAAGATTAAACGCTTATTTAAATGTATTGTGCAGCTTTTTAATGGGGCAACAAGATATGATAGATACTACAGAACAAAATAGGCTAATAATAATCTTTCAGTGTGCAAAACCATGATATAACGCTCATTCAAACAGCAGCACAAAAAAACGCTAATGGCCCATCCACGGGTGCAGAATGATGTGCTTGAAGCAAAATCGAGTCGAGTTCGAGTCTGTTTCTTCTTACTTTTAACCCTGTGCATTCAAAAAAAAAGTTACACATAGGTCAATAATGGACAAAAATGTCCATGCCCCAAAACTGTCATAGAAATATGATTTATTAATATTTTTTTCCACTTTCACTGATGTCATTTTTTTAACCAGCATCTGTTCTTTCCATGATATCCAAACATTCATTAATTTTAAGACTTTAAACCCTTTAAATTCTGGTTTTTTTACATAATGCCATAGGTTTTTTTATGAAAAATAAAAAAGTAGTTTATTTTCATAAAGTAAATGCAAAGCAGAATTTTTTTTCTTTGCTAATTAGATTCTTTGGTGGGTCAATGAAGAACAACAACATTAATTTTGAGGCATTTATATTTTTTATGTCGTATCAGATTTTTTAAAAACAACACTTAGGGTCAATAATGGACAAAAATGTCCATGCCAAAAAACTGTCATAGAAATATTATATAAATATTTTTTTTCCACTTTCACTGACTGTTTTTTTTTTTTATCAGCATCTCTTCTATTCATAATTACCAACAGTAATTTCATTTTCAGAATTTTAATGCTTTAAAATCATTAAAATTATTATTTCTTTACATAATGCCACTGTTCTTTTCAATAAAAAATATAATAAATAGATAATAAATATAATAATAGTAGCCATCTTTGCTCCAGAAATAAAACAATACAAGATCACTTTGAACAAAATCAAGATTTATTGTTCAAAACCCAGAACACAGAGAACAAACCACAGGTATTTGAACAGGAATATGAATATAGATGATGAACTGAGTGAGAGGGAATTCACTCACAGCAGGAGGTGCAGTATGTCAGTGCATGGACTTTGCAGATGTGCTTGCCACACTTCTTGCAGATGGAGGCAACTTTTTTCTTTTTGTCAGTGCAGAACGTGCATAACTTTCTCTTGCGGGTGTTTGGGTTTTCCTGCCGTTGATCCTCCACCATGGTGGAGGCAGAAGGTTGGCGGGGGATCCGCTGTCTTCGCGATACTTGTGGCATTACCAACATCTTCCCCAGTTCCTCGAGAAACAGCCGCCGTCTGAATGTTTTGCCCTGGTTCCAGGAGGGGTCCACTGCCGTCCACAGTACAAACGAGTTGAAGGTTGAGACATCAACAAGGTTGTAGAAGAGAACCACTGGCCACCGACATGTTCTTCTCCTACAGCTGTAGGTGCCAACAACCTGCAAAAGAAAAAAGAAATAAATAAAATTTTCCTCTCTTAATGAATAATCAAAACATTATGCAGTAAGAATAAATGTGTGTGGAACTGATGATTATGGCACATACCTTGTCCAGGTTGTCGACACCTCCTTTGCAGTGGTTGTAGTCTATGATGATCACTGGCTTCTTTTTTTCTGTGTCACTCACAGCCGGCTCTCGATGCTTGGTGCTAAGGAGCAGCACATTCTTCCCACGTTTGGGTACATAGGAAACCGCTGTGTGTGTCTTTGTGAAAGCAAAGAGGGAGGACAGTAGTGCTCTTTGCCTTGTATCCAGCAGCTGTGGGGGAAGCTCTGGCTTGTTCTTCCTAATCGTACCAACTAGGGCCATCTTCCTCTTTAGAAGTTCTTCAGCCAGTGCATAAGAAGTGAAAAAGTTGTCGCAGGTTACAGTGTTTCCCTGGAGCCCCTCCGTCATGTCCAGGACAACCCTTTTTCCCTGGTTCACCTCCGCAGGACTTCCAGGAGACTTCCCTGTGTATATTTGCATTTTCCATGCATAGGATGTTTTGACATCACAAGTGACCCAAACCTTTATGCCATACTTGGCTGGCTTGCTAGGGATGTACTGGCGAAATCCACATCGGCCTCTGAAAGGGACCAGCTGCTCATCCACACAGACATCCTGGCCTTGGTTGAACAGCATAGGAAGGCGATCTGTCCACTTCTCCCAGATGGTCCGAAATGCAGCCCAGCTTGTCGACCCTGTGACGTGCAGGTCGTGTCGCTTGTCATCAAACCTCAGGGTGGAGCTCAGGAGCCTGAATTTATGGTGGGACATGGTAGCTCGGAAAATGGCCCTACCACTTTCCACATCCCACAGGCTGCGTGTTGATTCATTTCTGGACCTGTATACTCCAGCCAGAATTAGAAGCCCGATGTATGCCTGGATGTCAGTGGAATCAAAGTCAGTCCAGTTTTTCACAGAACGCCTCCCTTGTAAATTGGTATTTTCCAGAAGCAGCTGAATGATGTCTTCGGTGATGAAGAGGTCAAAGCAGGACTGGACAGTAGTGATGCGAGCAATGGCATAGCGTGTGGGACCCGGGGTCATACCTTGGCAGGACAGTAGCGCAGCGTCTCAGCATGAGTGGAAGACCAAACAATCTGGCCATTTTTTGAATTCCACTGAGAATGTGCTGTATCCTCCATGTGCTCACTCTCAGTGCTTTCATCAGAAGAACAAGAGCTATCAGAGGGGTTAGACTCCAGCTCAAACTCAACGTCATCCTCTGACTGACTCTCTCAACCTCTTCATCCTCTGAGCTCAACTCTTCATCCTCAGCTTCAGTGGGCAACCTAGCTTCAGAGCTTCCTCTGCTGAGTAACTTCTCTTCATCTTGCAACGATGAAATGATTAACCCCCCCAAGCACCACATATTTATAGGTTTGTAAGTGAGAACACCTGTGTGAACTCAACTTTGTATAAAATCTACTAACTAAACAATCAGCATTTGTTGTGGTGAAAACTAAAACAATGTGTTTAGGGGCTTCTGAACTTCTACTTCAAATTCAAGCGCACCTTTTATCTCCGTACAAAAACATAACAAGTGAAAAAGTGCACTCAAGGGTTAAGATGCTGTGTTTGTGAAAAAAGAAAAACCTCAAGCTCATTACCTTCTTTGACCTTTTTCATAGTTTTCACATGCACTATGACCCTGCCATGGGTGTGACTCTACATGGAGTGGGATTTTTTGATTGACAGTACATATAATTTCTTTCAACTATTACACACATTAAATTTTCAGTAAACACATGCCAACTACACTCTGACATCCTTACCAATATACCCACACAATTAATAGCTGCATTATTTTCCAATTGACTCTATAATAGACTATAATATGCATATAAAATACAAATAAGCAGTATTTCTTTTATATGCCACAATTTGAAAATATGGCACAATCTATTAAAAATGTAAAAATGTAAAATTTGAAGCCTTGCCGATAGAACGAATGCCTATTTGCAAATATTGTATCATTTTTATAGTCAAATGGCCCCTGGGTTAAAAAATTGCAGTTTTAATGGGTTTCAAATGTGGACCTTTTGTCCTTAAGGTCCTGAGTGTGAGTATTTTTTTGTACGGAGGGTAAAATTGATTTTTTGAAGGAAATGAGGTAAAATATTAAATTCCAATAAATAAACACCTGAGCCAAAATTCATGTAGTTGGCATAACAAAGGCACACTTCTAACAAAACAAAACTGAAATGGACAAATGTCCATAAGGATGCACAAGGGTTAAACTTCAGTTATTGTGCTTGTGACGCTAATTCATAGTCCTTGTGCTGTGCGATCTAACAGACATCCTGTATCCATATGATGACATCGTTCAGAAATGGCAATAATCCAGCAAGATAAAGTCATTTTATGCAAATCCACCCTTTATCTACACATCAAGTATTATAATGGGAATATATCATATTGGAGAGTTTTACTGTGCTGACTGTCGTTACCGAACGCGACGCGCTGTTTGAGTGCTGAATGATTGACAGCTGTAGCGGAGGGAAGACGAGTTTATGACCGTGAACTTATCATGTACATATCCTTCTGTCCCTCACATGAAGCTATGGAATGGCTTCAGATGACTTTGAATATAGTGCACGAAAACTTAATTGTGCTAGTCTACTTATTTTGCTCTATGACTCCCACTTTTGCCATATAAAAGAGCGCAATTATCAGACGGTAATTTAAATATTGTGACATAATTTCCGTTTCATTTTGAGACTGTGGCGGGACAAATTAGAATGTCATACTAGTCAATGTATGGGAAACGCTGTATGTATGTATGTAGTATGTATGTATATATATATATATATATATAAACCCTTCCCCCCCCATCATTCAGAGGCGATGCTTCTTCACCGTTGCTTAGAAAAGTGTATTGCGAGAACTCTCTCTGAACTGCACGCGCGGCACACACACACGTCCAGCTACAAATGTATCATATTAATTTGAAACAGCAACCCAGAATATTTGTCACAAGCATTGATTAAAACAATGATGACACAAAAAAAAACCCGACTTAAATTCTGGACCTTTGGCAGTGAGGGGGGGTTCATTCGAACCACCCGAACCCCCCCTGCCTACGGGCATGCAATGTGTCTCTGTCGATGTAGCCAAGACCTTTATGCACGCTACAATTCTTTCTTATATTTCATACTGTATTACATGTTGGGGTCAAGCTGGTGAAACTGTGGTTAAGTCTTTAAAATCTATATATAAACAGACTTTAAAAACCTTAGATAAAAAACCAAACCACTTTCACCACTGTAGGATCTTGGAGAAACATAATTATTGAGTTTTGATAATTATGTGCTTTTTTCAAATATGTGTATGGTTTATAAAATTTTAAATGGCCTGGCTCCTTCTGTACTTTGTGACTTTGTTAGTTTTCGTCCTAATAATTCTGTGAGATCTACTAGATCATCTACAAGCAATTGTGTTGTTCCTTTTCGCCATTCTGCTTTTGGACTATCGTTTTTGCTGTGAAAGCTACGACTCACTGGAATGCTTTGCCAGAGGATATAAAGGGTGTAAATCTATTGGTCTTTTTAAAATGAAGTTAAAATCCCTCTTAAAATTGAACCAGATTTGTAGACATTGACATGGTGGCTGTTTAATTGCTTTCTTGTCCTGATAGTATGTGTATGTTTTATTGTATACATGTATTGTGTGTGTTACTTTATTGTTTATGTCGACCTGCCAGGGGACTGCGGGTGAAAATTAGCTTTTAGCTAAACCCGGTACAATGCATGGAATGGAAACATTTATGTTAAAAATTGTACATGGTCCCTTTATAAATAAAGTAAAGTAAAGTAAGTAGTATAATGATACTAACTGTAGTTTCTCCAGCTTGAATTGTGGGTTCATCAGTAGATCACTGAGGTTTTTCACTCCAGAGTCTCCTAGTTTATTCCCGCTCAGGTCCAGCTCTCTCAGGTGTGACGGGTTTGATTTCAGAGCTGAAGTCAGGATGAGACTCTGTTTCTCTGTAATCCTGCATCCACTCAGACTGAAGACAGAGAAATAACAATAGTTCACATCTATGATGATCATCTTATTGAAGAGCTTCAGCAGCATTTAGTTTCCAATAGTCTGTTCTGAAACCCAGTTACACTAGTTCTGTGTGCTGAAGATACTGTTTCTGCTCTTTCATTTTAACTGTTTATTTGACATCTCTATTCTTTATTCTCTGTTGAAAAGGCAGATTTCTGCATGAACACAATCAGTACATCGTATCAAATGCTGGAAATTAAACAATTACTAACTAGAAAAAAACATTAAAAAAATGTGACCAATCGCAAATAAAGTAAATAAACTTCAATCTCACTGTAACTGCTGTACAGTATAATGATACTAACTGTAGTTTCTCCAGCTTGAATTGTGGGTTCATCAGTAGATCACTGAGGTTTTTCACTCCAGAGTCTCCTAGATTATTCCCGCTCAGGTTCAGCTCTCTCAGGTGTGACGGGTTTGATTTCAGAGCTGAAGTCAGAGCAGAACAACCTTCTTCTGTCATATCACAGTATCCTAACCTACATTAGAGAGAGAGAGAGAGAGAGAGAGAGAAGAAGAAGAGAAAAACTCTTTATTCTGTAAAGTCACACCATCTTCATGATCAAATGAAACAGAGGAAGAAGATCATTATCTTTATTTCACCAGATCACAAAATACTAAAGGTGTAAATTTTGCACAATTATAATGTGAACTCAGACTCATTGTGCCTCAGGTGAGCTAGGCATCTGCGTGATCACTTAAATTTGATAAAATAAAGATTAAAAACAAATACAATGCGTTAAAGTGTCACAAAAACGAGTGTAGCTTATACTACTTGTGCAGTTTTTTTTTTCTTTTAAAAAAGCCCATGATGTGATTGGTTGCTGAAACCACGCCCACCTAGAGTGACGTGACCATGTTAGCAGGCGAATGAGCTAATGATCTGAAATATTAATAAAGATAAGTTATATCATTAGAAAGTTATAAAGGTTTCCTGTCAATCTATGGTGTTTTTTAAGATATAGATGCTCCAACACCAGTAATTAATTTGTGTGGGGTGTGCAAATAACACGAAAAATCAAACGGGACTTCATACCTTTATAATGAAATAGCGATTGCGAGATAAATCTAGTCTGTGGCACTTAATGTCCATACTTTTTGTCCACTAAAGTGTTAAATCCATGAAATATTGATATATTATCCATTGTTTGCATCACATTTCTTCAGAATGATCTGCTCTCCATCATCATTCTTCAAGAAATGATGCAACCTGAGCAACGTTTATGATGTAAAACTGTATCGTACCTATATATCTGTATATTTCTCAAATGTTCTCTCAAACAAATGAGCATGTGTGCAAAGTATAATTTTTAAAAATAGTGCAGCAGTTTTAGTTATAATATCCAAGCAGTGCTGTCAGAGTTTTATAGCTGCTATTGTCATTGTAGTAAATCTCAAGACGATCCAACAGCGTGTGTTCTGTTTATCTTCCGCATGCGAGCACATGTACACAGACGCACATCAGTCTCGACTATTAATGCAGCAAGGCATATTTATAATTGTATGAAATAATCAAGAAAAAAAGCACAAATATGGCTGAGATGCCAATTTCAGCGGCTGAAATTAGCTGCTGAGGAAACATGACGGCTCACAGACAGCAGCGGCATACCTGTCACTCAAGTGACCACGCCCTTAATTATGCAGAACTTTAAGGCTTAATATAATTTAAACTGATGAGTTATTAAAAAATTCACCCCCTCAGAGTTGTCATGAAGGGCAACATTCGCTGTATAGACCAAAACCTCAATTTGCACCAGGCTGTAAACATGTTTTTTTCCTGCTGTAAAATTAGGTTTTTTAACATGGGACTCAATGAGATTCTGCTCTCTTTTGCAGCCTGTCCCTAGCGGCCAGTCAATGAATCGCAGTTCAAGTCACTTCTGTATTGGCTTCATGAGAAACTGGGGGAGGTTGCTGCTTGGGGAAAACAAACAAATATTTGTGCTGTTATTATTGGGTCACAGTCACACATATATTCTAATTTAATTTAAAAAGGTGCTTTACAACAGTTTCCTTTACTCGTAGAAATAATCTTAAACAAGCGGTCCGAGATTATTGCTTGCTCTATCAGTATGGTTGTGTTTTTCTCTTTTTATCGTTCTGATTACTGTTTATCCTTCATATTAATAAAACTATAAAGTCCAGGATGCTGAGTATTATTTATATAATATTAATAATAATTTCTATTCCCAGAAAATAATGATGTGTAAACCCGTCTTTCACACACAAAGCACCTCACCCAGACCTGCTCCTAAAATTCACTGGTGATGTCTAAATCTCCCACTTCTCTATTTTAGAAACATTTTAGAGAGCTACACAGAATAGGGTCATTCTCTGGGTCACATAAACAAATTACATAGGCCTATTTTTTCTTCTTTTTTAAATTTTTTTCTTCTTCTATGAAACAATTTCATTTTACAAAATTTTATTTAAAACTTCTCAACTGTGAATGTTTTTCAACACTGTAGAAAAGCTTTCATGCCACAAAACTCCAGTTCCAGCACATCCCAAAGACGCTCTACTGGACTGAGATCAGGAGACTGTAGAGCTCATTTGAGTCTAGTGAACACAGTGTCATGTTCAAGAAACCAGTTTGATTGATTTGGGCTTTGAGACATGGTGTTATCCTGCTGGAAGTAGCCATCAGAAGGTGGTCCACTGTGGTCATAAAGGGATGGACATGGTCAGCAACAGTACCGAGCTGTGGTGTTTAAATGATGCTCAATTGACTATATGTCATTCTGTACTCGCTGTACATCGACACAAAACTAGCAGGTTTTCTTTTTTAATGTTGTATTTATATTGTAATGCAGTTATCTTACCTAATTTGCCAATAAACCGGTTTTATTGATAGCAATTAAGATGAAGCTAATGGGAACGTTTGAATAAGAAACACGGTGTTTGTTATTAGACACACACACGCAACATTTTTCCAGCACTTTTAATGTTATTTTTAATTTGATGACCAAAAATATTTGTTCATCCTTCTAATATTGTCCCCATTTGTAAACCAAACGTTTAAAGATATAGGAAATACATTTGATAGAAAACACTATCATTTAAAAATAAAAAGCACATTAATAACCACTTTAACCAGCAGATGGCGGCAGATGAGCATTTATTGGCTCATATTAGACATTTCATGTAGTATTGATTCCACACTTTTCACTTTTGAAAAAATATTAACCATCATAAAATCAAATAGGTTTAAAAATAAATGTCAAGGTAAAGTAAGAAGTACTCACAAAGTCTCATGAAAAACAATAACTTTTCTTGTCCATGAATTACAGGAAAACCAGCTCTCCCTCCCTTAATCACTGACTGAAGCTGTCAGTCACTGCAGCACAAGATCACTGATTTCAGCATACTTGTGAAAGCTCTCATTTTGTTCAATGAATCTAAGAGCACAATAAACCCTTAGTTTACAGTAAATTTAATTTGCTGAGGAGGAACTGAGGGATGCATCTTTTTAATGTTGTCTTACGTTTGAATAACTAAATTAACACTATATTCTGATTATAAACTAAGTACTATTTATTTTGTTAAAGGTAACTTGTTAAAGGGACACTGAAGACAAGTGACGTTTCACGGGAAGTCTTCCAGCTGGCTTATATTATTGCAAAAGTTCTAAAGAATGTCCCGTGCATATGGTCCACGTGGGAACAACTTTGGCCACATTAACAAATGTGACAGGTGGTTCACTGTGACAGGGTGGTATGGACAAAGTGTTTCTCTATATGATCTGCTGGTTTTAAACTTTAAAAACTGGGGGAGGGGGGACATTCAAATTGAGTAAAAAGTGAATGAGTGAGTGAGTGAATGAATGAGTGAACCAAACAGTGTTGCCAAGTCTCTGGTTCTCCTGAGGAATTGGGCTACTTTTTCCACTGTTGCTGCGGGTTGTTTTTGTCTGCGAGCCCAAATGACATGATATTTAGCCTTTGGAATGCACATTTTACCAAGGTTTTACCCCCCAAAATGTGATTTTTATCAGGGGACATTTTGGGATGAAATTGGTATGTGACAGGGTGGTAAATTCATCCCAAAATGTCCGCAAATCTTCCATGTGGTCAATTTTCTCACCTAGCATACATGCATTTAATTTGAAATATAATTTCCTTTGTATTAATAATGTAAAAAATTATGTCACTTCAGCTTTGTGATATCATTTGAAGGAACAGTGCATTATTTATAGATAAAAGAAGTTAGTGTGATGGGGAAGTCAAAGTGTAGTAAGTCAAAGACAGACATATTATCCTGAAAATAGTATATGTTTGAAAAAAATATAACTTATTTGGTGATATTTTAGATGCAAATATCATGTTAATTAAAGGGGTGGTTCAGTGTTTTTTTTTCTAGGCTTGATTGTGTTTTTGGGGTGCAGTTTAAAAAGCTGTATTTTTCATATATTTTACCTTTATTCTACACCTCTGTTTCCACTGTCATATGAACGGCTCGTTTGACTTCCTGCTTCTATGAAGCCGCTCTCTCCAAAATACACAATGTGCTCAGATTGGTTAGCGGGCCCAGTGTATCGTGATTCGCTGAAGCGTCCGGAAACGCCACGCCCCTTACCATTTTAGTTTGTTACCAGTTACATGGGCTTTAGTGAAAATGTAAATAATGGCGTCTATATTGCTGTATCAAATTGAGCCGAATCAGACCCAGATGAAGAGAGTCAAGCAGAACCTCTGCAATCACGGCTTTTAAAGGACGTTTATGAATGGTATTTCATTTAGTATCTGTGTCAAAGTGTTTAGATATGCTGTCACTGCTGTTTGTTAGCTTTCAATATACAGTTTTATCCTGATTAAAGCTTTACTGTAGCCGAACACATGACTGAGTAGTAGCATTTTTGTAAAGGTAGTGTTTAATTTATAGCATGAACAACTGTTATTATGAACATAGAAGTTTGTTGGTGTTTGTTGAAGTATGCACTAGAATTTAGCTAACTGGCTAGCGAAGCAAAAACGAGTTGGTCTTTGTTTATGTCCTTGATGCAACCAAAAAATAGCAACAGAACTTTAAGCTTAAAAGACATTTACGGACTTCCGGGTTAAGCATGGTGTGAGTAGGCACACACAAGAGTGTAGCTCCCGACTTCTTTTGTACATTTGGTCATCTGTCGATATAAGTTCAATACAGTCGATTTTCTGGCAGCTAATATTACGTGAAATCAAGGTGGAACACAAATGGCGAGTAGAAAGCAACTTCGGAATAAAACTGGCGATAGAGACGGCGAAGCTTCTTCGAGCAAGACCGACGAAATGGCACCACCGCCTGAGGGCCTAACGGCTTTACCTGAAGATCTCGAAAAACTCCGGTCAGCGCTCCTTTCTGACATGACGCAAGTAGTTCACTCACTTTTAAAAACAGAGCTGACTGGCGCACTGTCACCTGTGAACGTGACATTGGAACAAGTTAAATCATATTACGAAGCTCATGACGAACGACTTCGCGAGGTTGAAGACGGGCTAAATGATTACAGTGACAGGCTGGCGAATGTCGAGGTTTCAATGGATGCACTATGTAAAAGAGAACGTGTTCCTGAAAGAAAAGCTGGACGATCTCGAGAATCGCTCACGGAGATCTAACATGAGAGTGGTGGGCATCCCTGAAAGGCTGGAAGGATCAGACCCGATTAAATTTATGACTGATTTTTTTTGAGGAAGTGCTGGGGAAGGACTTTTTCACGAGTCCTCTTGTTCTTTCTCGTGCACACCGAGTCGGACCGAATCCAACTAACGATGCAAGGGCCAAGCAGACCAAACCCAGAGTGTTTCTGGTTCTTTTCCACTTTTTCCAGGATAAGCATCGCATCCTCAGATTCAGCAGGCAACAGCGCGAGTTGCTCTTTCGTGGACACATAGTGTTTTTCCATGAGGATTTCAGCGCTGAGCTAGGGAAAAAGCGAGCGGCGTTTAAAGATGTGAAGTCTCGGCTCTACGAGAAGGGAGTCCGATTCGGTCTCTTGTACCCTGCAAGGCTTCGTGTTACTCATGAAGGGAAAACGCACCTCTTCAGCACACCAGAGGAAGCCAATGAGTTCTACCGTACTCACTGGGGTGAAGAATAATGTGCATAGACGTTCCTTTCTCTCCCTCGGGTAAGAAATAGAAAACTTTGTTAGTTTTATATCGAATGTGTAAAATCCGAGGCTGAACTGGACTTATGGGAATAATTGTACACTCCATTTTGGCTTTTACTTTTATTATTTTTATTATTATTCAAAGCCAGATAACGTACTCAAATGTTGACAAATTTTGTTTCTGAACTTCTTTTGTAAGGGGGCTACATCCACATTGTATATGACTCCATTTGTTGTTAGTTTGCATACTTTGGAAGTCTTTTCATTAATCTTTGTTTATCTGCGATCATCCTCAGTTGGGGAATTAGATCTAGGTATTATAATGTTCTTTTCCTGTTTCGGTTGGGGGGGTGGGAGGGGTGGTTGACAGCATTGTTTACCTCTGGTTTCTAGGTCTGGTATCTTTTTTTTGTCATTTAAAATTCATGGTTACAATTTGTTTCAGTTTGGAACCCTTGCATGCTTCTAATTTTTACATCACTCAGGTAATATAGGTGATGATAATGGAGGTCATCCTGTGAGGCTGATGACATGGAATGTCAGGGGATTAAACGGTCCTGTTAAAAGAGCTAAAGTTTTCTCCCATCTTAAATCTTTTAAACCAGATATATTGTTTTTACAAGAAACACATTTAAGACCAGAAGATCACAATAGAATTCGTAAGATATGGGTTAGTCAAATTTTTCATTCCAAATTTAACAGTAGATCAAGAGGTGTGGCAATTTTAATTAATAAGAGAGTGCAATTTATACCTTCTGACACAATCTGTGACCCTAATGGTCGTTACGTTATTGTCTCTGGATCTCTTTTTCAAGTCCCAGTGGTTTTAGTTAACGTTTATGCTCCCAATTGGGATGATGTTCAGTTTGCAAATAGTCTCCTATCATTAATTCCCAAGCTTAATACACATCATTTGTTATTTGCTGGTGATTTTAATTATGTTTTCGATCCTCAGCTTGACAGGTCCAGCACTAGTAGTAATGTTTCTGATATGGCAAAGGCTTTTTCTCTATTTATGCAACAGAACGGCTGTGTGGATCCTTGGAGATTCTTAAACCCAATGACTAAGCAATTCTCCTTTTATTCCCATGTCCATCACTCCTTTTCCAGACTAGACTATTTTTTTATAGACAACTTGTTTATATCAATGGTTAAGAAAGTTGACTACACGGCTATAGTTGTTTCTGATCATGCGCCTGTGGTGCTGGACCTGCATTTCCCTTCAAACATCAGGGAACGCCCACTCTGGTCATTTAATTCATTACTACTATCTAACGATAAATTCTGTAACTTTGTCTCAACTAATATAGACACGTTTCTGGAATTCAATAAAATGGATACAGTGTCTTACTCCCTACTTTGGGAGACTTTGAAAGCTTACTTGAGGGGCCAAATATTATCTTATACATCGTATGCTAATAAAGAACGTAAGAAGGAACTGCAAGCACTCTCACAATCCATATTAGATTTAGACAGACAATATTCTGAATTGCCTACAGTCGAATTACGTAAAAAAAAGAGTGGACTTGCAGACAAAGTTTAATTTTTTATCCACTACTCATGCAGAGCAATTAATAATGAGGACACATGGTCTTTGCTCACCAGTTGAAACGTCAGGCTGCTTCGTCTTATTTCCCAGATAAAGGACTCTAATCAAACTTAACTAGCAACCTAGAAGAAAATTAACAAAACTTTTAAAACCTTTTACTCCTCATTATATACTTCTGAATTCCCTTCAGATCCAATGGATATGGAAAATGTCTTAGATAATTTAGATATTCCCACCCTGCAATCAGATAAGGTGGTAGATTTAGAGCATGACCTCGAGATTGAAGAAATCAGTAGGGCCATTATGGCAATGAAGAGTGGGAAGTCTCCGGGCCTTGATGGGTATCCTATAGATTTTTATAAGAAATTTAGGGAGAAACTTGCGCCAATTCTTCTTCATGTTTTTAAGGAATCGTTGGAGGCAGGCTCCATCCATTTCACTCCTCCTTAAAAAAGATACAGATCCTACCCAGTGTCAATCATATTGCATATCCCATATCTCTTTTAAATACTGACATTAAAATATTAGCTAAAGTGTTAGCATTTCGTTTAGAACGTGTCCTTCCCTCAATAATTTCAGACGATCAAACTGGATTTATTAAAGGTCGCCAATCTTTTTCTAATATTCAAAGACTTGCTAACATAATGTATCTTTCTGTTCCTTCTCCGCACCCAGAGGTAGTTATTTCCTTGGATGCAGAGAAGGCGTTTGATCGAATTGAATGGCCATATTTGTTTGCAGTCTTAAAAAAGTTTGGTTTTGGTAATATTTTTATGTCTTGGGTTAAATTAATATATAAGTCCTCTTCAGCTTCTATTCGGACCAATTATTCCCGTTCAGACTTTTTTCCATTAACACGTGGGACTGGTCAGGGATGCCCACTGTCCCCACTCCTTTTTGCCATTGTGATTGAGCCTCTTTCAATAGCTTTGAAAACAACAACAGCGTTGAACATTGTGTGTCTTTATACGCCGATGACCTTTTGCTTTACATCAGTGACCCCATATCTAGTTGTCCTTTAATTATATCATTATTAGGTCGGTTTGGTACCTTTTCGGGATACAAATTAAATTTCCAAAAAAGTGAATGTTTCCCCATTAATAATTTGGCCTTACAAATTCAACAAGAATCATTACCCTTCCGTTTTTCTCTTGATGGGTTTAAATACCTTGGAATTCATATGACGCGCTCCTTTTCTTCTTTGTTTGAAGCCAATTATAAAGCTCAGTTAAAAGAAGTAAAGGCAGAGTTGGAAAGGTGGCATAGTCTTCCCCTTACTTTAGCTGGAAGAATACATTCAGTGAAAATGACAATTCTTCCCAAGTTCCTTTATTTGTTTCAGTCCCTACCAGTTTTTTTGCCCAAATCTTTTTTCCACTCAATCAACCAATCCATATCCTCTTTCATTTGGGAAAATAAGATCCCCAGGGTTAATAAACATGTTCTTCAAAGGACCCGCGATGTTGGTGGTTTAGGTCTCCCAAGTTTTACTCATTATTACTGGGCATCAAATATTCAGAAGATATTATTTGGCTTCATTGCCCAGAAACAAATTTGGTGTTTAATTGAAGCACAGACATGTCACTCTTCTTCTCTCCCTGCTTTAGTGTATTCTTCCTTGCCTTTGAAAGCTTCTCGATTCACATCCAATCATGTTGTACTTTCTACTCTCAAGATCTTTAATCAGTTTCGTTGTCACTATAAATTTACATCAGCATCGGTTTTGGGTCCTATTTACAAAAATCATTTATTTCCTCCCTCTACACTGGACTCATCATTTAGACAGTGGGTAGTTTCCGGGTTGAAATGCATCAAAGATTTATATACTGAAGGTTTATTCAACAGTTTTGAGAACCTCTGCAGATTGTATGACCTCCCACAAAACCACTTTTTTAGATATCTTCAGATTCGCAATTTTGTTAAAAACAAATTCCCATCCTTCCCTGACATTCCTCCTACCTCACCTTTAGATAATCTTACTCTCAATTTTTATAATAAAGGATTGATTTCACTTTTATACTCCCAGCTCATGTCTTTGAAAGATTACAATCTGGATAAAATTAAATCCAGATGGGAAGACGAATTGGGCATTGAGCTATCTGAGGCTTTTTGGAGGGAGGTGCTTAAAAAGGTCCACTCATCATCATCTTCAGTTAGGTTAGGACTCATACAATTCAAAGTGCTGCACAGGGTTCACCTGAGGATGAAGGCATGGTTAGCTGGAATATATCCTGGATTAGATGCAGCCTGTGATAAGTGCTCTTTGTTGTTATATTTAAAATAGAAGGAACTAAAATGTATCTTTGATTGTCTTAATGTATGTTGTTTTACTCCTTCAAAAAAAAAAAAAAAAAAAAGAAGACATTTACAAACAAAAAATCGTACTTACAGTCTGAAGCCAATAAACAGCAGCTTCTGCTTTTAAAGTGGGACCTGCTCCATCTTTCAGTAAAGCCTTCGTGCAAATCCAGCATTGAACTCGTGATTCTGGAAGCTGTCTTCCACAGCGCATCCAGTGTAGACAATATCACAGATTATAATGGGTTCTATTATCTTTTGACGCGTCACGCCACTCGTGTCCGGCGTACACAACTCTTCCGCTTCCACATGCTGCAACATGGCCTCGCCCACTTTGTTGCGTGTTCCCGGGGGCGTGTTTTGCAGGGTTTATGATGTCACCAACCCGTTGTAGTCCAAACCGGTTGTTTTTGTAGGCATTAAACTGCCATAACTTTAAAAGACATTATCTCCGTTTGCATTGAACTTTCAGCGCTGTAACTTTGCAGATACTGTTTATGCTCAAGCAGCAACATTACACACTAACTAAAGTTAAAAAAGTGAAATCGCATTGAACCACCTCTTTAACACGTACATGTGAAATTGGCTATGTAATAATGAAAAATGATTAAAAATAGTATGTTAATCTTCAAAAAAAAGCATTTGATCATATATCATGTTAAAAAGAACACTTGAATTAATAACTTTAAGCTTTGGAAACACACTATGGGATATTTTTTCTGCCTTATGCATCTGATCAAACATTGCGTATATATATATATATTTTATATATATATATTAGAAAATATGGTCCTTGGAAAAGGCTAACTGAGTTTGGCCATGTTCACACAGCAGCAGAATACGGTTGTCAGTCCTGTATTTAAATCCTTAATACAGTTATGTTCACACACAGTACATTATTTATGTGAGTGACAACCGCATTTTATAACCGAACTCACATCCGTAAATTTTCAGGACTCAAAATCACATTCTCAGAATATTTGCGCTGTGTGAACAGAAACGCACTGGACAACTAGTTGTCCGTCACGTCATACAGTGTGAGAGAGCCGGTGTTTTGTGTGTGTTCTCGTGGTTCAATTAGTCTCTATTGTCATGTCAAAAGTGATAATACTTTTTAGTTTTATGGATGTCGCCATCTTTAATATTACGCTGGTTACTGTCGTTATGGTTACTAGTAAGAGAATATGGACTTGACATTCATTGCATGTTCACACAGTGTTCCAAACACTACTGTAAGTTGTTGTGTGAATGAGACATTTCAAGACTCACACCTGTAAGTAAATGCGGTTGACAATCCCAAAAACTGACAGTGTCAACGTGGCCATAAAGCGCTTTGGGTGTACAGCAGTAAAGCACTATATAAATGCCTGGGTCATTCATTCATTCATTGATAGCGATAACATTAAAAATTACCATTTATCAGCCGATAATCCTGATATATCCTGCATCCCTAAAACTAATGCTTAGTGTCGATTCAATATTACTCAATGAAAAAAAATACAACAATAGAAAAGCACAATAACAAACTATTAAACATCAAACATTTATCAACAAAACAAATAGGACTGATGACATGGTATACCCACGTAAAAGAGATAAATGAAAGATATTTGGATTTTTTAGTTTGTGGTTCATTTTTTTTAAATGAAAAACAACAATAATAAAGACAAACTCATTTATATTAAACAAAGAAATGGAACTGTTATTATCAAAAGTTCCCTTTGCTTTTGCCTCCAGCATCATCCTGTCAGTCATCACGTCTCACTCTCATCATGTGACTCCTGTGGCTCAACTTACCTCAGTATCTCCAGTTTACACTTTATATTCTTCAGTCCACCACAGAGCAGCTTCACTCCTGAATCCCACAGATAATTATTGTTCATGTTCAGCTCTTTCAGATTGGTATCTGATCCAAGGACTGCAGCCAGAGCTGGACAGCTTTTGTCTGTTAAATTACAATCATTTAACCTACAAGGGAAATAAGTCACAACACAGAATTAGATGGAACACATACAATACATCTTTCTACATACAAATATTAAATATATTTTCCTTTTTTTTATTACATAAACAGTTTTTTTGTTTAGTTTTTACTGATTATTCATAGTGGTCAACCGATGGCAGATGGCGATGTCTTAGAGAGCAGAGTGGCCAATGGGTTAACTTTTCATTAATTTAAAGATAGTAAAAACACATCCAAAACAATGGCTGGAATTGAATTTATATTTATTTTATTTAATATTTAATAAATCATTTAAAAATTATTTGAAAAATAAATAGAATTGAACTTGATAAAAAAATATTTGTAGACAGACCATCTTAAAATGTGTACATAAAATATGATACAACAAGCTTTTGCATTACATTATGTTTTGTCCCACACAATTAAAAGTACAGAACTACTCATAAATCTAAGCATTTAAAATATCAAATAATTGGGAGATACAGAGTGACAACTGATCATATATATGTACTTTATTTAAGCTGTTATATAAAATCTAATTGTTTTATATTACAACCTTTCAGAATTACATCTTACTTTTTGGCAATATAAATAACATCTGTACCAAATTCTGTACAATTTTTTTTTTTTTTTTTTTTTTTTTTTTTTTTACAGTTTGAGCATCTGAATAAAATGTATTATTTTTTTTTCCTCAAGTATGAGCTAATACAATGATGAGATGATCAGATGAGAGCAGAACATGACAAAATATATTGAATGACTTACAGAGCTCTTCTGGAGGTTTTGATGACTGCTGATAATCTAACGAGACACTCGTCTGATTTCTTGAATTTCTGAAGCTCAAACTCCTCCAGCTCTTCCTCTGATGTCAACAACACAAAAGACCAAAGCAGACCACTGGGCAGGTGAAAGGTCACCAGATGAGAGACTTCCTTTGCTAAGCTGGGTCTGGATCTCCTTCACCAGAGTTTGGTCGTTCAGTTCATTCAGACAGTAGAACAGATTGATGGATCTCTCTGCAGACAGATTACCTTCTAATTTCTGCTTGATGTACTGAACTATTTCCTTGTTGCTCTGGTCATTGTCATCTTGCTGTGTCAACAGACCTCGTAGGAGTCGTCGATTGGACTGGAGCGACAGACCGAGGAGGAAGCGAAGGAAAAGGTCCAGGTGTCCACTGTCACTCTCGAGCGCCTTGTCCACTGCAGTCTTGAGAAAATCAATCATGATTTTATTTTTCTTGTTGATGTCTCGAAACGGATGTGCATAACGAGTCTTGAACAAATTTTTATTTTTGTTTTCCTGTCCTTTAGACTCATGAACAAACACATTTGTCTTGTTGATGTCTAGAAACAGATGTGCATAAAGGGCTGCAATAAACTCTTGAATGCTCTCAAGTGAACAAAGCAGTACATGGTACCAAGAGTGATCCCTGTTTCCTCCTTAAAGATCTGAGTACACATGCCTGAGTACACTGATGCCTTATAGACGTCAATACCACAGGCTTCCAGGTCTGTGTCATAGAAGATCAGGTTGTTTCTTTCCAGCTGATGAAATGCCAGTTTTCCCAGTGAAAGGATGGAGTCTTTATCCCAGGAAACATCTGCTGTGTATTCTCCATCATACTTTCTGTGGCTCTGCTGGATCTGAAAGCGGAGAAAGTGTGTGTACATTGTGTCAGAGTCTTGGGAGTGTCTTCAGTATTTGATTCCTGCTGTGTTTTAGAGATCTCATCAGCCTGATTGATTTTCACATCATTATTTCTTTTCTCCTCCAGAATGTTCTGGAGAACAGTGGCTGAAATCCAGCAGAAGACTGGGATGTGGCACATGATAAAGAGACTCTTTGATTTTTTAACATGATCAATGATTGTGTTGGCCTGATTCTGATCCGTGAATCTTTTCTTGAAGTACTCTTCCTTTTGTGCATCATTGAATCCTCGTATCTCTGTCAGCCGGTCGATACAGTCAGGAGGAATCTTACTGGCAGCTGCTGGGTCTGGTGGTGATCCAGATGAGAGCAGAAGGAAGCAGATTTCCCTTCATGAGGTTCGTTAGGAGAACATCCAGAGAGGCTGGTGACGATACATCACACCACGTCTCATTATGATCAAACTTCAGAGGAAGGCGACATTCGTCTAATCCATCAAGGATGAACAGGACCTTGAAATTATTCCTTCTTGTAAGGTTCAGTCCTTTTGTCTCTGGGAAAAATTGAGTTATAAGGTCCATCAAACTTAGGTTTTTTTCTCCTTTAAGTTCATCTCTCTGAATGGAAGAGGAAATAATAATCTGATATCTTGATTTTCTTTTCCTTCAGCCCAGTCCAGAACAAACTTTTGCACAGAGACTGATTTTCCGATGCCAGCGACTCCTTTTGTCAGTACAGTTCGGATCTCCTCTTCTTGTTCAGGAGCTTCAAACAAATTTCTGCATTCAACCTGTATCTCTTGAGATTCATGACGCCTGGAAGCAACTTCAATCTGTCTGACCTCATGTTCAGTATTGACCTGTTCACTGCCACCCTGAGTGATGTAGAGATCTGTGTAGATGTTATTCAGAAGTGTGGAGTCACCTTGCTTCGCAATTCCTTCAAACACACATTGATACTTCTTCTTTAGGCCACATTTGAGCTGATGAATGAAGAGCAGCTCATCTAAACACAGGAACAAAATAGATAGTTTTAGTCTTAATTTCTCTCCTACATTTATAAGTGTCAATCAGACAGATGATCATGAGTCTCTGACCTTCTAGAGCATCAGCAACTTCATCTTGCTTCATCTCTCTCAGGTAATGTAGTGTGAGATCAAGAGCTGCTGCTTTGGTACTGCATTTATTCTCATTAAAGTCCTTCACGAAGTTTTCTGTGTTCTCATTTTGTAATATTTTCTTAAACTTTTCCAGCTCTTTCTTCAGAAATGTGATTATTTTGATCTCAAGATCCTGCAAACAAAAGTAAAACAGAATAAAACGATTTAAACCAAATTGTACATCGGCATTTGGTCAACACTATTCAATCAATAATTATATCTGTTAAAAAAAAATCCAGTTAAAAGACTAACATGCTAACCAGCTGTTATTTTTAACAAATAGAAAAATAAAAAATATGAGTGCTTAAATGGAAAAATAAGTAATCAGGATGAATCAAATTAAATTTCTTTGTTCAAAAACATATTTGTTTGTTATGAATATTAATCATTTATGAAAATGTGTTTTCCTACCTGGAAGATCCACAGGAGATTGTCTGTGAAACTCTCGTGTTTCCTGTGAGTCTGAACGTCTGAGTCTAATGTCTCATACTGAAGCCTGTAATCAAACAAATACAATAAAATCCAGTCAAAATATTACAGAAAGAGAATAAAGCATTAGCTGTGAATACTTCATCTAAGTGTTTCTTTATTGGTATTCACTGATAAAACTTCTTAACACAGTCAATGTGTGAAAATTAGAAACACATGAAATACCTTTTATCAGATGATGGTTTTCTCTCACTGAAGTTTGGTGGATCATCTTTTGACCGGTCACTCTTCAGAGACACAGAGCTGGACACATGAGTCTGATCTCACACTAATGACACAAAGAACAGAGAGAAACACTTTACTACAGGAGATAGTTTAAAAGGTTTAATGTTGCAAATAGTAATTAAATGCAGTATAGCTGTGCATTTGTCCATTTATGACTATGGTCAGATGGATGGATATATACATGTTTAGTTGCATGATCTATTTTCCATAGTGAATTTACGCCTCCTTGTGGCTGTCTGTGTAATTGTGTTACTGGAATGAGCTCCATAAGGTTCCCAGGGGTCTGTACCATGAAGCTGGATTAGCTGGCTAGCTAGGTAAATTTCAGATTAAGGCGGGCGTACACGGTGCGATTTTTTCTGTCGTACGAGTTCGCATGCAATTTTTTTCAATCATGTGGAAATCGTGTATGCTCGCGGCTCGTATCATGTACGAGGAATTACGAGCCGAGCAGAGTGCCTTATGAGCACTTCCCGACCTCCCGATCATTTTTAAACATGTCAAAAAATGTCAAAAACATGTGTGCGGTTGAACGAGTCGATTTTTCGATCTATTTGAAGTTTACCAATCGAGAGCTAAGAAAAACCACAGAAGAAGACTAAAGATAAAGATGAAGATGACAGCGCCATGGCGAATTTGAAAAGGAGAATAAACTCGCTGAACTTTGGGCGAGCGCTGTATGATGTGTCAAGCAGTGTGTATATGACGTCTGAGATGATATTTTACAGCGGATCGCCCAGAGCTACAGTTATCAGGTTAAAAAATAAATTATGCTTGATACGACTCGACTCATGATCCGCTCTTGATCACAACATCAAATTTATGCCTATTATAATGTTATTTATTTTTTAATTTCATCTATTTGACTAAGACAAGTGAACAATACATCATAAGATGCGCAATAGCCTACATCTGGAGACGGAGTGGGTCAGACATGATTTTGACCACTTCATTAAGTTTTGTTTTGTAGAAAGCCTTTCTTTAACATGAATTTCGTTTTGTAAAAATTGTATCTTAATTTTAATCAATGTTTCATCAACCAATTGCCTGGATTTAATAGCCTAAAATAGAAGCAAATATATTCATGGATGCGCGGCGCGATCATTGCAGTTGATCTGGAGCGCGTCTTATAGGCTAAATGAACTGAAACTCAAATGAACTGAAACTATAGGCTGTTTGCCTCACAGACACGAGAAAAATATCTATAAAGTTTGAAATGTCTTCTTTTTAAACAAATAATTCAAAACGAAAATAAATGGGCTACTCTCTGATTATGTATCCGCATGAAAAGTGCATTCTGCACATCCACTGCGGAGATGATGAGAGTCAGCAATGTCAACTTCATCTTTGCAGCCGACACTGATTTAGAAAACATTAGATTATTAAAAAATAATTAAAATGTCTCCTTGCTGTTTTTTTTTGTCAAATTCATAATCATTTCTTTAGCCCGTTCTTTATGGCAAGCTTTATGCGTGCACTTGAGTGCTATATAAATTAAAATAGTTTATTTCTCCAGTATTTAAGAAATTGAATGTGAATAATCAACTAATCAATGTGATTAGTCAACTAATGGCTTGAACAACTAGTCGATGAGAAAAAAAATTATTTCACATGTGCCTATTTTCTATCCATCATGTCACAAAGGGTATTCTGATTTGAGCTCGTGCTCCACTCGCATGTCTCTCTCTCTCTCGCTTCGGACATCGGCAGGTCTAAAAATCGTGTCGTTTATCACCTCGTCCGTGCGATTTTCAGATAAACTCACTCGTGACGTGTGCGTGGACATACGATCTTCCAACCATCAGAATTCGCACAGTGTACGCCCGCCTTTAGTTTACTCCAATCCTGGGGTTTAGGTACCATGAAAGTGACTTGGCTTTTAGCGGTGTTCATCACCATAGTAACTTATGCTCCACAGCTAACCTGCTCCAGGGCAGGTTATGTTCTGGGTAAGAGATCTTAAAATGAATTTGGGCCAATCAGATGTGAGCATACTGACACTGACACACCCAACGCAGTAAAGTCACTCCCCTAGTTTCTCTTCCTCCAAATTAAAGGTCACTATATAGTAAAAAAAATAATTCAACAATGAAATTGTCTGGCTTTAATGATAATTAGAATTTTTTATGATTTATTTATGATTTATATTATTATTAATCCACAGTGGTGTAATGTAATGAAGTAATAATACTTCGTTACAGTACTTTTTTGGGAGAATCTGTACTTTACTTGAGTTTTTACATTTCTGTCAACTTTTACTTTTACTCCACTACATTTCCTAAATAAAATGTATACTTTTACTCCGATACATTTTCCCAAAGGATTTTCGTTACTTACTACAAAATAAAGTCGGAAGAACACAGACTGCAAGCAAGCATGCGAAAACAAATGCTCGCACAACCGCGTTGATTTCATTTTCCGGGTTGCATCCGTTGCTGGAGCGGATGAGAAGAGTGTGCTGTCATTATACAGTACGAGAGCGACCTCTGGAGGCGAAATAAAAACTATCACTGATGCTTCCTAGTTTATTTTGACACGTGACGTGAGGCTGCGCTGCACAGAGCGAGACCTTCAAAAACGGATTTAAAACGGACAACAAAACGGTATGTTATACAGTGTACACTACAGTACATGTCTTCATTCATTATAAAGTAATTAGTTTGTTGATTAGATGCTGCATTAGTGGAAAACAGTATGTTTGCTGTCGAGGCTGAGAGGATGCTAACATTAGTATACCTCAAGCGGTTAAAACAATGTGAAAAACAGCAACTGTTTAATGTCACGATTGTTACTATTCATTTGCATCAGTTTATATCCATTTGTTCGCTGTTATGCATTCATTATCCATCAAAATTGCATATTTAAACTGTATCCTCATCATGCAGCGACAGAAACATAACAAATCAGAAATGTATTCGATTTCAGTTTTTTTATAGGCACTGTAACACGTATTTTGATTAGATAAAGTTGTCTAAAATAGAGGCAAATAATGTGAAAGTATACATGTAATAGACCCATGCTATGCCTTTGTGTGTAAAGATGGTAATTTTTAAGCATGACTGTTTGGATTTATATGAAATGGAAACACTGTACAATAAGAGTCCATTTGTAAAATTAAATAAGGTTAATAAAAGTATCATTCATTGTTAATTTCAACATTTACATTTTAACATTTAAAGTCTCTTACATTAGTTATAATGCACTATGAATTAACATGAACGATCAATGTATAATTAATATTAGTATTTTTTATATTTAAAAATTACAATAAACATTTAGCCATTTTTTTTTAATTGAAAGAAACAAAATGTAAGAAAGAGTTGAAACTGAACACAATCTTGCTGCTCAAACTGTGTATAGAACCATTTTTTAATAATATTGTTTTGCTCCTTTTGTATTTTACATTTACTTGTACTTTTACTTTCAATACTTAAGTACGTTTAATATCAAAAAAATACTTTTCATACTTGAGTACAAAAAATATCACATACTTTAAAACTTTTACTCAAGTAATATTCTAAACAGTTCTTCTACCAAAGTCATTTTTTGGTAGGATATCTATACTTTTACTCAAGTATGGTTTTCGAGTACTTTATACACCACTGTTAATCCATTACACAAATGATTTTAGTTTAATAGTTATTATTAAGCATAGTTTAAATGAATATTAATATATACAGATCGTGTGTTAGATAAATAAGCTGTAAATAAACTTTAAAAATGACTACATGTGACCGTACATATTTGAGTATTGCTATATATTACCAACTATATAAACTAACTTCACAAGGTTCACTTGCACTGATAGAGCAAGATCATTTCTTTTATTTGTCCTCTTTCATGGACAAGTATTTTCTTTAGTGTAAATGCGTTTAAATTCTTCATTTTCTTCAATCTCTTAATCTTCAGCAAAAGAGTTTTGAATCACGCTGGCTCTCTCTCGAGAAGTATTGCTGGGTATCGTTCAAAATTTTTCGATACCGAGACGATACCGATACCTTGACTTCGATACCGATACCTGAACGATACTTTTTTCGATTTAACAAGATTACATTACCTCAAAAAATCTTTGGTTTTATATTTTAACTTTGTTGACTTTTTTCAGACTCAAAGATCATCTCCTGAGCCACTGCAGGGAATAAAAAAGCACAAATGAACAAAATTTACCCAACACAATAAATCAGTGCAAATAGTTTTAATAAAGTTTAGTTTTCAATGCAAAAATTCAGTATGTGAGGCTCGCTGCAGATCTTTTTAAATCACTCAGCAATTGTTGTTCTTCTTCAAAAAATTAATTATTATTAACAATATATATAGAAAATTGTACATTTTAATGATAAATTCATTAATTTGGTGCACTTTGAGAGTTCAAAATAAAGAGCTTGCTGAGGATGCTGATACCCCTTTTCCAGCAGAATTGTTCGCGTTCTGGAGCCAGAGCCTGTGCTCGTGCAGGCGAACTAGAGGCCGTCACGAACCGGTCGCGTGTTTTCATAGGAACGAACGCTGATGTAAAGCTGCTGTGTGTTGTACCTGTCCATAACTAGTCTAAAAACATCGCGCATTCCGCTGTTTCTGCAGGCAGTGCAACACTTCTGTTTTCTGTCAACAGTATCTGTAGTGAACCGGCTGCTCACATAAACAGCCGTTTCTCACCCGTCCATTCGGAGATAAACTGAAAACGAAACCGTTGATTCACTCGCCCTCTCGCACATAGGGTCTCTCTCGCGCGCATATCATCACTGAGGACAAATAATGCAACACTATAATGTAAACACAAAATACCTTTTATCAGATGATGGTTTTCTCTCACTGAAGTCTGGTGGAAATCCTTCTTTTGACCAGTCACTCTTCAGAGACACAGAGCTGGACACATGTGAGTCTGATCTCACACTAATGACACAAAAAACAGAGAGAAACACTTTAGTAAAGGAGGATAAACTGTGTCTGAAACACATCCGTGTCTTTATCTAATCCTCCACAGAAATACACTCACTCACGCAATTTACTGTTAATAATCATTTTATTTTACTGGCTCACACTGGTTTAATGATTTATTTAATGTACATGAGTGAGATTAAATATATTAAAAATACCTGACTCTAGTTAGAACAGTCAAGTTATTGTTTATTGACAGAAATGGAGAGTAGAAATGTCTGTGTGACACAGTTTTGTTAGCAAACTTCAATTAAATTAAGTGACCAAAAAACCAAAGTCATGTATTTGGTAAAAATTAACAAATTATTAATGATATTGTCTATAGAGCAGACGGGCTTTACAGACAATGTCAGCGTTAATTTAAGAAGTTTAAAATTGAAGTTGTGCAGATAAAAACAATGTCTAAAGTTTTATTATTCCCTAAAACAGAAACTAGAGTTTAAAGTGAAACAGACGCAGTGTTACCTGTGTTTCTCTGAGAGACTCATCTTAGAGAGAGAGTCCTTTCCTCGCTCAGATAAACTGACACTGAACACAGATCAATCAATCAATCACTCAACCTGGAAATGACACGATTTCACAGAGATGAAGAATTATTGAAGAACACAATGAAGAATACTGAGTTACCAACAACAGCAACAACAATCAATAAAATAAAGTGAGTTACAAACAAATATATTGACATGTAAAATAACTGAATGATCTTAATCATTTCAGATTAATGAGTTTAACTGATTCATGGATTAAATATGAATTCATTTGGGAACAGAAATTTACACTGTGCTGGAAAACTGAACACAATTTATTATATTTTCTATTAAAGTTTAATATCATTTTACAATCATATTTAAACAATCTTTATTAATTGTTGAATCATTTGTCATTTAATAATTAATTCAATTTCAATGATGGTTGAATTCATTACTTTCAAATGATCCTAAAATAACTGTGTAAAAGTAACCTGAATTATAATGGTCACAATCTACAGTAACTAATCATGATTTATAATATTTGATCCTTTACTGTAAATGTCTGGATCAAAAATACTTTCGATTTCGCATCACAAAAACAACAGCCTAAAACAGAAGAGAAAATGAGAGAAAACCTTCATAAACTTAATCGTTTTCAGTAACCCTTTTCCATAAACTTCATGTTTTATCATCCGTGGCCTTCAAAAGATGGTAATTTCTGGAAGATTCTTCATCTGTTGGATCTGGTTCGGATCATCAACAGGTGTTATGATCATAACTGGGTCATGCGCGTGCACGCAGATATGTTCACCTGTATTTCCAGCAGATGTTCGACGACCACAGATTCGTCACATGCGATATTTCACGGATCACAGATTAAAAACATGTTTCATCAGTTTTATACATTAGTATTCACATAAGCTTTGATTTCGCTGTTCCTGCGTATTTAATGCTCTTTATTTGAGTATTTGATTCAGTTTCAAGGCAGTTCACTTTATTTTCGGTTCACGCTCAGAAACTCGCCCATATTAACATGAACATTAGTTTCAAAGTCTTTATTTCAGTGGATGATCAGACTCGAACTGAAGTAAAACTGTAAGTATTTTATATAAAATCATAGAGATACCTTATTTGACTCTTGTATAATCTCAGGTCTCCTGCATGAACAATCATCTCTGAAGCCTCGCTATTCTTCACCTGGACATAAAGCATCTATACACCTGTCTGTCAGAGCGGAAGTGACGTGTTTTCTGTGACTGTGCGACACTTCCGATATTAGCCGCTAGAGGGAAATAACGAGAAGAATATCAAAGTGCAGTAAACTGTAAAACTGTTTATAATTGAGAAAATACATTAATAATGTAGAAAGAAACACCAGTTTGCAGTATCAGCATAACGAGCTGTTTGTACAGATAAAAATAACACCTGATTCGGTCATATTTCAGTCTCTGAGACTTTTTAAAGTGGTGGTTCACCAAAATGAATTGTTAAAAGCTTTTCACAATGTCCATTATAATGAATAAAAATAATTATTGCATTTTAATAATTTGAATCATAAAATAATGTCTTATTTCTATCGTACACTAAGCGTGTTGTCATGTTCCTAAGGCACTTCACTGAATTTGTACTTAGAAATATTTTAATAAAATGTGCACAATGCCTATAATTTCTGGTAATATTGAAAGTATTTATTTGTGTTACTTTCTTGTGAAAGATAATTTTCTAAAAAAATAAGACATTTTATAAAAAACAGACTATAAAGTCTGAACTCAACCATTCTCCACCTATAATGATTTAGACTCCACCCATATGTGACATCATTCACCAGAAATGACATCATTCAGGATCTTTAACAGTGGTGCAGAAGATGGTAAGTAGTATCATACTTTTTATTTATTTTGAGGCCTATATAGTGTGGGATTACAAATTTAATAATCTGTTTAAGATCTGTTGATCCTACATACTGACATCACTTCACATGAATTACTAAGGTGAAGTATATTGTATTTAGCATGTTAAGGTAAAGATAATGACATTCTAAGGAGATCAAGGCAGGCAGCTCAGGGGTGTGTAACATAAACCTTTTGCACTTCCTGACCATTTGGCATGACAAGCTCAAGATACAGTGGTGCTTTTGTCTCTATGATAATGTAAAGGTATGGGCGATACTGTCAGACTGATTGGATTAGCACCTATGTATTTGAATGCTTTGATCTTCCTACTGGAAGTCAAACTATGTGTGAATGTTCATATAGTCTTAGTTCTCGTGACCAGCTACTGTTTATACTATTTGGGGTACTATTATCTACCCAGTCAGGGGTAATTTCCTGTATTGTCTTTAGGTGCTTTTGTTTTAGTGGTCACTTCTAAGGCTGTGTGTAAGGACAACACCTTTAAGGACTACCCACTGAATGCCTATAAAACATCATGTATACACTGCCTTAGTTAGATTTTGGATGACCACAGCGACGCACAGCGTGTTTCTCAATAAAGAGTAACTTCTGCTTCAAGAGATCCCAAAGTCTCCTGGTCTATGCTTCTGAGATTTCCAACAATAGTCATGGAGGATCCCATTATGCTTAGCAACTCAACCCCATCACATAAAATTAAGATGGAGAATGATATTTTTTTCAGAATTTTATTTTAATCCATAAGTATATACTTATTTCATTGCTGCCATATATGGCCTCCATCTGTAATGTTGTGATTGCAGGGCTTGTTTGTAGTGATGCAGGTGTGTGACTGACTGCCAATGGACTCCAGGAATGTTTCATCCTGATTTATGACTGATCTGAAATCATCATTTCACATAGATTTAGGAATCATAAGAGCACATTGTCTCAAATAATGTTTTATTTATATCTAAATGATTCAAATAGCTTAACAGAACTCTATATTTAGAATAATTCATACTGCAGTTTCTTAGAATCATATAATAAATTAAATGAAGTGTATTTTATATATGCTTATAGTAATATTGTCTGTATTGTACATTATGTTCAGGTGCATCTGCTTGTGAATCTGACTGAACTCTTTGTCTTCAGTAAATTCTCTGAGTTCATGACTTTTCATTTGATCTAATCATTTCATTTGATGACATAATAAAGTGTTTAACAATTAAACATGAACATGCTGTAGGATCTTTCTTACTGACTCCTCAGGTTTTTCCCTTCCATACTGTCTTTATGAAAGTCCTGACAAAAGCACTCAGTGACGAACACAACTGTTTCATGACTGAAATAGCAGAATATTAAGATACAGTGATGATGAATTATTACAGATATAGTTCATATTCTGAAAGACAGTAAACATCTCTAACCTCATAATCATTTGGCACCTCACATGAAAAGCTTCATTTACTTTTTTGCAGACTGACAGAAAAAAAGACAGAATAGTCTGTTAGTTTTATAAATAATGGACATCTTTATACGTAATATAAATTTGAATTATGCTACTTAATTTAATTGGAGTGGTGTAAACCTCATTAACATATTCATCACATCATGTGATATCAGTGATCTTGTCTGCTAATAATTATGAACACAGATGAAAAGATCTATAAATTCAGCATCATTATGGAAACTGGCATCATTGTAACTCAGCCGTCCTGACAAGGCAAATGATCCAATTAAAGTTACACAAATCAAAAACATTTTACAGAATAACCAATATCCAGATAACTGCACTATTATATAAAGAGACGATGTGATAATTTCCCACTGAAGGATGAGGGTGTGTTAAGTTGGTCTCAGCACAAAAAGGTAAATCAACTGTGAGCTTTATTTACTAATATAACATGATCCATCAGATGGAGAACTGCATTACATCAGAAGATAAAAGACAAGCGTCAGCATTTGGCTAGAGTTGATCTTTCACCTGAGGAGGCACACAATATCTCCTGTCCTCCTGCTGGACGCTGTGGAGTTGAGGAAACTTACATGCCATTATCCTTAGATTTGACTGGCCTGACATGGAGCAGGACATCCACAAGTGGGTAAGTGAATTGTTAAAAATGCCATATTAGATGATGTTGTTGTAGTCAATATTACATTAAAATGGTCATGACCCACCTCTCTTCTTTTCAGAATGCATACTTTACCTCACTTCCTAATTGTTTCCCGGTGCCAGATCCACCAGGTTATTGGTGAATAATTTGTAGGAGCCCATTTTTCTCCACAGCACTTGCTGTTTCTTGCCCTCCCATATCAATATCATTGATCACTAAAAGAAGCACAAATGATCACAAAGTAAAATACTGAGCTATGGAGCTGTCAAATATAGTCAAACCACTTCATATTTACCATGTTCTTCTGAATATGTTGATTGTTGAAGGTGTCTGAGGAACAGGAGTGATGGGCTGATGGGTCTGGGTTCATTTGTGTTCGTCTTTGTGCTGTGAATTGAGTGGGTAGAAAACAACACAATAACACCCCAACAAAACCCTGAATAAAAAACACAACAAAATACAGAATACACAACAACCATCTCTCAAAGGTGCACCAGCAACTGATAAAAATAACCAAAAACACAAAAATATGAACCAAAACAAAAGTCAAATCTTACTACCTTATAGACAAGGGAATGTGTTACTGGAGTAGTTTACCATTTAAAAAGAGTTTCACTTTAAGTGAAAAGTCCCACCCAAATCCACTCCTCCTCCAACCCCTCCACTCACACACTCCTCAATGAAAGTGAACTCCATCTCTTCTTCTGGGGTGAGAAAGGTGGGTCAGGATTGGAAGAAGTTGGTGGGATTTGCACCTTCAGGAAAGTTTAGAATGATCAGGTTCTCGTCTTGATCTGTTTTCCAGATCATCCACTTTGGCCGTCAGTTCATCTAAGCAATGCAGAACACTTCATTGATGTTCTTTGTTTTATCTTGTATTTTATTCACAATGTCCTGCAACTGGCTTAGGAAAGAAGTGAACTTTTCCTCCATGGCAGCGGTGATGTGTCTGATTATATCAGTGACGAGTCTCTCAGAGCCTGTTGAACTTGTGCTTGATCTTGTACACCATCTTCCTCATGCAACACCTCTGCTGGAGCATCAACTTTAATGTTTTTTTCTTTTTTTGTCAGACTTTTCCACACTTCGAAGTGTGTTGCCTCTGTTAGACATATTATCACAAAGTTGTTGCACATAAATTTGAAGGAACATATGTGAGAACTACGCTTTTAAAAGGGTAATGTGAGTAGAGAGTCGTGGATCGCTCCTCTCAGTTGAGTGACATCACGTGACCCCCAAATAGTGCTTTCTATTTATTTTCATGAAAAAAATAGTGTACTTAAATGATAACTGTACATTTCAAACTAAATTAACTGGTGGATTGTAGGCATTTATTCTGGTTTGTTCAACTCAAACAATATAGTGATCTCGCTCTCGTAACTTGTTTGTTTTGAGTTAAAGTAGTTGTATTGCAGAGTTACATTTTCCTTTTTTATTTCAACAGACTGAAGTTCCTCACGGATCTGAGTAAACATAATCTGACATAATCTGGCTGAAGATCAGAAAAGTGTTTTATGTAGAAGATATATATATATATTATATATATATGTTACCTCATGATATTTAATACACAGAGACCTATAGTCACTGATTTAAACATCATTGAAGGGTTGATTGTATTGTTTGAAACACACTAATAGGCTACTCTGCAAACAACAACATTGTTTAATCTATAAAATGACAAGCAAAAATTCAGAAATCTGAAGCAATAAAACTTTGTTCACATTTATGATGTGAATAGCCAGCACTTCTAATCAAAAGTGCGGCACAGTTTTCATCTTTATCTGTTTATAGTCTGGATTTACTCTGTTTGTGTACAGTAATGGAGATCAAGTGATAACAGTGCCCTCTACGGTCACAGATTATGATGGACACAGAATTTGGTGTAACATCTGTGTTGCTGTCGCTGTTGCATGAAGTGTTTTTAGCTGAGGACAACAGCTTTGTTTGCAGCTGAGCCAAACCCTCGCTATGAACACGGCAGGATTTTATGAGATCGACATAACGTCAGTTCTGACACATTGTCGAGTGAACCGAACTCGAAATGGTTACGTTAGGAAACGGTTACCTAATGTAACCTCATTTCTGAAGCCCCAAAACTTTCAACACAACTGCTTGATACAGAAGACTTCAGTTTGAGATCCTAATGGTTCACAAACACTTAAAACACTTCTTCAGGGAGTTTACTTACATTTGTAGATAATTCATTTAATTCTTAAAAGTGTCTAAAAGATCTTTAACAGATTCACTTCAGTCAAAATATGTTATTATTTTAAGTCTTGTCCTCCATTTATGTGTCCATCTGATACTTTGTCACATGACTTTTTAAACCCTCAGTGAGTCACAAACTGACTGTCCATCCAAATCCATTAAATAAGAAAGCTATTTCCAAACACAATGACTATATCTCTACCCCTAAACCTAACACTGCCCATAACTGACCCCTAAAATCAGAGTGAAATGATAGTGAATAACACTGATGTAGAAGCACATAATCCTGGTGTTAAGCCTAAACTTGACATCAACTCTAAACTTTTTCCTCAAATTTGATTGGCTGATTGGAATGTTGATCCAGGAACATGTTGCACTTGGTGAAATCAGGTGAGAAGGGTCTGGCTGCAGACATGCAATCTCAGACACGCATGCGCAGTCCGACACATGCATTCTCAGACACGCATGCGCACTCAGATACATGCAGTCTCAGCCGCCCTTGCGCAGTCCAACACATTTGCTCTCAATCACGCACGCGCAGTCCGACACGCGTTCTCAGCAGCCCGTGGACACGCAGCTACATGCACTTTCAGACGCACGCGTTTAATGCACCTACAGGCTACTTGTAAGTATATTTATGCAATTCGTACAAGATTAAGTTAAATTAAAAGAGTTGTTCATTATTCGTTAAATGTTATCGAAAATGATCCTGATATTTATCTGGTATATCCCACATGTACAGGTGTCAGCGTTATGCATGTGTTTAGAGGAGTCGACGACGACTATTAAGTAATTGATGTAAGTATATTTACCTTTCATACAAGATAAGCTAGATATAAAAGTGTTGTTTAATCTATAAGATAATGTATCGAAACTATCCTGATATCTATCTGATGTATCCGTCGTGCTAATTGGGTATCAATTCTTCATCAGTAAATAAGTGAAGATCTAAATTCTTTGTTTAGGCGTTGAAAAAGTCTTGTTGGGTCGTTGTTTTAAATAAAGTGACAGAAGCTTGCAGGTGACCTACTTGTAAGTGTTGTTTAGACAAAGTGTTACTTAAAATTATTTAAAAATAAAGATGGAATAACATCTTAATGTTAACAATGGTTTTTCAAATCGAGAGTTGCATGGAATACTACCAAACAGATAACAAACATGCAAAGAATATTATACACAATTATTTTTGTTTCTGTCTCTTCAATTTATGCTTACAGATGCATCAATCAATAGTCCTAGCAGGTGTAAAGCAGCTGATACCAAATGCACATCTTGTTGCAAATTGTATCATTGCCCCTTGTGCCCTTGAAAGACAGTTCAGGCTCACTGGAAAGTCCATATAAAAAATGCATCTTTTTCCAAGGTAAGATGTGTTGATAAGTTTTTTTTTTTTTTTCTTCAAAAAGGGTACTAATAAGCAAAAGAGAGACTGTTCAAGACATATTTCAAACATATTCTTGCACACACTATCAAACTCTAAATGTTACTGTAATGTCTTTCACACTCTATCAAAGATTTTCATGCATGCTATCAAACTCTCTCATTCACTACCAACTCATTCACAACACACTATCAACTCTCTCGCACACACTATCAAACTCATTGTCTGTATATTATCCATTTCTTTTTTTTTTTAATTTTGGCTCCACGAAAAGTAGGTTTTATTAGAGGGGTTGCAGCCATTATTGTTCAGCATATCTTTAATTATCCTCTTGCAATGTTTTTTCTTAGGTGCGTATCATGACGAATCTTAAAGGATTAGTTCACTTTCAAATAAAATTTTCCTGATTTACTCACTCCAATGTCATCCTAGATGTTCATGTCTGTCTTCAGTGGAAAAGAAATTAAGGTTTTAATCAAAAACATTCCAGGATTGTTCTCCTTATAGTGGACTTCAGTGGCCTCCAGACGGTTGAAGGTCAAAATTACAGTTTCAGTGCAGCTTCAAAGGGCTTTAAACGATCCCAGACGAGGAATAAGAGTCTTATCTAGCGAAACGATCGCTCATTTTCTACAAAAATACAACTGTATAAGCTTATAAACAAAGATCACCTTTCACGTGCTTCCCGCTTTCCGTATTCTTCAAAAGCTTACACTGTATGTCCTACGCCTTCCCTATTCTACTTACGGAACAAACGCAGTGCCAGTTCCGTTTTTTTTCCATAAGTTGAAAAGACAAAGAAAGACATGAACATCTTGGATGACATGGGTGAGTAAATTATCAGGAAATTTTATTTAAAAGTGGACTAATCCTTTAAGTTTTAAGAGTGCTTGGAGAACTCTGGTGATCTTCTTGGCTCAGTTCAGCTTCCTCGTATACTGTGCATGGAGGATGAAGAAGCCATTGAGGCCTTGGAACAGTACTGCAGTGCAGAGCGTAAGAAGACGATCTTGTAGAGCCACTGATGTTTGTCTTTACATTTATGCAGGACATGAATACGTTTGTAGAGAATGTGGTGGACAACATGCATCTCGCACCAATCTTTTGTCGCACACAAAATTAAAAAAAATAGTCATTCTTTTTTTTCTTTATATATATATTATATATATTATATATATATATATATACAGTAGTCAACATTGAAGTGGATCAAAAAAGTTCATCAAAGTTGTCCTGAGTACTAAGCTGTCCTAAGAAGAAGGGTTTAGGACAACTTTAATGAACACACTGAGCATTGTAAAAAAAAATATATATATATATATTACAAAACTCAACCACAACTTGGTGTGTTTGGAACTATATTAACATGAATATTAACATTGAATGTGACTAGCAGTAGCATGTGACTTTGACTTGTTAGGCTATGATTTAATTAATTTATAAAGTTAATTTTCTTTAAAGGTGATTTCTCTCAATTTTTTGTTTTTGCACCCTCGGATTCCAGATTACAAGTTATGTAAATCTTAATTATATATATATAATATAAATCAATGTTTTTAAAGTTTTGCTCATTTATTTGATAAAAAATACAGAGAAATTTTAAATTGCAACAGTTTTCCACAATATCAGTTTTTTATTTTAATATACTTTCGCTACACTTCAAGGTTTAGTATTTTATTTTTTTGTTGTTGAAAAATGTATATTGTATTCAGGATATGTGTTCATATGTTAAAATGTGTAATAAGACTTTTTTTTTTAAAGAATTTATATTGAATAAATTCTGGTGTTTTTTTTTTCCACAGAATCTTTAGAATAAAATCCTAACAGGCTATAAAAAGAATTAAGCAGCAAAAGAATTAAGTTGTTTCCAACATTGATGATTAGGCTAATCAGCATATTAGAATGATTTCTGACAGATCATGTGACATTGAACACTGAAGTAATGGATCATGAGAAATCAGCTTTGCATGACAGAAAATAAATAAATGTTTTAAATATGTTACAATACAAACTCTTATTTTGATTGTAATATTCACAATACTGTATCATTTGTATCTGTACTTTTTCATCAATAAATTGCCTTTAAGCATAAAAATTAAAAATCAAACAAATGAAAATCTTACTGATCACACTTTTGAGCAGTAGCTATATATATATATATCTATATATATATATATATATATATATATGCGCGGCTGAGAGTGCATGTGTCTTAATGCGCATGCGCGGCTGAGAGTGCATGTGTCTGAGAGTGCATCTTGTCTGCAGCCAGACCCTATTGGATCAGGTTCGTCAATTAAGTCCTCTTACTTTGCTAATGAGATTTTAAAGAGATTTCATGAGGCAAACTCTGATGCTTATAGACTGATATAATTCATGATATAATTCAGATTGTAAGGCTTAAGTAAGGCCTGGTGAAAGAGATTATAATTTCTAAACAAAAAGCATTAGACTATCTAGACCAGAGCGAGTGAAAGACACACAAATGTAACTGGTAAAGTGTTTAGTTGTTCTGAATATCCATCCACAGAACAAAGAAAATATACTGTAGATCTGAGCATTAAAAACAGACAGACACATAACTATCTTCATATAAAATAAAACAGAATAACAAAAATAAACAATATTCTGTGCATGATATTTAAGAGAGATCAAGTAAATGTTTGAAGTAACATGTGGACTTTATATCTTTTGACACATTTATGTGCTATACTTTACAATCACGTTTATAATTAGAAATATTATAATCATTATGAATGAGTTCAATCCAATCTTTATTATATTTGTAGGCCTGATACTGAAGAGCCTGAAGATTTCTGCTGACAGACTCATCTGAGCTTCTTCCTTCTGTTCCACCTTTAAATAAAACTAAACCATCATTTGATTGAACACTAAAGCAACATTAATCATTCAATATCACATGTTTCTGATACTCATGCTAACACACATGCTGCTTTATTTAACTGTAAAGAGTCTCTTCCATCTGTATGAAACACATTTACACATTAATCACACATTTATTTCTCCTCATAGACACAGTAGTGAGACTCTACTGTGGATCACCTGATGATTTCTGATCCTCTCATGATCATTTCACAGATGTAAACCATGATGTAAAGAATCCACCAGCAGTGTTTGGTAATTCATCTACTCTGTAAGGAGGAACAGAAGAGAAAACAATCAGTGTTCAATGGAACAAAGTCCAAAGTACTGTAAAAATAAGTAAAAAGTTACATTAAATTGCTGTAATCAGAATAATTACTGACTTTACCTGATCTTGCAGAGATATTTGTGTTCTAATATAATACATTTAAATATAAATCACGTTGATATGTTTGTGCCTTTAGTTAAAGCCGTTTGTTCTTCAGTTTAAACATGTTTGTAGGGCTAAAGTGAGTGTAAAGTAATGTAAAGTAGTGTGACGTGTTGCTTGTCAAAGTAAAAACACACTAGAGACAGGGACGTTTCTCATGTGAGGCTGGACGGCTGTGAGCTGAAGCTGAACACACTGATTTTAGCAGGAGTGCAGCGGTTCCTACAATCTGAACAAGTCTATTCTCAAACTGAAATGATTCACTTCTACTGACACAGTTAATAAAGCAGGTGTTGTTGAATAAAGCTGTGACAGTGTGATTTTGTTCTCTTTCCTCCTTTGTGTTGAACATTTTAATAACTTCACATTTCGTTCTCACACAAACCCTTTGTTGCAATAAAGCTTAATGATAATTTCCTTTCATGAATATCTGAAAGGTTTGTTCTCATATGAGAGGTAAGTGAAGATCTTTAATATCACAGTGATGTTTCCTCACCTCAGGACACAGTTTGAGTCTCGTAGCACGTCACGGAGCCGCTGCATTGAGTCTCCTATCTTATTCTCTCTCAGATCAAGATCTTTTAAAAACTGCAGTGCTTTTGAGTTAGTCAAAGACTGAGTTAAAGAAGAAACATCTGTAATGCCACAGTCCCGTAGACTAGAAAGACAGAGGAAGAGAGATCATCTTACAAACAAATCACCAAAAATAAGGTGATTTTTACACAAATAAATGTGAACTCAGACTCATTGTGAGATATTGAGTATAAAGTGTTATAGTTTAAACTGCTGAAGGGATTTTCAGCATTTTGATTTTTTTGTTAACTTTTTTATTGAGTTTCTTTTTTTTAAAGAAAGTAAAGAAATTCAAGAATACAATCATACAAATCTAGAACCCACCCCAAACCATCCCACCCCTGGTAGATTTCAAGAAAATGGAAACATAATACAAACACAGAAGGAAGACAAAATTAATTAATTAGATTTTTTTTTTTTTTTTTTTTTACAAAGAATAAAAATTCATGAATCCACAGTCTTAACATTGGATCCATGAATACAAGAATTTGAGAATTCCATTGAAATAATGTCCAACAAAGACACTGTCTGTCACAGACACACCAGGCTCTCCCATCAGCCAATCACTGTGCACTCCCTCACCTGAGTACTGAGCACACACCTGATCCCCATTAGCACCTCATCACCACAGACTATAAAGCCAGCACTCACCTTCTGCCTGTTGTCTGATCTCGTTCATACGAAGGACTCTTCTAGTTGATCTCCATATCTAGAAATACCTACCAATACCTACTCCAGTGTGTTTCCCAGTCTTTGTGTCTCCAACGTCCGTGTGTGTGAGTGTGTTCACCTTCTGTCATCTCCAGTCTTCCACTCCGCTTCCATTCCTCGCTCCTGCAAATCTAATGACAGTATCAGTTTATTATACTCATTCATCTCATCCAATTCACCATCTACTTACCTCTTCTGTTGTTTATCCTCTGCTGTGTCTCAATAAACATACCACCTGCTCGCAATCTGTCTCTCACAATTCTGTCCATAACAGAAGATCGGACCAACACAGACGAGTCACAGCATGAGTTCCACGGACCCCTTCCAGGAATTAGTAGACGGACTTCACAGTGTACTCACCACCAACCCACCTACTACCGCACCAGCCATCACTTCTGTAAACACCACTGTCACTCCTTCTCCTCCGGCATATGTCAGTCCCATGGCTAAACCAGCACCCTTCTCTGGCTCAGCAGAGGATTGCAACGGCTTCCTACTGCAGTGTTCGCTGGTCCTGGAGATGCAGCCACACCTGTACTCCGAAAATCACTCCAAGGTAGCTTCATTGTATCTCAACTCAACGGGCGTGCACGCCAGTGGGCTGAAACGATCTGGTCACCATTCCTCCATCAGCCCACCAGAACCAGGCCATGAACCCATCCAACTAGAGAATAATCGTCTGACTCTAGCTGAGTGGCAGAGGCGGCTGTCCCGGGAGTTGTGTTTATATTGTGGTGCTTCTGGGCATGTCATATCTTCATGCCCCATTCATTCTCCTCAACCCGCAGTGAGTGCCATTCTCCCTTCCTTGAAGAAAATGAAGACACTCACTACTGTTGTAATGCTTACTGCTGTCAATATCTCCATTCCAGTCATTGCCCTTCTCGACTCCAGGTCATCCGGTAACTTCATCTCTGGTGCCCTCTGCCGCCATCTCAAGCTCAAGACCACTACAACGCCATCCATCTACCAGATCCACTCCATAACTGGTAAACCACTTAGCCGCAAGCGAGTCCAGCTATGTGCCGGTCCTATCGAAATCCAAGTAGGACTGCTGCACATGGAACAGCAACATTTCCTGGTTCTGGAACACTCCACTGCTGATGTGATTCTAGGGCGTCCCTGGTTGGAGCTGTCACAACCATCATCTCCTGGACTACCGGTAAAATCCTGAAGTGGGGAGACACCTGTTTCCCAGACTGCTTCCCTCACCTTCCTTAGCCTTCTCCTCCTCATTTAGTGATGGTTCCAACTTGTACCAGCGGTTTTGGAACATCTACACGGTGCCACTGTCTTCACCAAGTTGGACCTCCGCAGCACGTATAACCTCATTCGGATACGAGAGGGGGACGAATGGAAGACAGCTTTTGTGATCCCTACCGGCCACTATGAGTATTACGTGATGCCATATGGCCTGGTCAACGCCCCCTCTGTCTTCCAGGACTTTATCCATGAGGTGCTCTGGGAGTTTCTCCATAAGTTTGCCCTGGTCTACATCGATGACATCCTGTTCTACTCCCAGAGCATGGCCGAACATCGCCACCACGTTGCGGAGGACCTTCAATGCCTGAGAGAGTTTCAACTATTCCTCAAAGCAGAGAAGTGTAGCTTCCATCAACCTTCAGTGCAGTTCCTTGGATACAACATTAGCAGCAGTGGCATCCAAATGGACGAGGGAAAGGTAGCAGCCATTAAGAACTGACCCACTCCATCTACAATCAAAGAGCTCCAGAGATTCCTCAGGTTTGCAAATTTCTATAGAAGATTCATCCAGAATTACAGTTCCATTGCATACCCTCTGACTAGCCTTCTCCACGGCAAGCCCAAGTGTCTGTCCTGGGGCCTCATTTATAAAGCGTGCGTACACACAAATTGGGGCTGAAAACGTGCGTACGCCAGTTCCTGCGCAAAAGGTGGGATTTATAAAGAAAAACTTGACGGGAAAATTTGCGCACCTCCACGCAAACTCTGACCCATGCATACAAACATTTTGGAGACAGAGCAGTTGGCGACACCGATGGTGAGCTGAGGGACTGACGGCAGATGAAGGAAAACCACTTTAAATCCTCATTATGAGTCATAATTATAAATACAATGCATGATCACAATAACAGTTTAAATAATAATAATAATAATAATAATAACAATAATAATAATAAAAAGATTTAAACATTTTGATATACACATTTACATTACTATTACACTTTCACTAATGGCGATAAGCACTGAAATTACATGCAGTTACGCAGAAGTTAAACAAAAATGATATGAATTTAGATAGTAGATGTGCTACTTTCGATCACTTTTCCTGTGACACGCTGTTTTAATGACAGCGATGAGTGATAGGCGCACAATCTTTAAACTAAACTGCAGATGTTATGACAAAATATTTTAGCGAGAACAACGATCAGTGATGCATACTTAACTTGGATATTTTGGAGGACACTGCTGGATTCGGTGGTCGTTGTCTGTTGTCCAGTTTGAATAGTTCCAATGATAATATCTTACTGTATAACCGCAGCTGCAGGAGGTGTTGATGTCATGAGAAGGATCTTCAAACAATTACCACTGTATTTGAAGGATATAAATCGAGGAAAATGGTAAGATTTGCATGTTTTCTTTTTGTATTTACACTGCAATAAATAAGTAGGCCAATCTGTTTCCACTAAAAGTAGCCTATAAACTTCCTAAAAGACATGTTCACCTTATCAGCAAAACTGCATAAATTTGATTTGAATTGTTTAAAACAATTAAATGTATGAATCAACAATATTCTAAAATCTTTATCTCAAGTATTTTATACAATTTTGTTTTTATGTATTTTTTGATATATTCATTCTAAAACATAAAGAGGATATTGGATGATTATAGTCCATATCTAATATTTTCCAATGTCTTGTACCTTTGACGGTGTTAACTATGGTGTCACGTGGATGGGAACATCATATGGAAATGATATGCAGATGAGGTTATGTATAGTAAAACTAGGCGTCATAAGCTCCATATATGGTGATTTCGGGGAGGAGACAGGGTGGAGATGCACGTACGCACAATCTTCCACTGACTGGGATTTATAAAGGGATTTGTGCGCAGGTTCTGGCGTACGCATGGTTTTATAAATCTGATTTTTTTCATGCGTACGCAGAATCTAGCTTTTGCGCGTACATACACTTTTAGTAGGGATCCTACGCAGAGTTTTATAAATGAGAACCCTGGTCTCTGACAGCCAATGAAGCCTTCAACACCCTCAAGGAAGCCTTCACCAGCGCACCGCTCCTCGTGCACCCCGATCCAGAGAAACCCTTCATTGTCGAAGTAGACACCTCAACCACCGGGGTAGGAGTGGTGCTTTCTCAGCAGCAGGGGAATCCAGCCAGACTCCATCCATGCGTCTTCTCCCGCAAACTCAGCCCGGTGGAGAAGAACTATGACATCAGTAACAGGGAACTTCTGGCCATCAAGCTGGTGCTAGAAGAGTGGAGGCATTGGTTGGAGGGCGCTAACTACCCTTTCACGGTACTCACTGACCACAAGAACTTTGAGTACTTAAGGGATGCTAAGAGACTAAACCCCCGCCAAGCTCACTGGTCGCTGTTTTTCACACATCTCCACTTCAACATTTTCTATTGTCCTGGCCCAAAGAATGTGAAAGCAGATGCTTTGTCCCATCTCTATACCTGAGAAGAGAGACATCATCGTAAGTCCCATTCAGTGGTCTCAGACCTCCGTGCCCTCATCCAATGCCTCTACCAATGCTCTGCCAGGCTGCCCTCCTGGTTTGCAGTATGTCATCAGAACCCAGCGCACTCCACTCATCCACTCGTCACACACATCTCTGGGCACTGGCCACCCAGGAGCCAATGAAACCCTCTTGTTGCTTAAAGAACACTTCTGGTGGCCCAACATGGCCAGGGATGTGAGAAGGTACGTACAGGGATGTCAGGAATGCGCCATCTCCAAGAGCCCTTGTCACCTTCCATCTGGCAAGCTCCTTCCTCAGCTCGTTCCCAACAGACCCTGGTCACACCTTGGGGTGGACTTTATCACCAACCTACCTGCATCTGACAACAATACTTGCATTCTGGTGGTAATCGACAGATTCTCCAAGTCCTGCAGATTGATTCCCCTCAAGGGATTGCCTACTGCCATGGAAACCGCCAAACTCATGTTTAACCACATCTTCAGATACTATGGCATTCCTGAAGATATTGTGTCTGACTGAGGACCCCAGTTCACTTCAAGAGTATGAAAGGCCTTCTTCTCCCTCCTGGGCGTGACCGTAAACCTATCGTCTGGTTACCACCCACAGTCGAACGGGCAGACGGAAAGGAAGATTTAGGAGATTGGGCGCTTCCTACGTACCTTCTGCCACAGCCACCAGAACTCTTGAAACCAGTTTCTGGGTTGGGCCGAGTACGGCCAAAACTCCCTCCGCCAACCGACTACTGGACTCACTCCCTTCCAGTGCGTACTCAGTTACCAACCCCCTTTCTTCCCTTGTTCCGGGGAGCCATTGAATGTACCAGCCATCGACTACTGGTTCCGAGAGAGTGAGAGGGTCTGGGACGCAGCCCACCATCAGCTACAGAGAGCCTTGTGCAGACGCAGAATGACAGCTGACCTGAGACGCTCTGCTGCTCCAGTCTACCAACCTGGTCAAAAGGTCTGGCTGTCAACCCAGGACATCAGGATGCGTCTGCCCTGCAAGAAGCTCAGTCCCAGGTTCATTGACCCCTTCTCCATCATCAAGCAGAACAACCCGGTCACTTATCAGCTCCAGTTACCACCACAATACAAGATTCACCCCACTTTTCATGTCTCACTCCTCAAACCTCACCATCCCTCCGTTTCTGTTTCCACAGAGCCTGGCGCAGCAAAGGAACCCCCCCCTTCTTCTCATTCTGGAGGATGGCGCAGCTTACCAGGTCAATGAAATCCTGGACTCCCAGCGCCGTGGTGGTCTTCTAGAATATCTAGTGGACTGGGAGTGCTATGGTCCTGAAGAGCGCTCATGGGTACCTAGAAACGACATCCTTGATCCTTCTCTTCCTGACGCCTTCCACGCCACTCACCCAGATCGACCTGCTCCCTGTGCAAGAGGACGACCACTACGATGTCGGGGTCCTCGGCCCTCTGGAGCGGGCCGTGGAGGGGTGGGTACTACTGTCACAGACACGCCAGGCTCTCCCATCAGCCAATCACTGCACACTCCCTCACCTGAGTACTGAGCACACACACCTGATCCCCATCAGCACCTCATCACCACGGACTTCAAAGCCAGCACACCTTCTGCCTGTTGTCCAATCTCGTTCATACAAAGGACTCCTCTAGTTGATCTCCACATCCTCTAGAAATACCTACCAGTTCTACTCCAGCATGTCTCCAACGTCCGTGTGTGTGAGAGTGTGTTCTCCTTCCGTCATCTCCAGTCTTCCACTCCGCTTCCATTCCTCGCTCCTGCAAATCTAATGACAGTATCAGTTTATTATACTCATTCATCTCATCCAATTCACCGTGTACTTACCTCTTCAGTTGTTTATCCTCTGCTGTGTTTCAATAAACATACCATCTGCTCGCAATCTGTGTCTCTCACCATTCTGTCCATAACACTGTCCATGTTCGTCTGTCCATTGTATGAGGAGGATTCCAACGGTTGTCTAACATTTTTTTCACTGCTGTGAGGGCAGCTCACAGTAAACATCTTTGTTGAGTGGATAATGTAAGGTCCTCAAAATTATTTTTAAAAAAAGAGGCATGGAGTCAAACATATATCAGTGCCCAACAGATATGACAAGTCCTGTGAGAACTGGGTCCAAAAAGGTGTGAGAGAGGAGCAAATCAAAAGAAGTGCAAGTATGTGCCTAGAGATCCTAACATTTTGATTCTTGTATGTGAATGTTACTGACCTCAATTTCTCCAGTTTACAGTGCGAATCCTTCAGTACGTCAGATAAGTTCTTCACTCCTGTGTTTTCTAGTTTATTCCAGCTCAGGTTCAGCTCTCTCAGGTGTGACGGGTTTGATTTCAGAGCTGAAGTCAAGATGACACACTGTTTCTCTGTAATCCAGCATCCACACAGACTGAAGACAGAAATAACAATAAGTTTAATAATCCAGTTACACTAGTTCACATAATGTCGTCGTCTGCTTCGCAAAGTTTGGAATTACTTAGATGAAGATCTTACTAAATGATCGTATAAGATGGAATTACTTTTGATCAGATGAATTAATGAGAAATCACATGAAATCCAAACACCAGTCAAATGAGGAAAGACAGCTGTCCATCACTGCATTCACGACAGGCAATCACAGTTGTACCCCGAGTGAGCTGAGAAGATAACTAATCTGATAGAAAAATGATCTCGAGACATATGCTTCCTTTAAGTTTCGTAACGGGAGACAGATTTAAGAACAGAAAACACAAAGTGCTGTTAGAAACTTTGCTTAGTACACAGTCTATCTTTGTGTCTCTGAACATCTGTCAGCGCAGTGCGTTCCCTGACGATACTACACTTGTACTGTTTTGTATACCGCTAGGCTAGACACATATGGGGAAAACTCCCTTTTCTCAGATTTCTGAAGTGTTACAATCATACAGTGAAACTGCACGACTATTGGCCGGGCCAATAGGCAGACTGATTCTCCTTCAGCGACGATGATCACTTCTCTTCGCTGGATCTCAAGAAGCTGCCTTACGCCTGCAAGCAGCTGGACTTTGCCTACAGTTTTGAATGCGCCTGTTGATGGCGTTTCCCCTGTATTACAGGCGATCACGGTTTGCCATATATAAAGCACCGTTCTTCTTCAGTTCAGATAGTGGTGCTCAAAAGCCGCCTTCAGCGTCCTGGAGCACCTGTTTCAGCTCATCCCCTGCCATCTTCCGTCAGGTGAGCATAGAGCTTATTTTTACTAAAATCATATTTTCACCGGCGTTTCTTTCAAAATGCAGAGCCTCTGAGCGTGTCATTTGCCCACCCCGCCGTGTTCACTGAGGACGAGCATTCTCTCACTTCTGACAGCACTAAGTTGAATATGGCATGACGTTCTTTCCTGACTCAGGTGAGACTCATGGTATATATATATTCACCCTATAAGAGCAAATTTCTCTGCCGTTTGTTGCAAAATGCCAAATCTCTGAGCGCGTTGCTTCCCAGTTCCGCCCCCACAAGCCGTGTTCATTTAGAAGTCGCTCTCTATTGACTCTGGCAAGACTCATGATATATATTAAATCTGTAAGAGCATATTTCTCTAGTGTTTGTTGCAAAATGCAGAACCTCTGAGTGTGTGGCTTGCTGGTCCTGCTCCTGCAAGCCGCGTTCATTGAGAACAAGCGTTCTCACTATGAGTGAGCGGGAGCGAGCTCAATGCTGACAGTGCTCAGCTGAATGTGACATGACACTCTCTCTCCTGACTCAGGTGAGACTCATTGTTACATGTGCATGTATATTTGTTTAATTCTTTGTCTGAACTCTAGGGGCAGGAAAAGTGTTTACCTGTGTTTTGTGTTTGATCAGATTTGTGTTTGATCAGATTTGATCTCTCGTCTCCCTCTGAACGAAGTCCAATCTGATAGTTCTCAGAAAATGAATTGTAACTTAGTGAATACTAATGACACAAAAATGAGACTTATGTCTAAAAAACGTTGAAATGTCAGGTTTCAAATCATGTAAGTCAAATCGAAAACAAATATACTCTGTTTATGTAATCTGTATGAAAAAAGAGCCATGTCAGAAATCTGTGATTCAGCTCATTATCCACTAATGCGGCCACGCCCACGGAGGGAGTGCTATTCAGAGCGCCCTCCGGCTGCAAGTATGAATTGAAAACAGTATCCAGTGCTCACAGTGATGACAATAAATATATATTGAATAAATATTACTCCTCTGCCGAACCTCTGGGTGTTTTGCTTGTCGGCCCCACCCCCCGCAAGTCGCATTCATTGAGAAAGAGCACTCTCACTATGAAAGAACAAGCCTCGCCTCGCTGCGTTCACAGACTGCTTTTTCAAAGCAGCTCCTTCCCTCGTTTTCCACTGTTCCCTTTCTCTCAAGCAGAGATGAGAAACAAAAGGTTACAAGGCCAAGTGAACGGGACTAAGCGAGTTCTCGCCGGTCTGTATCCTGTGTGTCTCACTCTTGCTGCAGCAGGGGTTTTACTCCAGAGTACCACAATGACAGAGTTCAGCTGAGTGCAGCACTGACAGTGTTATGTCCTGACAATATCCCCTGTAATTATCAGGTGAGACTCATGGAATATATTTCTTCTGAAATAATATTTTCATTGGTGTTTGTGGTAAAATACCGAATTTCAGAGTGCGTCACTTGCCGGCCCTGCAAGCCGCCTCCACTGAAGATGGACGCTCTCACCATAAGAGCATGAGTTTTGCCTTGCTGCATTCACAGACCGCTTCTCTGAAGATGGCTCTTCCCCTTGTTCTCCACTGTTCTTTTATCTCTGGCATGAGACAAAAGAACAATGCAATCACTGAATGGGGCTCGGTGTCATTGTATGACGTTCTCCCATATGACTTAATGGAGAAGCATACAACTATTTTCTCTGAAGAGCTTTTTTTATCGCGAGCGGCGGGTCCCCTTGCAGCTCGAACCAATTCTACCCCTTGCCACGTGGATCAAGGCCTGGCTGGCCATCCCCATAGTGTCAAAATGGGTATTGGGTATAATATAACGTGGTTATGTACTCCAGTTCACTCAAAGGGCCCTGTTATTCAACGATGTGGTCCTCAACTCCATTAAGAGTGAGGATGTTCATGTCATGTGCTCCGAGGTGAACACTATGCTGGCAAAAGGGCCACAGAGGTGGTTTAGAGCAAGTTAGGCTTCTAAGCTCCCCTCACTACGAAGTGTATGAATGCGGCTCTTTCCCCTCTGAGGCAGACGGGAATCTGCATACTAAATGACTTCGACGACTGGCTCGTTCTAGCCCAGTCAGAGGCCGAGCTAGTGTCGCACAGGCCCCTCCTCCTCAACCACTTATAAATAAATAAAAAGATAGTGAAGCCATGTGGCCATGTGGCCAAGTATGGTTACCTATATTCAGAATTTGTGCTCTGCATTTAACCCATCCAAGTGCACACACACAGCAGTGAACACACACACCGTGAACACACACCGGAGCAGTGGGCAGCCATTGCTGCGACGCCCGGGGAGCAGTTGGGGGTACGGTGCCTTGCTCAAGGGTCTCACCTCAGTCGTGGTATTGAGGGTGGAGAGAGCGCTGGATATTCACTCCCCTCACCGACAATCCCTGCCGGACCTGAGACTCGAACCCATGACCTCTATCCATTAGGCCACGACTGCCCACGACTGCTTAGAATGTTTGGGACTCAGGGTCAATTTTACCAAAAGCTTATTATCCCCCAGTCAGCGAAATTCACTCCTGGGAACAATTCTTGACTAAACCCAGATAGGGCTGTAGTCTCAAAGAACGAGCGCTAGCCATACAGCAGCTTGTGACAACCTTTACAGTTTGAACTTCTCTGCCACTCAGAGTGTTTCAGAGGGTGCTAGGCCTATTGGGCTAGGCCTCACTGGTACTGCAGCCGGGTGTGCCCCCTACAGTTGGATGAGCACGGAAAGCAAGCTGCACATCAACCATCTGGAAATGCTAGCGATCTGTCGAGCTCTTCATGCTTTCCTGCCGCTCCTGGTAGGAAACCACATCCTAGTCCATTCAGACAACATGACTGTGATCTCCTTCATAAATCACCAGGCCCTCTTCGAAACCCCTTTACACTCTGGTGAAGAACATCCTGGAGTGTGCTCAATGCCACTTGCTTTCTCTGAAAGCAACGCATGTGCGGGGCGTACTGAACGAAGGGGCAGACATGCTGTCATGGAGCAACTTCCCCTCGGAAGAGTGGACACCCCACCCCCAAATGGTTCAGATGATATGGGTCATCTTCAGGAGAGCAGAGATTGACCTCTTTGCCTCCGAAGACAATTATCAATGCCCAACTTATTTTTCAAAGAACAGTGATGCACTGGCCGATGACTGGCCCAGCCTTCTTCTGTATGCATTTCCCCGGTTGCTCTGATCCCCTCTGGTCATCAAGCGAGCCAGAGAGGGAAAACACGGAATCCTCCTAGTGGCCCCACTATGGAGGAGCCAGAACTGGTTCCCAGACATGGCCCAACTGCTGTCAGCAGTGCCATGGCCGATCCCCTTGAGACAAGATATCCTCTCTCAGTTTCCTTAACAGGTAGAGCTAGACAGCGGTCCTGATGTGTGAGGAAGATCCATTTAGATCCGCTCTGACGGACAACAAAAAACTCCCTGAAACTTCCTAGCTCTTCCATCCAGATAGCGAAATTCTCTGTTTTTACTGTTATTTCTATTTCTTATGTGTTCCATTTTTATTATTATGTATTTGACTCTTCTTTTTGTAAAGCACTTTGATCAGGAGTTGAACTTGCTCTGCCCCGTCAGTGCTCTAAGAACCTACATTGACCGTTCCGCCTCGTTTTGACAGTCGGAACAGCTCTTTGTATGCTTCGGAGGTCACACCAAAGGTCACCCCGTCACAAAGCCAAAGTTATCTAAATGGATAGTAGATGCTATAGCACTCGCCTATTCGTTCTTAGGACTATAATGTCCTATTGGAGTTAGGGCACACTTCACAAGAGGCATGACCTCATCTTGGGCCTGGTCCAGTGGTGTGTCTATCACAGAAATTTGTGCAGCGACCGGCTTTCAGCAGGTTTTACAACCTTGACATCCTTGTGTTACAGACACAGGTACTTTCTGCATAATACTCACCTTGAAGCTACACTATTCGTGTTCTTCGCCTGCGGCCCTGGCTATGTCTGGGTCTCCGGTCTAAGCTACGCTTCTCTTTTACGTGCTCTTGGTCACCACGGGCACTTAGTCGGTGTAAGGACTCGGGGGGACAACTATTGTAACTACTTCATCCCTGACTCAGGTCTGGGCCACTTTTGTACCCCTGTGTTTGATAATAAGCTCTTCAACGCTTATATCGAATACTTCTGTCGTTTCCACTCATAGCACCACGTGACTGTACTGCCCCAATATGCATCTAGCCTAACGACATACAAAGCAGTAGAAGTGTAGTATCGACAGGGAACACACTCGGGTACTCGCGTAACCTCGTTTCCCTTAGATATGGAATGAGTACTGCGTACTTTGCGCGCTATTCACAGAAAAGTCTCATGTTGTCACTTCAGTCGAATTAAATCAGTCTGCCTAGGCCTTTTGGCGGGCTCTGGCAGACTCGCTCACCATAGGCTCACGGGGCCCTACCACGCCGCCATTGGTTCGTTTGCTTTAACTTCAAGGACCAATGGTCATGCAGTTTAACTGCACGATTAAAAAAGGCTTCAGAAATCAGAGAAAACGTTTTCCCCTCTATGCGTCTAGTCCAACAGCATTACTTATTCCGTATCTAAGGGAACCGAGGTTACACGAGTAACCGAGTATGTTTTCTCACCCGATCAGCACATATGGATATTATTGTTTTTCTCAACATGAACATGTGAAACAATATAAACATGAAAACCGCATGCTGACTCAAATGTATATGTACATTCTGTACGATAACTGGCGCAGTCTGATTTATTCACGTTTTTCTTCACGTTCATGCAGCTTGAGCTTAAATATTTTTGTTCTTTATATTTTTTGTGTGCACATATTGTTTAATGTTTTCAGCTAAAAGAAATCCTTAAGATATAACGTAAGCTTGTGTATATTGCCTAATTGTAAGCTTGTTCAGAAATGGTGACAAAAACTTGATGAATAAATAAAAAAAAAAAACGTATTTCTCATTAAACGTCATTTAAATATTTGAATATACAATTTTGATGAGCCCAAATATTCGGATGCAATATTTCTGAAAAATGCCCATCCCTACAGTACATCATATAAAATGCTGAAAATTAAACAGTTATTTACTAGATTTTAATAAAATTTTGTGACCAATAAGGAAAACCCAGAAAGTGAAAGCAGTGCTGTAAATAATCAAACATAAGCTCTGCTGTCTTAAAATAAACCTCAACCACACTGTAACTGCTGTACAGTATAATGATACTAACTGTAGTTTCTCCAGCTTGAATTGTGGGTTCATCAGTAGATCACTGAGGTTTTTCACTCTAGAGTCTCCTAGTTTATTCCCGCTCAGGTCCAGCTCTTTCAGGTGTGACGGGTTTGATTTCAGAGCTGAAATCACATCAGAACAACCTTCTTCTGTCATATCACAGCAGCTTAAACTACATTAGAGAGGAAAGAAAATAAGATAGAAGAAAACAGTTTATTCTGAGTATATTATTATTATTCTGAGTTTATTATTGAATATAAAGTGTTTAGTTTAAACTGCTAAAGTGATTTAAAGCATTTTGATTCTTGTTTGTGTATGGATAATTGATCGAAAAGTAATTGAAACCGAAATTCAGACGTAAACGTCAATCTAATTTTCCCATGTCGGTTTTTAATCCTATTAATACCTTCCACTTAAAAACATACTACTGCGTGTGTAGCCACATGACTCCGTCCTGTCCAGTCAGCAGTATGAAAGCAACATGGAGGTGATCGCCAAGTCAACACAAAGAGACGGCTCACAAGCCCCGAAGTGAGATTACTTTTACTTGCGTCTTCACTAAACTTTGTCAGTTTTCTGTGTTTTAAAGGGTTAGTTCACCCAAAAATGAAACTCTGTCATTTATTACTTACCCTCATGTCGTTCCACACCCGTAAGACCTTCGTTCATCTTCAGAACACAAATTACGATATTTTAGTTGAAATCTGATGGTTCCGTGAGGCCTTCATAGGGAGCAATGACATTTCCTCTCTCAAGATCCATAAAGGTACTAAAAACACATATAAATCAGTTCATGTGAGTACAGTGGTTCAATATTAATATTATAAAGCGACAAGAATATTTTTGGTGCTCCAAAAAAACAAAATAACGACTTTAGTGATGGCTGATTTCAAAACACTGCTTCAGGAAGCATCGGATCATGAATGAATCAGTGTGTTGAATCTGCCAAAGTCAGATTTCAGCCGTTTGGCAGTTTGACACACGATCCGATACATGATTCGATACACTGATTCATTTATTATCCGATGCTTCCTGAAGCATTGTTTCGAAATCGGCCATCACTAAATAAGTCGTTATTTTGTTTTTTGGCACAGCAAAAATATTCTCGTCGCTTTATAATATTAATATTGAACCACTGTATTCATGAACTGATTTAGATGTTTTTAGTACCTTATGGATCTTGAGAGAGGAAATGTCATTGCTGGCTATGAAGGCCTCACGGAGCCATCGGATTTCAACTAAAATATCTTAATTTGTGTTCCGAAGATGAACGAAGGTCTTACGGGTGTGGAACAGCATGAGGGTAAGTAATAAATGACAGAATTTTCATTTTTGGGTGAACTAACCCTTTAAGGTTTGCCAGTTTGGACATTCAAGCAATTTAGACGATTGGATGTGTATTGTTATATTGAGCTACTGTCCTCGCGCAGCTGCATTGTGGCACAAACACTCATACAAACAGTAGCTGCGCAAAACATGAAGACTGCACGCACAGAGAGGAACACAGAAAGTAGTTGTCAGTGCTGTCCTGTGATTTATCACTAAAATAGCTTAGAAACTCCAAACTCATACTATTCTACTTTAGAAGGAACTAATTACAACCCACAATTAATAAAGAGACAGTATTACTAATTCACACATGCAATTGCTCAAATTACGTACTGGTTCTGTGCTAATTTATCTATATCTGATTTACAACGAGCAGAAATCTATAGGAAATGTTAAGAACCATACATAAAATAAAAGCTGAAAGTGAGCTGTTATGTCAGATCACCCTTTCAATAGGAAAAAATATCCCACCTTTAATAGTCAAGCATATTTACAGTATAAACCTTGTAAGTGAACTTTGAGGACAAAAAATAAAAACAGAAACAAATGAATTGTTCTTTAATCGTAATCAAGGTAAAATGGCCTGTTTTTATTTTAGCCCATAATCGTCAATACCTACCTCAATCTCTCCAGTTTACAGTGTGAATCCTTCAGTATGTCACATAAGTGCTTCACTCCTGTGTTTCCTAGATTATTCATTCTCAGGTTCAGCTCTCTCAGGTGTGACGGGTTTGATTTCAGAGCTGAAGTCAGGATGACACACTGTTTCTCTGTAATACTGCATCCACTCAGACTGAAGACAGAGAAATAAAAACAGTTCACATCTCTGATGATCATCTTATTGAAGAGCTTCAGCAGCATTTAGTTTCCAATAGTCTGTTCTGAAACCCAGTTACACTAGTTCTGTGTGCAGAAGATACTGTTTCTTCTCTTTCATTTTTAACTATTTGATGTCTCTATTCTTTATTCTCTGTTGAAAAGGCAGATTTCTGCATGTACACATCAGTACATTAGGGGTGCACGAATATTCGAATAGTCATATACCCAATCTGTATTTATTATACGAAAAATAAAAATACTACTCGAAGTTTACTTTGTTGCTTTGCTGGCTGTAAATGCAGTGAATCCATGATAAATCCCAAGCACTGAAACTATCAGTTATAATTAAATGCACTGAGTGGCGCTGTGGAGCGTGTTTTACAAGTTTATTGTATTATCACATAATGTCGTCATCTGCCCCGCGAAGTTTGGAATTAATTAGATGAAAATGATCTTACAAAATGGAAGTACTTTTGATCAGATGAACTAATGAAAATAAGTTATCATAATATCACCACCACAATGAGAAATCACATGAAATTCAAACAGCAGTCAAATGAGGAAAGACAACTGTCCATCACTGCATTCACGACAGGTAATCACAGCTGTACCTCGAGTGAGCTGAGAAGATAACTAATCTGATAGCAAAATGATCTCGAGACATATGTTCGACAAAATAATGACTTATATAGTGATGGCCGATTTCAAAACACTGCTTCAGAAAGCTTCAGAGCACAATGAATCAGCGTATCGAATCATGATTCGGATCGCGTGTCAAACTGCTGAAATCACGTGACTTCGGCACTCAGAACAGCTAATTCGACACGCAAAAATATTCTCACCACTTAATAATATTAATATTGAACCACTATACTCACATGAACTGATTTAAATATGTTCTTAGTACATTAATGGATCTTGAGAGAGGAAATGTCATTGCTCCCTATGCAGGCCTCACGGAGCCATCGGATTTCAACTAAAATATCTTAATTTGTGTTCTGAAGATTAATGAAGGTCTTACGGGTGTGGAATGACATGAGTGTAAGTAATACTTGACAGAATTTTCATTTTTGGGTGAACTAACCCTTTAAGTTTCATTAAGAGAGACAAGTTTAAGATTAGAAAACAGAAAAAAAGTGCTGTTCAGGGGCACAATTAAGAGTTTTAAGGGGGGTATGCCCCTTCTTCCACATGAATGTGTTTCTTCTTTTGATGTTTAATTAAAGAAATTAAAAATAGTTTATTAGTTAAAGGAACACTCCACTTTTTTTGAAAACAGTCATTTTCCAACTCCCTAGAGTTAAACAGTTGAGTTTTACCGTTTTCGAATCCATTCAGCGATCGCCGGGTCTGGCGGTACACTTTAGCATAGATTAGAATAGATCATTGAATCTGATGAGACCAATAGCATCACGCTCAAAAATGACCAAAGGGTTTCGATATTTTTCCTATTTAAAACTTGACTCTTCAGTAGTTACATCGTGTACTAAGACCGACGGAAAATGAAAAGTTGCGATTTTCTAGGCCAATATGGCTAGGAACTACACTCTCATACAGGCATAATAATCAAGGTACTTTGCTAAAAAAAATCTAAAAAATAATATTATACAAAAAGTGTTTATTTTAAATGCCAAGCTTAAAATTTTTTAAATCCAAACTGAAACTGCACTAATTTTGCTAACTAATTTTGTGAAATATTATAACAATTTAAAATAACAGTTTTCTATGTGAATATATAGTAAAGTGTAATTTATTCCTGTGATCAAAGCTGAATTTTTAGCATCATTACTCCAGTCTTCAGTGTCACATGATCCTTCAGAAATCATTCTAATATGATGATTTGCTGCTCAAGAAACATTTATGATTATTATCAATGTTGAAAACAGTTGTGTACAATTTGTTTTCAGAATTCTTTGATGAATAGAAAGCTCAAATAACAGCATTTATCTTATATAGTTGTGGCCTAATGGTTAGAGAGTCAGAGTTGTAACCTGAAGGTCATAGGTTTGAGTCTCAGTATCGAAAGGAAATGTAGGTGGAGGGAGTGAATGAACAGCGCTCTCTTCCACTCATTACCCACAACTGAGGAGCCCTTGAGCAAGACACAAACCCCCAATCACTCCCCGGGCGATGCAGCAGAAACGGCTGCCCACTGCTGTGGTTGTGTGTTCACTGCTACAGGTGAAATGCAGAGCACAACTTCCGAGTTCTGCCACACGTCACTTTCACCTCATTTTAATTTACACAGAATTAACCTATTAAAGTTAGGAAAGACATCTGTGTGTTTAAGTGCAGCTGTTTTTCAATCTATCACTTATTTGAAGAGTTTTCTAAGCTCTGGAAGAAAACCATTGATCTCCCTCTACAGAAACTAAAATAATTATTGACCCTTGATCAAATGTCTGTCTTAGTCAAATATTTAAAGCTTGATGTCACATTTTAATTGTGTTTAATTGTATTACTTTACATTGTTGTGGCTCCATGTGACGCTGAGAAAAACTGCTCTGACTCAAACAAGTGAGGAAATATTATTATCAGCTACAGTAATATTACAATTAAAGGTAATGTAAAATTATAAATAAATGAACAATACTCACGTCAGTGTGTTGAGTCGACAGTGTTTATCCTGCAGTAGAGCAGCGATCTGATTCACTCGTGTGTCTCCTAGTTCATGTTCACTCAGATTCAGCTCTCTCAAGAGTAACGGGTTTTTACCCACAATTCTACTCACATACTGACAGGCTTCATCTGCAGCAGGACTCACAAACCTGTAGAAGAGACAATTCAGTTCTCAACTAAATGTGTGTTTCATTACAAAAATGACTGATAAGACAAGCTCTAGTTAGTTATTTAGATGTAACACTTTTCTTTGAACATTTAAATACACAAATAAATATATAAATACTTGAAAACAAAGTTAATAATCAGAGTTATTTAAAAGAAACTAGAGCGACACTCAGTCCTAAAGCAAACTCATAAGAACAGAAACGTCCCACAGAGCAGAAGGACAAAAGTTCACTAGATCATGATTTTCAGTATGAATACAGAGTGTGAAATTAAGGCCTCAAGATCTTTCTGGCTTTTAAGTAGGAGGAGTGAGAAACATCAGCAGAGAAAAATGGCTTGTGAAACAGCATGTTTGTGAACATCTGGAGACTCCTAGACCTGCTGTTATCAACAAAAATCCATCTTTGCAATACAGAGGTGACACAGGATGAGAGGTGGCATTTATATATTTACACAGCATTTACAATTTGTCTACATAAACTTAATTATTTAAAAATGGAATTATTTCTATTGTAACTTTTTAATTAAAATGTATTTTAAATATGAAACTAAACTGCCAGTAGGTGGCAGCAAGTCATTGTCTTAATGCGTAAGTGAGTCATTCATTCAACCAATTTGTCAAATGACTGATTTATTCAGGAAGAAAGCAAGTGACCTTATTTAATGGGTCATTTAATCATTAATTAAACTGATTCATTCAAAATGTGGATTCAGTGAGCATAACAAAACATGTCTGTCTGTTGCATGGGGACTCTGTTCTGCTGTTCATAATTTAGAAATTTTCGTTGGCGAAATAAAGAAAAAAAAATTAACAATACAGTGTCTAAAATGTAACTCACATTGTTCATTTAAATGAACATTGCATTTGTGCTAATTTGTAATACAACTACATCTTATAATATGATACAATGACAAAAAATCATCGGGGCAAAAATGCCCGTGTATCTTGAATTTTGAGGACATACAACTGCATGCATAACTACATCACGCTGAATAAGACGAGTAAAGAAAACGCGGTACTTATTAAAAGAATCACCCTTTATTTAAATATATGAACACAGAAAATTGCTGTTAACAGGTTAATATAACATTTCCCATTCCATGACTAGTAAAATAATCACAACTTACTCTCTGTAAAATGGCGTAATCTGCAGGGTGATGGACACGGAGGTGGGTAAAAAGGTTGGTGGTGTTGCCACCCTTCGCACTGACTGTAGCTTGGCAAATTCTACAGATTGGGCTGTCTAAGGTGTTGTTTTTTTTGAAGCCGAAAAACTCATATACTGTCGAGCATTCAGGTGTGGACAGAGCCTCTCGCTCGGATGACATGGTTCTTCTTGGAATAGCTGTGCACAATGCATTTTCTTCTTGTTTGATAGGTGTCAGCATTAAGGTGCAATACTGCCACCTGAGAGGTCAACCAGGTATTGGCGCTTATTTACGTGTCATGATATCATAAGAGTCCTATTCATTTTAAATATTGTGGTTATTGCCAATATCGGTATATTGTCACATCCTAAATTAACACAATGTCGATATTTCATGCTTTGAATATCATGATTATTGTCAGTACCAGTATACTGCAACACCCCTACACTGACCCATAATGTCTATTTGACCTGTAGCGGTAACACTTTATAATAACCTTCAGTTATAAGTAATTTATAAATTATTAGTTAATGATTAACAAATCATTTACAAAACAAGAATATACATTTATAAATGATTTATTAATGATATACAAATAATTTATGAATGCTTTATTAATTCAATTATAAGTTCATTATTTGTTAATTATGAACAAATCATTTACAAAACATGGCTATACATTCTTAAATTATTAATAAGTGATATGTTAACATTTTATGAATGTTTATTAATTCAGTATAGACACTATAAGTTATTAGTTAATGATGACGAATCATTTACAAAACATGACATATATGTTCATAAATGATTATAAGTGTTATGCTAACATTTACAAATGTGGTGTAAGTTATAATCAAATAAATCAAACAGATCATTAGTAGATGGTTTATAAGTTATTAGTTGATGCATTATTTATCACTTATAATAATTGAAGTATTTATGACAAAATTGTTTTAGTATCATTATCTCAATAAACAATTGTTAATCATGAACAAATGTAGAACAAACCATTAGTAAATGATCAGTATATGATTTATTGATGAAGTTGTAAGCTGGTCTGTGTTCAAAAGCACAAACATGCAGGTATGCTAAGCACATTTTTAAGAAGAGTATTTATTTTTTTGAAGTGGATGAACATTTATAATGCCTACGTCAGGTGATTCCAGTGGGTTGTTTAAATCCTTTCACTCATCAGCACAGACTTGTGTCTGTGTGTGGGATCCAGTGATGAATCAACCTCTGGACCAGTTTTACCTTCCACTGAAGCTCACATCGGTGACAGAGTTAAACACTCCATGTGGTCAGAAAAGACAGCTCTCTATACCCTTACCAGTCAGCACTCACACTGCAGTACACACTACAAAGTGTTCAACACCTGTTATATAGATGTGTAACGCATGAATAGATAATTACAAAGCTTTTCTGCCTCCCCTATTCTAAAGTGTAAAACTATCATCACTTGTATATGGTTACTTATCATTTGTAGACCTTTCTTTCCTGTTACAAATTATTTGTATAGTATACAATTCATTTATAACACTTCTGCATCCCCTATTCTAAAAACTATTCATCACTTATAAATGTGTTACTTCTCATTGTAGACCTTTCTTACTGGTTACAATTATTTGTATATGTATACAAGTCATTTATAACACTTTCTGCATCCCCTATTCTAAAATGTAAACTATCATCACTTATAAATGTGTTACATCTCATTTGTAGACCTTCTTACCTGTTACAAATTATTTGTATACAAGTCATTTATAACGCTTTCTGCATTCCCTATTCTAAAGTGTAAACTATTCATCGCTTATAAATGTGGTTACATATTATTTTGAAGACCTTTCTTACCTGTTACAAAATTTTTGTATATGTATACAAATCATTATAACGCTTTCGCATCCCATATTCTAAGTGTAAACTATTCATCACTTATAAATGTGTTACATATCATTTGCAGATCTTTATAAATTATGTACAAACTGCAATTTGTAAATTTACCATTTATTTGCCACATGCAAAGTATACCTTTCAGTTGCAGGATAGAAAAAATCTACACAAAATCCCAATATTTAAATTATATATTTTAGATTAAAATATTATTTTATGCAATATATTTTACTATATATAGATATCTTGAGCCGCTAACTCACCCCTTATACCTAAACATGACCACTTTTAGCCACTTCACAAATAAAAACGCAAATAGATATTTACAGGACGGTTATCTTAGTTGATATACTGTTGTATAAAAAGAATAATTTTAAGCTCCCTACTCCACCCTATAACCTTAAGCATAACCATTTTGACAATATCGTAGTGTAACAGGCAGATAAATGTACGTTAGTCACAATATTATTTAAAACACTACAAAAAGCAGTGTTTGCAGAACAGACAAAATGACGCGTGTGCTACATTACCAGCGAAATGACAGCAAAACATAATTTTGTTTGAGTTACAGAATTAAATTAACGTGTTTAATCACTGAAAACATTCCCCTGATCTGCATATCCATCCTCCAAAGCGTCGCGCTGAATATAACTCAACACAGCAACTCAAATTCGGCATGTCGCAAAAACTCTATGGTAGTCGCAAATCAAATCGGCGGATTTAGACTTGTGCCGATATTCGGTAATGCGATATATCGCGATAATGAATATGCACAATATTGTTATTGTGGGTACTTCAAAATACCGTAAATAATAATTTATTACCAATTATTAAAATCTTTATAATGCATTTAAGAATACTTTCCCCATCAACCGTATAAAATGCACAACACCACTGTATTCTGCGTCAAAAGAATGCGCTCAGATGCAAACAAGCATAACGTGCATGAGAAACACATGGCGGAACGAGTGAAGGAGACACGCTGAATAAAAGTGCACGTTCACTCTCTGACAGCAGAGGGCACTGATAGAACAGCTGAGTGCAACGGTTACCCCGGAAACCCCATAAACAAAGCAACTGCGCTGAAGTTTTTAAAATGCCTCAAACATATTTTAATCTGGACTACATGCCCTAATGATTAAAAATGTTCTGATTATTTGTTATTTTTCAGTAAAACTTATAGACATATGGCTTCATTAGTTTACATGTTAATTCATTATTACCAAACTGACAATGAAAAATACTTCTAAAGCATTAATTATTCTTAGTGTTAATTTCTTTTTACTGTTTAATAACATTACTAACTTAGTTAATGGACCTGAGATAAAACTAACAATGATCTGTTGTGTTTCTTAACTAACATTAACAAAAAATAATACTTTCTGTATGTAGCTATTGCTCAATCTTAGTTAATGCATTAAATAATGAAACCTTATTGTGAAGTGTTACCTGCTGTTCTTTATAGCCTAATTCTTTTGCACTTAAATTTGTTTGAATATTTGACTTAATATTTTTTTTTTGTGTATTGTAACGTTTCTCGCGTCAGTCTCTTGCTTGGTCGCGTGAGAAAAGTCGTGGCTTTCTTTCACCGCAGTGCCACAGCAACAGCTGTGCTCACAGAAAAGCAAAAGATGCTTGCGATGCTTTGCTTTAAGAAGTTCCTCGGGGCCGTTCACATATTGTGTCTTTTCCGCGTGCAAGTCAGTTATTTCAAATGTAGCCACGCGGCAGGCGCGTTCATAATGGGATCAACGCGGTCGCGACGCGATGCGCCTGCGTTTTCCAGGCGCATCGAGATGAACAATTCTCAACTTTTCAGAATGCCGCAAGCGCACCGCAGGTCGTGTGACAAGAATCAACCGATCAGCTATGGCCTTTCCGTAACAAAACATCAAAAGCTCAGCCGAACAGCTGATCATAGCTGTACAGGGTGGTTTTTATATATTATCTCCATAAATATATCTAGTAGTAAAGCTAATGCAAGGGCTAGAAATCATTATCCTTTTGCAGAAAACTTCACTGATCCTCTTGGAGAGCGCAGTTCATGGTTGCATAGCAACGGCCGACGCCACGGGAGCGCAAGCGCTTTGGAAAGAAGGAGAAGCGGTGCGGCCGCACCTTCCACGCGTTTTTAGACGCGATATGTGAATGGTCCCTATTCATAATTCTAGTTCAGGTTAATTTAACATTCTTTTTCAGTGACAGACAGACCTATTCAGCTGTTTGATCTGAATACAGAAGATTTTTATTAAACCTTGAAATGTGATCTTGTATGTACAACAAGAAAAATTATTGAAATTTGTTAATGTTTTTTGAATAAATCTTGTTTGAATTTCAGTGTTCATTTTGTTCAAAAATACGTGATACGTATCGTATCGTGAACTCCGTATCGAGATACGTACCGTATCGTGAGCTGAGCGTATCGTTACAACCCTAATGATAACACTTTATTTTTGCAACCGTTCAATATCGTGATGATACCGTAAACCGTGATAAAAGCTTCACAATAATCGCAACATGAAATTTGATAGTCACATGCCAAGGCGGATTGGTAACAATTATTAACGTAATATAACCATTATAAGCATATTTACCTCACATGATGGCATCGTACGACTTCTGAAGACTTGAAATAAAATGCACGAATAATGGACTACGTTTATTATCAGTTTATGGTGCGTCTTCATGTTATGGTGAGGAGCTGTTCCATGAAAAACAAAATAAAATTAATGATAAGTGCTGGTTAAAGGGTGGCAGAGTGTTAATTTATTTTAAAAAATACAATGTAAAGTTTAGGCTTGGGTAAAGTGATGGAATGAGATCATGTAACAGGAAGATCTGCAAATGATATGTAACACATTTATATGTGATGTATAGTTTACACTTTAGAATAGGGGATGCAGAAAGTGTTATAAATGACTTGTATACATAACATAATTTGTAACAGGTAAAAGGTCTACAAATGATATGTAACACATTTATAAGTGATGAATAGTTTACAATTTAGAATATGGATGCAGAAAGTGTTATAAATGATTGTATACATATACAAATAATTTGTACAGGAAAGAAAGGTCTACAAATGATACGTAACACATTTACAAGTGATGAATAGTTTAGACGGATGGGGAGGCAGAAAGCATTATAAATGACTTGCATACATATACAAATAATTTGTAACAGGTAAGAACAGTCTACAAATGATATGTAACACATTTATAAGTGATGAATAGTTTACACTTTAGAATAAGGGATGCAGAAAGCTTTGTAATGATTCATGCGTTTATACATCATCTATAACAGTGTTGAACACTTTTATGTGTACTGCAGTGTGAGTGCTGACTGGTGAGGGTAAGAGAGCTGTCTTTTCTGACACACATGGAGTGTTTAACTCTGTGCACCTGATGTGAGCTTCAGTGGAAGGTAAAACTGGTTCAGAGGTTCACTTCATCACTGGATCCCACACACAGAACACAAGTCTGTGCTGATGAGTGAAAGGATTTAACACAACCCACTGGAATCACCTGACTGTAAGGCATTTATAAATTTCATCCACTTCAAAACAAATAAATTACCTCTTCTTAAAAATAGTGCTTTAGCATACCTGCATGTTTGTGCTTTGAACACAGACCAGCTTCATCAATAAATCATATACTGATCATTTACTAATGATTATTTACTAGTTTACTAATACTCATTTACTAATCACTGATCATTAACTAATAAATTATAAATGACTTATAATTGAGTTAATAAAACATTCATAAAATGTTAGTTTAGCACTTATTAATCATTTATGAATGTATATTCATGTTTTGTAAATGATTTGTTCAACATTATCTAAAATTATAAATGACCTATAACTGAATTAATAAACATTCATAAAATGTTTACCTAACTTATTAATCATTTATGAACATATAATCATGATTTGTAAATGATTAGTTCATCCTTAACTAATAATTTATAAGTGACTTATAACTGAACGTTATTATAAAGTGTTACCCTGGTATTATTTCCTCCCTTCTCACCTCAGTGTCTTCAGTTGACAGTTTGGATCCTGTAGTAAATCATTGAGCTCCTTCACTCCTGATTCTCCAGGATCATTTCCTGTGAGATCCAGCTCTATCAGGTGTGAAGGGTTTGATCTCAGAGCTGAAGCCAGAGCTTTATAACCTTCTTCTGTTACACTGCAGTTAGAGAGTCTAGAACAGGAATGAAAACATTCAGCTGATTAATCAGTTAAACCTGAACAATAGAAATCCCTTAAGTGGATTTTATTTTGATCTTTGTACAAATGTTGAAAGTTGAATATGGAGACAAACAAAGGCACAGAGAACTTTAATATGTTAGACATCAACATCACTTTCAAGGTTTCAATTATCTAAAACTGTACAGGTGAGAAAGTCATGATCTGAATGATCCACAACAAGCAACCTAAAAAATGGCCGAAAAATGAGATACTAAAGTTTGGGAATAGCCTAATTAAAGTCCAGACTTCAACTCAGGCTCATTGAGATATTGAGTATAAAGTGTTTTAGTTTAAACTGTTTAAAGTGATTTTCATCATTTTGATTCTTGTATGTGAATGTGACTGACCTCAATCTCTCCAGTTTACCGTGTGAATCCTCAGTATGTCACATAAGTGCTTCACTCCTGTGTTTTCTATTATTCCAGCTCAGGTCCAGCTCTCTCAGGTGTGACGGGTTTGATTTCAGAGCTGAAGTCAAGATGACTTCACACTGTTTCTCTGTAATACTGCATCTATTCAGACTGAAGACAGAAAGAGAAAAGGCAATGACTCAGATCTCTGATGATCACTAACATGTTTAGCTTCATCAGCAGACTTTGCCGACAAATAAACAGAGATATCCAGGTGCAGGTAACATGGAGAAAGACTACACATTGTTCATTTAAATATACTACCAACATTGTAACGATCCAAAGATTGAAATCGTCAATCTATTTATGTTAGTTCACACATTCATTTCATATCATCTTTAAGGTTCTTTCATGTCAATGTCACTCTTGGTTTGATCGCTGGGACAAATGTGTTTATGTTGGTTGTTTTCAGGCACATTGTCTACTCTCTAATACTTCACAATAAGCTTTCATTTGTAGTGTTGCTTTCGTCAATGAAAATTATGACTAAATATCGTCGTCAACGAACCTTTATCACGTGACGAAAACGAGACGAGACGCAACGTAAATGCTGGACATGTGACGATGACGATAATTAAATATATAATGCAATATTGTTGATGAATAAAAAGAGACAATGTGGACTACAAAATAAAAACTATGCTAAAGTGTCTCTTCATTTTCATTAACCAAAACGAGACGAGACATAACGTTATTTCGTCTCGTTTAGACGCGTTATTATAATTATTTTGCAGTATTTCTGTTTCCTGTGTCTCACTTCAGACTCGCATCAGGTCGCACTGCGCAGACGCAGGCGACGTCACTTCCTCTGACAAAGAGAAAGGGACCGATATGTAGGGAAATATGTAGATTTCACGTGCTCATAACTTCATGAAAAATGTACAGGTCATAGAAAATGCACATCATTATTTAAAGCAGATTCTTACGATTAAAATGAATCCAAAATCAACATAATATATTGCGTTGATCAAAGATATTACTCACGGAATGATTTAACATACTTGCTAAAAACATGTCTCTCATCATCTTTCCGGATGCAGTGTGTATCCAATTTCCCAGGCCCTCCATGTTCGTTTCCAATGGAATACCAAAATAGATATCATCTTAAAACTTAGAACTCAGCTTTATAATGCATCTAACCATTTCGAAAAACTCCCTAACGAGTGCTGAGAAGTGCCTCTAAACCGGAGTTTACCGCCCGTGGTGGGCGCCATCTAGCTGCGAAAAAACGAATAAAACACTTTATCGCCACAAAATTTAAAAAAAATGCAGCTCACATGTAGGAGAGAGCATCACCAAAAGATAATTTCTCTGATCTTATTGCCTTCCTGAGTTATTCCATGTCAATAAAAAATTAAAAATTATAAAATGAATATATATATATTATATATATAATATATATGTCTTATCAGCATTTTTCAGCATGAAAATGTCCAAATGTAATGTAATTTATATTTTCTAAAACATTTTAAAGTGTTCTATCAAAGGATACCTACCTTTTGACGCTCCTTGCTACAGTTTTGAGTTATGATCTTTACTTTTGTGTTTGTCGCCACAGAAAGAAAAAAAAACTCTAAAAAGCCTTCAGTCTTAAAGGGTTAAGAGACATCTCAAGGCATTATAAGGTATTATCTATATAATGTAGGTAACAATATAATAAGATAACCTTGTTTAAAATGAATTTGGCTAAAAGAAAATTTTAGTTTCGTCTATACAACTAGGTACTATATTGATTGGGTTAAATAGAACTAGAACTAAAACTAGACTAAAATGTCATGGGTAATTCTGACTAAAATAGGCTAAAATGCACAGACTTTTAGTCAACTGAAACTTGACTAGACTAAAAAATGAACGTGACTAAAACTAATAAAAACTATGACAGTGACTAAAAATCATCACTACAAAACATAAAGCCTTTTCACAGACTAATAAAATTAGGGATTCACCACATAGCTAACATTAACCAATGATGGACAATACTAGAACAGCATTTAAGAACCTTAATGTAAGTTTCAACATTTACTAATACATTTTTAAATACAAAAGTTTTCTGTTAACATTAGTTAATCCACCTTAAACTAACATGAACAATGAATAATTGAATAAACATTAATAGATTAAGAAATAAAAGTATTTCCTAAGCAAACAAGTTTGGAAAAGGTTGTTCATTTGCTTTAGTGCTGCACCATGAGGCAGTGCCACGGCAATTAAAAAATGTAAAAATCGCATTTAAAAATCACCGCCAGGAGGCGCAAAGGGACATTTTACAAAACAGATGCAATTGTTGCATTTTGAAATGTAAGTAACGTTAGAGCTGAAGCCAAATCAAGAATAAAAAATGCAACAGCCGTGTTATATATAGTCAAACCAAGGAGGCACGTGCCCGGTAATAGAGGTTTTGTGGGTGGTAATAGAGAATGAATGGGGGAAAGTCACATGAGAGCATGCAATGGCTCCATCGCACTATGATTGGATATGATCGGTTATGATTGGATATGATTGGTTTGTGTGATTCCGCCTTTTGTTAATGTGTTGCCTCCAGGCAACATAGTTTATTTTAGTTTGTTTTTTAATAAAATTAGACTTTTAAATGAACTTGTTAAAAATGAAAATGTTGATTGATATTGTTATAGTGTCCAATTTAAGATGGAAAAAACTCTACAAAGTTTTTCCTCATTGATATCATATGCATACCATAGAGGTAAATTGTTACTGCCTTTAGTTATCATTTTGGAACAAATATAAAAATGCAAAAAAACATACATGTAAACAAACGCAAATGTAAAAGACTTAATGAGATTCACTTGGTTTTAATAATAGAACATTACATTGTTATATAAAAATACAAAATAGAATTGTGTTTGGTTTGTTTTTTTCTTTTTGATGTAATGTAATGTTCATTTAACAAGGAAAATGTGACAAGTAACGGACATGAATTTACATTTGATTTATAATTATGATTTTTTTTTTTTCCAACAATATCTTTATTTATTTTCAAACAACCTGACATTTACATATAGCCATTAGAACTCAAACCTCTTGCCCCAAACCCCGGAACCTTGTCCATCAACTGACCAAAACATGACATCACAACACAAATAATTAAATAAATATAAATAACTAAAGACAAAGGAAATTGAAATACACAATAAAGTAATAAACAAACACTACATAAGTAAATCAAAATGGAGAAATTACAAAACCTACCGTGCACAACCACTCTCACCAGTGTGCACTACACATGAATCAGAAATTAAAAATCAGACAGTACACCTTTTCCCCAAATGAACTGCAGGAGGTTACTTATGGATCGTCCCCAGATATCTCCCCCAACAAGACAAGTCTTTATTAGCAAGGAAGTTATTAAAGGGGCCCCAGATATTATCAAAAATTGGTTGCTTTCCCCTGATTGTATACGTGATCTTTTCTAAGGGCAGAGTTGCTGTTAATTCTGAAAGCCATCTACCTATCCTTGGTCTATCCACCTCTTTCCAAGCAATTGCAATGACTCTTTTGGCCAACAACAGACCTATATCTAAAAATAATCTATGCTTCTTTCTTATGTTACAGTTAGCTGGGTAGATACCCAATAGAAACATTTTTGGTTCTAAATGTAGTTTATCTCTAAATTTCCTCAATACACTGTTTCACTTCTCCCCAGAAATCCTTTATTTGAGAACACTGCCACAGACAATGGAAGAGTGTGCCCTTTTCCTTGTCACATTTTATGCAAACATCTGGTATGTCATTATTGAATTTGTTAAGTTTAACTGGGGTCATATACGAACGCATTAACCAGTTGTACTGCAGAAGTTTCAACGGGAGTCACTGTTTGTATTTGTGCCTTGGTACACGCCCTCTCCCACTCTTCAATGGAGATATTCTCCTGTAAGTCCTCTCTCCAGGACTCAAGTTTACGTACTGACGTTTCTGAAGATTCACCAACCAGTTCATTATATATTTTGGAAATTATGCCCCTTTCCTGGCAATCTCTCACCATCATTTCTTCGAGCTTTGATAGACTAGGAATAGACAGGGACTGATTTTGTTGAGTTCTAATAAAATCTCTCAGTTGCAAATATCTAAAGAACTGACTGCGAGCTATGTCGTGCTTGACAACAATTTCATCAAAAGACATCAGATGTGTATCATCAGGACTATAAAGATCTCCTATTTTTTGTAACCCCTGTTCCGCCCAAATTTTAAACTCCCCCTCACCTCTTCCTGGGGGGAAGTGGTCATTTCCCCATATCGGACTGAATACTGAGAGCGAGTCAGATACTTGGAGATATTTCTTAACCTGTTGCCACACGCTAATCATATTTTTGGCCATAGGGTTCTTTGTGTTATTTTTGAGTTTCTTAGACTTAGCTGAGTACAGGTAAATGGGCAAAGGCAGCTTCAATGCATCACCTTCCATTTCTCTCCACAGTGGCACATTCTCCTCAGAGAAGTAGAACATCATTGTTCTCAGTTGCGCCGCCCAGTAGTACCAAAGTGGGTTTGGGCATTTAAGCCCTCCTCTATCATACGGCAAGTACAACAGTGATAGGCGCTGCCTGGGGCGTCTATTGTTCCATAGAAACTTAATGAAAAGTGTCTTCAGCTGAGAAAATAAATTGCTTGGCGGTGGCAAAGGCAAATTTTGAAACAAATACAACAGTTTAGGAAGTACATTCATTTTGAGAGTATTTATTTTCCCCATTAATGACATTGGTAGAGCAGCCCATCTATCTAAAGAAATTGAGATCCCTTGCATAACTGGTCTATAGTTAATTTCTATGATATTGTTAAGCAGTGGAACAATTTGAATACCTAGATAAGAGAAGCGATTGACGACCTTAAATTGTGCAACTACATTAGTTGGATTTTCCCTGTCTACTTGGTTTAGTAACATAATGGATGTTTTAGACTTATTAATTTTATATCCTGAGATCTCGCCAAACTTCCTAATCAAGTCTAGCAGGGCCGGGATGGATTTGTTGGTATTTTTGAGAAAAACAATTATGTCATCTGCATATAAAGCTAAACGATGCTCCGTCTGTCCTATGGATATTCCAGAAATGCTATCATGTGACCTCACTGCAATTGCCAAAGGTTCAATTGCCATAATAAACAACAATGGAGACAAAGGGTCCCCTTGTCTACACCCTCGCTTTATTTTATACTTTTTGAGGTATTACTGTTAGTCAAAATTTGTGCATATGGCTCCTTATAGAGTAATCTTATCCAATTACAAAACGTCTCCCCCAAACCAAAGCGTGCCAGAATCTCAAACAAATAAGACCATTCCACTCTGTCAAATGCTTTTTCAGCATCGAGTGACAGTAAAGCAGTGTCTGGGGCCCCCTTTTGATGATAAAGAATATTCAAGATCCTTCTGACATTGTGGAAGCCTTGTCTGCCACGAATAAACCCATTCTGATCCCTCCCAATTATCGTAGTTATTATGTCTTCAATTCTTTTTGCTAAAACCTTACAAAGTATTTTCAAATCTGCATTTAGCAGGCTAATAGGTCTCCATTTTCACATTTATTAGTTGGTTTATCTACCTTCGGAAGCAGAGTAATTAATGCTCCTCTTAAAGACCACGGCAAGATACCGTTTCGGAAGGACTCTGTAAACATTTCTAAAATTGGAATCAACAATTTATTTTTAAATTTTTTATAGATTTCAATTGGGAGACCATCAGGTCCAGGAGTTTTCCCTGCTTTAATACTATCAATTGCTGTAGATAGTTCCTCTACTGTTATATCTTTCTCCAAATTCGTCCTAAGAATTTCTGGTATCTTGGGTATATTAATACTATTTAAAAACACTTTTAGTTCTGAATTGGCATTAATCATTTCGGAACTATAGAGACCCTCATAAAATTTCTTGAAGGTTTCATTAATTTCTGTTGGATCTACGATGGTTTCTCCTTGATCGCTCTGCAGTGAGGTTATAACTTTTTCACTCTGTAGCTGCTTAAGACGCCATGCAAGAACTTTCCCAGGTTTTTCACCCTGCTCATAGAAGGACTGTTTAAGTCGCAACAGACTGGCTACCGCTTTTGATGCAGATAATTTGTTGTATTGTGCTCTAAGCAGCAATAGATTTTGATGAGATTCTGTTGACCTTGTTCGATAATACTCATTTTCCATTTCTGTTATTTTTGTCTCTAAATTTTTTGCCTTCTCAAAAGTCAGTCTAGCTTTAGAGCTCGTGATGCTGATTATTTGGCCTCTAATATAAGCCTTGAACGCCTCCCATCTCATGCCTGCTGAGGTTTCTGTTGTATTAGTTTCAAAATAGAACCTGATTTGTTCATCCAGAAAAGAGACAAAACCGGGGTCAGTCAGCCACTTTTGTTTGCAACGCCAAATCTTAGCGTCTTTCACTAGCTTTGAGTCCTGATATACCAATGAGTTGGGAGCGTGATCTGAAATTAGGATAGCATCATAAGTACAATCCTTGACTTTGTGCCTTAGCTCTGCAGATATCAAAAAGAAGTCAATTCTTGAATAGGACTTATGTATACTGGAATAACACGAAAACTTTAGATCGGTAGGGTTTTTTTCCCTCCAGATATCTATTAGGTTCAATTCTTTCATGAAATGATATATCGTTACCCTACTACGAATGTGAGACTCTACAGCTCCAGAGCTCCTATCCTTCACCGGATCTAATGCACAGTTAAAATCGCCCGCCACCACACATTTACCAGGAAGAGTGGACAAAATAAGAAATAGGTTTTGAAAAAAATTGGGGTCATCTGTATTTGGTGCATAAATATTCGCCAAGATAATTTGCTCTTTTAGTAAATTTCCTTGAATGATAAGATATCGTCCAAATTTGTCTTTGATAACCTTATTCACCTGGAGTGGTATTGACTCATGCACCAACATAGTGACACCTCTAGCCTGAGAGTTAAACGATGCAGAAAAGACCTTGCCTCTCCACCTCCTCCTAATTTTCAGATCCTCATTGTACATCAGGTGTGTTTCTTGAAGAAACACAATATTAGACTGCATTGATTTTATCCTGTTCATGACCTGTTTGGTTTTCTTAAGGTTTCGTAACCCCCTGCAGTTCCATGATGTAATTTTAATTTTTATCTCACTAGACATTTTGCATAGTTTGTATAGTTATAATCTCCAAACATTTTAGGAGCCTGTAAAAAAAAAAAAAAAAAAAAAAAAAAAAAGGGGACTAAAATCAATAAAACTACTGATGAACACTATAACCCCCCAACACCCATATTCAGGACACTTAGCCTGAATTTTTCCCCTTGTAATCTTAAAACTTCCAGAAAGCTGTTAACTGTTAACCTAAGGTTAAGACAGTATCACTGAGCTAACAAACGATGATTAACTAATAACACTAACCTTACCCTCCCAAGTTACCATAATTGAACATTATAAATTTTCTTTCATAAACCTCATTTTACCATAAACTGAAGGCCCTATATTATTCTAAGAGAATCCGAACACAAATGAAGTACGATAGTATAACCCCAATTACTTTAAAATTAACGCAGTGGCAATTGCCAAAGATACATTTTGCCTCTTAACTATTGTTTATAAAGAGTAAAATTATTAAAAAAAAAAAAAAAAAAGAAATACGTATAGAGCTTAGACTCGGAGAAAGGAGAGTGACATAGCTTTAACAGTCACTATAAACTCTGAGAAAAAAACCTTGAACATACTATAATCGGCTCAATCTTGTAAACTGTTTGTAAACCGCTTTGTAAACCGCGACGCTCCAAGTCATTTTCTAATAATTCAGACCGGTCCCTCTTCTGACCTGATCCGTTTGATGAAGTCCTCTGCCTCAACACGGTTGTTAAAGATGTGCGACCGTTCTTTATAAGTCACTAGTAGTCGGGCAGGAGGGATGATGCCGTATCGGAGCCCCATTAGACGAAGTTGCCGTGTCTCGCCTCGTCAAACTGCTTTTGCTTCTTGTGAACACCTGCCGCCACATCTTGGTAAAATCTCACTGTATGGTTCTTGTAACGTACTTCTCTTTTTGTCTTGGCTGCTCTCGTCACCAGTTCTTTATCCCTGAAGTTCAGAAACTTCATTATCAGCGTTCGGGGTGAGGGGTTATTGTGTGTTCCTGGTCCGATTCTATGAGCCCTCTCCACCGTTAGTTTTGTACACCCCAGCGGCAGTTCCAGCGCGTCCGGTAGCCAGTTCTCCAAAAAGGCACACGCATCGTCACCCTCCGCTCCCTCAGGCAAATTGACCAGCCTCAAATTGGAGCGCCTTGATCTCGTCTCCAGGTCCAGTAGTTTTTCCTCCATGTCCTTGTTTTTGTTTTCTAGGACTCTTACTTTTGTTTGGAGCGCGGCGGCGACATTATCTTCAGTTGTCGAAATCCTTGTTTCTGCCTCCGTGACTCGTTCTGCACAGTCAGTGATGTCTTTCCTGACACTTTCAATAGCAGACAATATGCCATCAAACTTGGTGGAAAACTCCGTTTTCATGTCGTTAATAGCAGTCAGAATGGTAGCTGCCATATGGCCGGACTCTCCCTCCGCCGTGTCATTGCTTCTGTCCGACGATTTATCCTCAGGAGTCGAGCTAGCATTAGCCTCGTCGGAATCCATGGCTTCGAAGTTAGCTGAGGCTTTCTTGCTAGAGTTAGCCGTCGTAAAGTCCGACAATTTAGCTTGAAGAGTTTTATTTCGCCCCTGACCGACTTTCTTCTGTGACAACGGCATCCCCCTAAGCTTATCTATCGAAATAGAGGTATTGTACTCGTTCAAGTCCAATATTTATGAAGGAATTAGCCAACAGGGTAGGAGAGCAGGTTAACGTGCGTTCACTCAGCTCGCCGCCATACCCATAATTATGATTTAAAATAAAAAATATATAAACTGTGAGGTCATTGTTTGCCTCCTCATTTCAGAACAGAATTGCACACCACTGTGTAACTCTTTTTGGTGAGGTTCATGTTTCTTAGTCAAGTCTTGTTTTTTATTTTTTTTATTTTTTGGTTCACATTAATTTGAATAAAGCTGCACTTGTGTTAGGTCAAACTGTCTTCAGTGGATCTTTATTACAGGCAGTTACTGATGACAGATTTTTAAAATGTACTTACATTTTTACAAGTTACAGCATATGTTCATCAAAATGAGCCATTTTACATTTTGTGAAATACAAGCATTAAATTGAAAGCAGTTATGAACAGTTCTGATGTCACAAAACAAATTTGCTACACACTAGCAATCAGTAAACATGATCACATTCAGCAGTCATGTTCAATATATGAACACTTATATTTAAATCTGCAGTTGTGGCCTAATGGTTAGAGTTGGACTTGTAACCCAAAGTTCATGGGTTTGAGTCTCACGATCGACAGGAAATGTAGGTGGAGGGAGTGAATGAACAGCGCTCTCTTCCACTCTCATTACCCACAACTGAAGAACCCTTGAGCAAGACACAAACCCCCAATCACTCCCCGGGCACCGCAGCAGAAACAGCTGCCCACTGCTCTGGGGCGCATTTCCCGAAGTGAACTATGGTCACAAGTTCCGTCGTTACCATTAGAGTTTAATGGGACTTACGACCATGGTTCACCAATGATGCTTTCGGGAAACGCACCCCCTGGTTGTGTGTTCACTGCTATGGGTGAAATGCAGAGCACAACTTCTGAGTATGGGACACCAAAATTGGCCACACATCACTTTCACTTCACTTTAATTTACACAGAATTAACCTGTTAAAGTTAGGAAAGACATCTGTGTGTTTATAGTGCAGCTGTTTTTTTCAATCTATCACTTATTTGAAGAGTTTTCTAAGCTCTGGAAGAAAATCATTGATCTCCCTCTACAGGAACTAAAATAATTATTGACCCATGATCAAACTGTCTGTCTTAGTCAAATTTTTAAAGCTTGATGTCACATTTTCATTGTGTGTTTAATTGCATTACTTTACATTGTTGTGGCTCCGTGTGACGCTGAGAAAAACTGCTCTGACTCAAACAAGTGAGGAAATATTATTATCAGCTACAGTAATATTACAATTAAAAGTAATGTAATATTATAAATAAATGAACAATACTCACGTCAGTGTGTTGAGTCGACAGTGTTTATCCTGCAGTAGAGCAGCGATCTGATTCACTCGTGTGTCTCCTAGTTCATGTTTACTCAGATTCAGCTCTCTCAGGAGTAACGGGTTTTTACCCACAACTCTCTTCACATACTGACAGGCTTCATCTGCAGCAGGACTCAAAAACCTGCAGAAAAGACAATTCAGTTCTCAACTAAATGTGTGTTGCATTACAAAAATGACTGATAAGACAAGCTCTAGTTAGTTATTTAGATGCAACTTTTTGTTCTTTTAACATTTAAAGGGGTGGTTCAGTGTTTTTTGTCTAGGTTTGATTGTGTTTTTGGGGCACAGTTTAACATGTCTTAATGCTTCGTTTTTTTGAAAACACTGTATTTTTCATATATTTTACCTTTATTCTACACCTCTTTGTTTGACTTCCTGCTTCTATGATACCATCCCTCCGAAACACGCAATGTGCTCAGATTGGTTAGCAGGTTGGTAGCTGGCCCAGTGTATCGTGATTCGCTGAAGCGTCCGTAAACGCCACGCCTTTTACCATTCGTTGTTACGCGCTTAGATGGAAATGTAAATAATGGCGTCTATATTGCTGTATCAAATTAAGCCCGAATCAGACCCAGATGAAGAGGGTCAAGCAGAATCTCTGCAATCGTGGCTTTTAAAGGACGTTTATGAATGATATTTTTTTTTTTGTGTCAAAGTGTTTATATATGCTGTCACTGCTGTTTGATAGCTTTCAATATACAGTTTTATCCTGATTAAAGCTTTACTGTAACCGAATACATTACTGATTAGTAGCATTTTTGTAAAGGTTTAATTTAATGGCCTCGCCCACTTTGTTGCGTGTTCCCGGGGGCGTGTTTTGCAGGGTTTATGATGTCACCAACCGGGGAAGAAGCTCATTGTAGTCCAAACCAGGCGTTTTTGTAGGCATTAAACTACGATAACTTTAAAAGACAATATCTCCATTTGCATCTTTCAGCGCTGTAACTTTGCAGATACTGTTTATGCTCAAGCAGCAACATTACACACTAACTAAAGTTAAAAAAGTGAAATCGCATTGAACCACCCCTTTAAATACACAAATAAATATATAAATACTTGAAAACAAAGTCTAATAGTCAGAGTTATTTAAAAGAAATGTCAATCCTAAAGCAAACTCATAAGAACAGAAATGTCCCACAGAGCTGAAGGACAAAAGTTCACTAGATCATGATTTTCAGTATGAATACAGAGTGTGAAATTAAAGCCTCAAGATCTTTCTGGCTTTTATGCAGGAAGAGTGTGAAACTGCATGTTTGTGAACATCTGGAGACTCATAGACCTGCTGTAGAGATACAGTGAATCTGGGCTTGATGGAAAACAACTGTGTTCAGAAAACAATTTGACTGAAAGGTTATCAAGAATTTTAATGAGAAGTATGCACAAAAACAAAATTGTGTTTTTGTTTGTGTTTTAATTATGAATATTTAGCCTGCATATAACTAATTTTGTATTAATTTATCCCGTCTCACCTCAGTGTCTTCAGTTGACAGTTTGGATCCTGTAGTAAATCATTGAGCTCCTTCACTCCTGATTCTCCAGGATCATTTTTCTGTGAGATCCAGCTCTATCAGGTGTGAAGGGTTTGATCTCAGAGCTGAAGCCAGAGCTTTATAACCTTCTTCTGTTACACTGCAGTTAGAGAGTCTAGAACAGGAATGAAAACACATTCAGCAGATTTATATTGTTCAGGTTTAACTGATTAATCCTTAAAGTTATTTTTATTTTGTTATTTGTACAAATGTATTAAAAGATAGTTGCAAACACTAACAACTGAATATGGATTCAAACAAAAGGCACAGAGAACTTGAATTTAAACTTGAATTTAATTTTAATTTAAACTGTTGAAGTGATTTTAAGCATTTTGATTTTTGTATGTGAATGTTACTGACCTCAATCTCTCCAGTTTACAGTGTGAATCCTTCAGTATGTCACATAAGTGCTTCACTCCTGTGTTTCCTGCTATATTTCCAGTGAGATCCAGCTTTCTCAGGTGTGAAGTGTTCGATCTCAGAGCTGAAGCCAGAGCTATATAACCTTCTTCTGTTACACTGCAGTTAGAGAGTCTAGAACAAGAATGAAAACATTCAGCCGATTAATCAGTTAAACCTGAACAATATAAATCCTTAAAAGTGAATTTTATTTTGTTCTTTGTACAAATGTATTGAACGTTAGTTGCAAAACCTGACAACTGTAAACAACAGGAGAAAGAATGAAAGATAATCTCTGCATATCTCAATGAATTACCACACAGAGGTACACATTAATATAAGAATGATATTTTCTTTTACCTCTGATAGACCACCATCATCTTTAATTAAAAAAAATCATTATATCTAGCTGTTATATATATCTAATTTAACACATAAGTTTATTCTTACAGTAAATGCGAACGTCATTAAGACTGATGAGTGGAGAGTATGAGTGGAGGTAAACTCGCATCGCCGCAGATCACCGGTGCCATCTTGTGCACAGAGCCCATTTTGATCTTTAACGTTAGATCTTTCCTTTACTTCGAGCAAAACGAATGCTTAATGTTGATTCAATATTACTCTTAATGAAAAAACACAACCACAATAAAACAGTACAATGACAAACTTGGTTATATTAAACATAACATTTTTATAACAAAACAAATAGGACTGATGACATGGTATACCTGCATTGTAACAGAAATAAATTATAAAATATAGCTGCAAGCAGCAATTATGGGGCCAAGCAAAAAAGGCACAACAAGCCAGCCAACATGGCTGGGAACATCAGACCAACTGCAACAGTGAGCATTTAAAGACCTATTAAGATCATTTTAGGAAAAAGAGCTGAAAAATGATATATACAGTCAATAATAAAGATTTACTAGTTTATCACTTTCGACCAATAGGTGGCGCTGTGACCAAATTAATGTGGTATGGTCAGAGTGAGGTGACAATGACACTCGCTAAGGATATGACTCCCGTGAAAATAAGTCAACCCGATCAAAAGTTATAAGCATATAAAAAAATTCTCCACTAGTGCACTGGTGCAAAACTTCTCAGGTTCCTTCAGGGCCTTGTGCTGATGACCCATACCGAGTTTCGTAACGGTACGCTAATGTGTTCATAAAATACAGCATTTTAACACAAAATTCAAAATGGCCGATGGCCAAAATGGCCAACATGGAAAAATTGAATATCATTCAACTATGATTTTGGGATAAACCTATCTGAAGCTATAAGCAAAAATAGCCATTTTTTGTATCCCCAGACCAGTAGGTGGCGCTGCACCAAAACTCAGCATGTAGTCTCTGGTCATGCTTGGGAAGACAAGTTTGGTCTGAATATGATAAAGCATTGCAGAGATACAGCCTTGAGTCTAAGATAACTTTTTGTCAGCATGGACTGAAGATGATCTGATTTGATTTTCATGAAAATTAAATGAAGCGCTTAGGACGAGTTCAAAAAAGCAGGTTTTTCGCAAAATTCAACATGGCGGACAAACCAAAAGTCAAAACCTAGCATGTTTGGTATCGTTGGACTTAGCAGAGATTCAGGAGTCTAAGGACATGACTCTTACAAATAAGTTGACCACACCCAAAGTGATAAGCATTTGAATATTTGATTTTACCACTAGGTGGCACTGGTGTGAAACTTCTCAGGCACCTTCAGGGCATTGTGCTGATGAATACCAATACAGAGTTTTGTAACAATTTGCTAATGCGTTCCTAAAATACAGCATTTTAGCACAAAATTCAAAATGGCCGACGGCCAAAGTGGCTGATATGGTAATAATGGTTATCATTCGACTCGGCATGATATCCTGAATCTGACGTGACCACATTTATGATTTCTGGACAAACCATTCAGAAGTTATTAGCAAAAATAGCCATTTTTCGTATCTCCGGACCAGTAGGTGGCGCTGCACCAAAATGCTGCAGGTTGCCTCAGTTCATGCTTGTGATGAAATGTACCCAGTTTGGTCAGAATATGATAAATCGTTTTGGAGATATAGCCTAAAATCTGATTTTGCAAGCTTTTTGTCAAATTCATTTGTGCCCTTTTCAAGAACCATATGCAGGAAAGTTGTAAAATTTGGCACACTGATAGAGGCCAGTCTCAACTGTGTCCATAGTCTCAAACTCAATCTCTCTAGCGCCACCACCTGTCCAAACTTCCACTCACGTTTATGCCAATAACTTTCGAACCATAAGGGCTTTCTTTTTTCCCCTGATTCTTTGGCTCAAAACGATTCAAATGCAAATGAAAATGAAAATTTCCCGGCATTTTGAATTTTCCGAAAAAAACCTACTTTTTCTGAACTTCTCGAATATTGGATTTGGATTTTCGCCTTAATTTACATTTACATTTACATTTAGTCATTTAGCAGACGCTTTTCTCCAAAGCGACTTACAAATGAAAATAGTAGAATCAATCAAATCAACATGAGAACAACAGTATGTAAGTGCTGTGTGAAGTCACAGTTTTGTCAGTAAAGTGCTCGTAGCAAGGATTTTTTTTTTTATAAATATAATAAATACACAGATAGATGGAAAAAGAATAGAAATCAAAGTAAGTGCTACTGTTGCTGGGTCAAGTGCTGACGAGAGAATAGAAATCAAATTAGGTGCTACTATTGCTGGGTCAAGTGCTGACGAAAAAGATATGTCTTTAGCATTTTTTGAAAATGGCTAAAGACTCAGCTGCTCGGATAGAGTGTGGCAGGTCATTCCACCAGCCAGGAACAGACCCGGAGAAGGTCCGCGAGAATGATTTTGTGCCCCTTTGTGATGGCACCACAAGGCGCCATTCACTTGCAGAACCAAAGTTTCTGGAGGGCGCATAAGTCTCAAGTAGTGAGTTAAGGATAGCGGTGCAGAGCTAGCGGCCGTTCTGTAGGCAAACATCAGAGCCTTGAATTGGATGCGAGCAGCTATTGGCAGCCAATGCAGACTGATGAAGAGAGGTGTGACATGCGCTCTCTTCGGTTCGTTAAAGACCAGTCTTGCTGCAGCATTCTGGATCAGTTGTAGAGGCTTGACAGTGCATGCTTGAAGGCCAGCCAAGAGAGAATTACAATAGTCCAGTCTGGATAGAACAAAAGCTTGGACAAGAATTTGTGTGGAATGCTCCAATAGGAAGGGTCTAATCTTCCTGTTGTACAAGGCAAATCTGCAGGACCGGGCCGTTGTAGCAATATGATCTGTGAAGCTTAAACAATCATCCATCACCACTCCAAGGTTCCTGGCTGTCCTGGAAGCAGTAATGGTTGACGACCCAAGTTAAATTGACAGGTTGTGATGAAGTGTTAGGTTGGCACCGACCACAAACAGTTCTGTTGAGTTGAAGGTGGTGGACCTTCATCCAGGCAGAAATGGCTGTCAGGCAGGCTGCGATGCGATCAGCAACTGTCAGATCATCTGGTTGGAATGAGAGGTAGAGTTGTGTGTCATCAGTGATAGGAGAAACCATGTTCCTGAATGACAGATCCTAGTGATGACATGTAGATGGAGAAGAGAAGTGGTCCAAGCACAGAGCCCTGAGGTACCCCAGTAGCAAGATGATGTGACTTGGACACCTCATCTCTCCAAGATACCATGAAGGGCCTACCTGAGAGGTAAGACTTGAACCACTGGAGCGCGGTTCCCGAGATGCCCTTCGACATGAGGGTTGACAGGAGGATCTGGTGGTTAACTGTGTCAAAAGCAGCAGACAGATCCAGCAAGATGAGTACTGGTGATTTTGAAGTTGCTCGTGCCAGTCTCAGGGCTTCTGTGACTGAGAGCAGGGCAGTCTCAGTTGAGTGGCCACTCTTGAGCCAGACTGTGGTTGTCAAGGAGGATGTTCTGTGTGAGATAAGTAGACAGTTTGGTTGAACACAACTCTCTCAGTTGTCTTTGCAATGAAAGGAAGAAGGGATACTGGTCTGTAGTTTTTCTAGAAGTGCTGGATTCAGAGTGGTTTTTTAAGCAGTGGGGTAATCCTAGCCTGCTTAAAAGCTGTGGGAAATGTTCCAGTGTGAAGGGAAGAATTGATAATGTGAGTGAGTGCAGGTACAACTGAGGAGGAGATGGCCTGAAGAAGGTGAGTGGGGATAGGGTTTAGCAGACAGGTAGTAGGGTGATTAGAAAGGATGAGTTTGGAAACATCTGCCTCAGAGAGCATGGAGAAGGAGGGGAGAATTTGTGTGTTTTCCAGTGAGATGTTATTGTCAGTGTGTGGTGTGGAGAATTGCTGCTGATGGTTGTTATTTATGTGTGAAAAATGTGGCAAAGTCATCAGCTGTAAGAGCTGATGTGGGAGGGAGGGGAGGAGGGCAAAGAAGAGAAGAGAAGGTTTTGAAAAGTGTGCGGGAATCAGTTGAATTGTTAATTTTAGTGTGATAGTATGAGGTTTTAGCATTGGAGACATTAGTAGAGAAAGAAGAAAGGAGTGACTGATATAAGCTAAGGTCAGTATGACCTTTAGATTTGCGCCACTTCATCTCTGCAGCCATGAATCTAGACCGATGCTCACGGAGAGCATCAGAGAGCCAGGGGGCAGAGGGGGTGGTGCGGGCTGGTCTGGATGAAAGGGGGCAGAAGTCATCTAAGCAAGATGTTAGAGTGGTGCAAAGAGTGTCAGTAGCATTGTTAGTGTCCAGTGATGAGAACTGGTTGGGAGGGGAAGTGTGGATGAGACCAAAGAAGATAGGTGGGATGGTGAGAGTGAGCGTAGGTTTCGCCGAAAAGTAACATGGTGGATTCTGTGTTGAGTTAGGGGTCAGGTTGAGATTGAAAAAGATGAGAAAGTGGTCTGAGGTGTGTAGTGGAGTAACCAGTGTATTGTCGGTGGAGCCACAGCGTGTGGAGATGAGGTCCAATTGGTTACCTGATTTGTGGGTAGCTGAGGTGGCCACTCACTTGAGATCGAATGAGGCAAGCAGAGTGTGGAAGTCAGCAGCCTGAGGTTTGTCTAGATGGATGTTGAAATCACCAGTACTAGCAGAGGAGTACCATCCTCAGGGAGGATGAGAGTACACATCTAACTCTCCAAGAAGTTAACTAGCTGACTGGGGGCGATAAACAACTACAACAGGATTTTAGCAGGGTAGTGATGGTAATTGCATGTGATTCAAAGAGCCAGTCACAGAGAAATGGTAAAGGATTGAACTTCCATTCACTGGACATAAGCCAAACCAGTACCACCACCCCTCCTAATCTGGTGTGGGGTGTGTGAGAAGAAAGTGAAATTGAAGAGAGGGCTGAGGTGTGGCAGTATCCTCTGGTTTGATCCAGGTCTCAGTCAGAACCATGAGATGGAAACCTGAATGAGTAGCAATAGATGTAATGAAGTCTGCTTTGTTTACAGCAGATGACAATTCCAGAGCCAATAGAAAATAGAAAGTAATGTACTAGATGACATGGGTAAAGTACGCAGGTTGTTAGGATTGCACTGCCTCCAAGTGTAGCACGCGATTTATGAGGTTAGTAATAGTGGGAATTTGGAAGCACATATCTGAAACAGGTCAAAAGACAGATACCCGAACACTATATAAAGTGGAAGGAAATAAGGAAAAAATACAAGAGCAATACTCAAGGACTTGTCAGTGTAATGCTTGGTGGAGTCAACCAGGTAGGTCTTTATGCTCTCGGTCTTCACACGAGGGCTGCCGCGGTATACTACACAGTTTTTATCGCTACTATACAACGTTAGTTAGTTCAGCAGGCCACGCCTTACTGGCTTGGAGTGAAAACGAGACAAACGTGATTTGCCACGTGACCACAGTAAACAAAACTTCCTAGCAACGACACAGCACTAAAATCAAACTAGAAACAACACAAAAACACGACAGTATGCAGATCCTCTTGTTGCTTGAATGATTCTCTCAAATGAATGCTAAATTACAACTGTTTAACCTGTTAACCATCATGGCATGCCGACGCACCGAGGCTTCTTGTTTAAATTAGATCAAATTTACTGTTAATGTAATGTAAATTACCTTGACAAACTATATATCATAAAAAGATTTAAGACTCGAGTTTCAAATTTTAATCTTTATTACTCTCAACATCGTATAGTGACGTTATTTGTTAATATGGTCGGGAGTTATGAATATGAGAAACTAAGTCGTTACCTTTTCATTGAAATATGAGCGTCAGCTTCAGCCATTGAGAAAAAACTCCTGTGATATCGTCATGAAAAACTCGACCAAAATAACATCCCTCGGGGCTTTTAGCTTAAAAGCATGTACATTGGAATAATATTGTGGATTCTCATAAGTTTATGTGAATTTTCTATACAGAGGAGTAATATTTATTAAATTTTTACCCAAAACGGGCCGTTGTTTCATATTAACGCTGTATACACTGATCTACTGTGTTTTCAACTCATACTTGCAGCCGGGAGGGCGCTCTGTGTACACTTAGTCCAAGAATTATGACATGATGAAGAAAAAGATCATGTGACCTTCCAGGCTTCCAGACATCATTATGCTATGCTAATAATCCTATGTTACAATCAGGTATATACGTGTAAATCGACACTTTGAAAGTAATAATACACGATTGTGACGATATGTGGTTTATCTGTGTTCTTCACGCCATGTCAGGATTATAATAGTAGATTAATTTATAATGCAATGCTAATCGAAATGGAGCATTGTACAGAATATGCTAAAATGATATATTTCTGTATGATTTTTGATTCCGAAGCCACCATCATCACAGAAGGTTATTTAAAACACTCGACTTGTAGTTGTAGCAAAACGAGGTTTTAATATTATGCATTGTGTGTTTGTTGGGATTGTGCTAAGCTAACATGCTACGAGCCCAGAGATGCACCTGTTCTGAGCTAATGCAAATAAATAATATGTACAGCTCGCCGATTTTTGTTTTTTTTTCAAGAAGGCCATAAGATACAGTTTCAAAGAAGGTGAAGGAGAAGTTGGTGAAAGAAATGAGGGATTAAATCTTGAATAGGACATCGTCAGTCTAATTATAATACAGACAAAAAGAAAAGAATAATTAGAGCCATAAGCAGGCTGGAGAGGTGTGGATGTGTTCAGGGGAGACTGAAACTGAATGGGGCCATTAGCACCACAAACCAATATAGACAATACACTTGAAAGATGACAATAAACATCAGTTAACATTTTAGAAGGACTTTTCTAAATAAAATCACATGACATGGTCTTGAAAAACATTTAATAAATCAGAGTTTTAAGCTTATCATCTTCAGATTTGAATGTAAACATGGTCAGAATGTGGCTTCAGCGCAGTGCATTTCTAGATTGCTAAAAGGCCAACTTCACTTTTATTTCCATAAAGATATTTAATAAAATACATTCTAAAACTTTCAAAACTTTGAAGCTATTTAACTATTTCTTTTGTGACAAAATTAATTATGACTTTACATAAACTGCAAAGTGTTTGCTTCAAATGAGACCTTACTTATGCTTTTAGTGCAAAGGGTTTATGAACCGTATCTGTTTTAGTTTGGGTATGTCATTTCTTGGGATTTCCAAAAACGGGGGTTACAGGTGTTAACAGGTTAAATACTAAAAGTGGCTTTGGCCACACCTTAATGGCTCGGAGCGAAACCGAGACTGATAGATTTTCTTGCTCAGCCTGACTTTTCGTTCCCTGTTTCTCCCTGTTTTCCTCACCTGGTCTTCACGGATGCAAGGGTAGAACGGAGACTGGTTGTTATGGTTTCGTCAACATCTGGTTTTAATGTACACAATGTATATGTGTGTGTGTTTCTTGGAAAGCAGCCAAGAAAGGGTCCCTGCTTTTAGCCTTATGGAGCCCAAGGCAGGGCAGGGGCATGGACCAGATGTTGACCATATTCAGACTGTTTTTTGCTATAGGTACCATTCTATATCATGAAAGATATTCTCATTGGACAATGTTACACCACCCCCTGAAAAGTTTTAAAAGCCCTGTACTGAAGTAAGTCGGGAAGAGGTTTTGTGAACGAATTGGCTCATGTTCATGACTTTCCCATAGGCCTATGCATTCAATGTGTGAAAAGACAAACTGAGATGAGGCACGAATCGGGACCATAAATGTAAGATTAAATAACCTTGCAGAGACCAAACACGATTTGTCACGTGACAACAGTAAACAAACTTCATAGCAACGACACAGCACTAAAATCAAACTAGAAACAACACAAAAAACTTACAGTATGCAGATCCTCTTGTTGCTTGAAGATTCTCTCTCTTAATTTAAAACGAGAAAATGGTTAGTTTGTGGTCATTACTATTTTTAATTGAAAACACAACAACAATAAAAGATAGACAAACAAAAAGACAAATCATATATTAAACAAATAAATGCAACTTTATAACAAAAGGTATTGAGCTTTTGCTCTGGCATGACCTGTCAGTATCAACCTCACCCTTGTCATGTAACTCCTGTAGTTCAACGTATCTTACCTCAGTAGCTCCAATTTACACTTTATATTTCTTCAGTCACAACAGAGCAGCTTCACTCCTGAATCCTGCGATTATTATTGTTCATGTTCAGCTCTTTCAGATTGGAATGATCCAAGAACTGCAGCCAGAGCGGAACAGCTTTTGTCTGTTAAGTTACAATATCTAAACCTACAAGGGAAATAAATCGCATCACAGAATTAGATGGAACACAAACAATACATGTTCTATATAAAAATATTAAAAAAGGGTTGTTTTTTTGAAAAACAGCATATTTATATTAATATCATTATTATATATATATATATATATATATTAAAAATATTAAATAAATTAAGAGGCTGAACTAAACAACATGCTCTTCAAAAACTAGTATTTCCTGTAGATTAGAATTTTTTATTTAGTGACAGATTTCCTTGATAAAATGAAGCATGTTTGAAAAAAATGTTTGTGTTTAGATTTATAGCTTTATAGCTGAGCCTGGTCTCTGAAGGATTTGCTGTCTATTTCTATCACCTGATGAAGTTTGGGTTCTGCCACTGTCGCCTCTGGCTTGATTAGATGGGGACACTAATATTCAACAATATTATTGACATGACTGTACTGACAATATTAGATGAGACGGTTCACACTTTTATAGCAAGTTAAAGGGCTTTCACTATATTTCTAAAAATGCCTCCATTCACATGCACACATCTTTTTGCTATGATTACTTAATACTAAGAATCTAAGAAATTGTATTTGTAATTTCAAGACAGTAAAAATGCATCCATATTTGCTGAAATTAAATTAATTTTACTTAATATTTACTAAATTAGAAATAAACTTGATTGAAAATTATTTGTAGAAAAATTATCCTACAATGTGTACATCAAATATGATCCAAACATGCTTTTGATAAAAGTTTATTTGTAAATCTCTCAATCATCTACATATTGCAGTACAAACATAATTAAAACTACATAACTACTCATAAAAGCATTTTAAATATTAAATTATTGGGAGATACAGAGTAGAGACCTGCACGGGATGAATTTTTCAGTCCCACTCCCGCAAAAAATATGTTACCTTCTCCCGCTCCTGCCCGCAACATTCATATTTTGTCCCGCTCCCGCCCTCGCCCACAAAAGCCCGCACAAAAGTATAAATAGATATTTTCTATGCCCCCATGAAATAGTTTCAAGTCACATGTCGCCTATCCACAACCAACACATCCCAGCATATACGCTCCCAATAAATGATTTGTTATTAAAGCATCAACATTCACAAACCACTGTTAAAACATAAAAGTAAACATAAGATACAGGTGTGCATGATTTGGCATAATAACAGCTGACATGATCAGTTCATCACAATCTCACAAAACTCTGTTATTATCAATGAATCTTTCATATGTCAACACTTTGTTATAATCAGAGGATTTGCTAGCATGAGAATTCAGCACGGAACAAAAATTTTGAGCGGTGAGTAACTTAAAATACCTGACTGGCCTTGCATTCAACACGTCTGTGATTGGTTACATTGCACAACGCTGCAAAACATGTTATAGATAGAAACTGCCTATGCTGCACCTGTAAACTCATTTATTTGTTTAGTTGTTCTTGTTGCTCTTTTGCGATAGATGAATAACAATTTATTGTTTTTAGATGTTTGTTTTAGATATTTCTATTTTGCGTGAGTCCCGAATTAAGTTTGCGAATCGTTTTTTTCTACCGCAACTTGCACACACACTCTGCCTTATATTATAACCTTTCAGAAATCTTACTTTTATCTTACTTTTTTGGCAATATTTTTCATAGCATTATTTCATATGTCAGGCTTATGGAAGTAAATTAATGCCCAATATTTTGAACTAGAGAGCTTGTGAATTGCACTAATTGAAAAAAAAAATGCATTACATTAACTGTGCTTGCATTTTGATGCATTGTATTTTTAAGGCTTGTATTTTTATGGCCAGAATTGAACATGGTCGTACATTTAAGCTATGAATATTCAACTTCAAAACATTCACACATTTTCATTATTAAAAATTCAATAATTTATATTCACCTTTCAGATTTCACTTCCAAAATATTCATTCTGTTTAAAAACACAACCTATAATAATCGACTGGCAATTTTCTGTCCATTTTATTATGCTTTATAAATTCGCTTCCACAAATTCAGTGGTTCAAATTCGGCAGAAAATTCAACATTTCACATCCAGGAACTGCAGGAAAAGCAGTAGAGTACCGATGCATGATCTCCATCTGTGTTAGCCGTCCTCACCAGCAGGTGCCGCTAGTGGCTGTTTACGAAGACCAGAGCAATGGCTAGCAAGTCATCATTCATTCATAAAGATGGATTTGCAAAAATAGAGCAAGCAGTAAGTGAATGTGTGATGATTATCAGGCACAGTATATATGCAGAAAAGCTGTTTAATTCAGTGTCTTTACGGTTACTTCCCTTGTGTAGGCTACATGTAAGCAGCTTTCTCTACAATGAACGAGATTATAACTTTATTGCCCAATGCTGATGTACAGATCAAATGTTAAATCTGAGGTAGACATATATTTCTCCCTGTTTAGTTTCCTTAACTTTATATTGCGGCGCTGTGTTGTAATACTATGGTTTTCCTCATACGTCATAGGATTCCCCAGCCATCAGGACATATAAAACTCTTAACACAGCTTAATGGACTCGTACAGTGATATAAAAGACCAAACTTGTGATGCAAATTATTAGGGGTGACCCTGAATAGTCGACGATTCAAATCTTCAATAGGAGGAGCCTGATTCGACTACCAATCTCACAGTCGAATCGTCGCAGAGGTGTTATGAGACGATATATGGGGGTGCTTAATATCTGATTTTACATAGACATACCGGTTCTTTCCCAATAGGTTATATACAGCCTATTATGTAATACTATAAATAAAAATGTGAATAGAAAGAAGCTTTTAATAAATATTTTTTAATGTGCGTGAATAAATCCAACCTGTGACAGATTTAAGTTTCACTTCCATGATCCGTGACCGGCAGATGAGCAACTTTACGGCAGGGATTAAATCTTCAACAATGTCTGGGATAAAGTGTACAATTGGATGCACTTTGAAATGGTAAAAGATGATCAAAAAAAACGTATGATGCAAGTTGTGCCAACAGCTCATGTCCTAGAACTCAACAACGACAAACACTGCGGCGCGCTTCTGCCGGCCAACGAGCTGACTATAGCGCGCTATTTGAAAAGACTCAAACGGACACAGGCAGATCGCGTGAAAGACTGGATTTTTGTCTCTCAATCAGGTAGGGTAGCTACAAGTGATTTCAAACTATTTCAGCTGGATGTAATTTGATTTTTGGATGCTGCGAATGTTTAGCTAAAAAGACTGCCACTCCAGTTTAGCGTTTATTGTCTCTGCAGTTAAAACGACAAGTTGACAATTCTAGCTTTACTTTCGTTATTTTAATTTTAATTTCTTTAATTTTAATTTATTTATTGATCACCCAGGGTTATCTAATTTAACTATTTCTGGCTTGTGTTTTGAATATATGTTCCCCTGCACTTCAGGCATTTTGTAGTTTGACTTGATCATATTTCATTTTTTAAGGTAGGCTATTTTCATTTATTAGAACGGTATATTCTGTTCTAATTCAATTCTGTAAATTAATGTTTGATAAAAAAAAAAATTATAATTTTTTTTAATTTTTTTTTTTTTTTTTTTTTTTTGGTGCATCAATGTTGCGCTGTAGATTAGTTAAAGCTCGCACAGGCAATTTAGCCGATGTAATTTGATTTGCCGACATATGAAATGTATATCTATCTGCAGTGTGGCCTTTCTGCAGTTATAATATATATATATATTTTAAAGTTTATTGATCCAAAATGTTTTTATTCATTTTCTTCTATATTTTTCAGAGTGTTCTGTACATCGTGGCTGTGAATGTTTATCCACATTGCCTTTCATTTGTTTAAAAAAGATAAAATCATTGTCAGTTTCGTCTATCACTTGACAGGCAGTTTGGTCGGTTTATTAGAAAGATGTTTCTCTGTGCTGTGTGTGAAAGAAAATAAAAGTTGTCTTAAGCCGCGGGTAGACTATAGCCAGGCCTTACTTCATTTTCCGTGTCCCGCTCCATCTCGTGCACAGTTCAGTGCGCGAACCTTTCAAAGTCTGTGCGCACTATCTAGCGGACTGCTGTTTTTCTAGTGAACCCCCCCCCCACCCTTTTTATGATTCGACTATCAGTCGAATATAGGCAATCTGATTTGAATCGGATTCGACTATGTAAATCCGTAGTCGAGGACACCCTTACAAATTATACTATATAGACTCCAAGCAAGCATATACTGGCATAAAGATGGTTTGACGCTGAACGTTTGATATTCGCAAATTTAGGGACCACCTCTAAAGTTACGACATTGGTATTCACGTTTCTACCTTCAATAGCATTTGAAGAGAATGACTTACAGTCGCAAAAGCAACTGTAAAGTGTTCATCTAGGTGTCAGGTCGAACAGTGATGCGCCCTAATTTACTTCCATACAGGCTTTACAGGGTTAAGTTTGCGTTCATGATGGGGAATCACTATAGATTAATGTAGATAAATGCATTTTCAGATGAGAGCAAAACTTGACAAAATATATTGAATGACTTACAGAGCTCTTCTGGAGGTTTTGATGACTGCCGATAATCTAATGAGACACTCGTCTGATTTCTTGAATTTCTGAAGCTCAAACTCCTCCAGCTCTTCCTCTGATGTCAACAACACAAAGACCAAAGCAGACCACTGGGCAGGTGAAAGGTCACCGGATGAAAGATTCCTTTGCTAAGGTGGGTCTGGATCTCCTTCACCAGAGTTTGGTCATTCAGTTCATTCAGACAGTAGAACAGATTGATGGATCTCTCTGCAGACAGATTATCTTCTAATTTCTGCTTGATGTACTGAACTATTTCCTTGTTGCTCTGGTTGGTCACTGTCATCTTGCTGTGATAACAGACCCCGTAAGAGTCGTCGATTGGACTGGAGTGACAGACTGAGGAGGAAGCGAAGAAAAAGATCCAAGTGTCCATTGTCACTCTCAAGTGCCTTGTCCACTGCAGTCTTGAGAAAATCAATCAGGGTTTCATTTTTGTTTTCCTGTTCTGTAGACCCATGATCAAACACACTTGTCTTGTTGATGTCTAGAAACAGATGTGCATAAAGGCCTGCAATAAACTCTTGAATGCTCAAGTGAACAAAGCAGTACATGGTACCAAGAGTGATCCCTGTTTCCTCCTTAAAGATCTGGGTACACATGCCTGAGTACACTGATGCCTTATAGACGTCAATACCACAGGCTTCCAGGTCTGTGTCATAGAAGATCACGTTGTTTCTTTCCAGCTGATGAAATGCCAGTTTCCCCAGTGAAAGGATGGCGTCTTTATCCCAGGAAACATCTGCTGCGTATTCTCCATCATATTTTCGGCGGCTTTGCTGGATCTGAAAGCAGAGAAAGTATGTGTACATTTGTGTCAGAGTCTTGGGAGTGTCTTCAGTGTTTGATTCCTGCTGTGTTTTAGAGATCTCATCAGCCTGATTGATTTCCACATCATTATTTCTTTTCTCCTCCAGAATGTTCTGGAGAACAGTGGCTGAAATCCAGCAGAAGACTGGGATGTGGCACATGATAAAGAGACTCTTTGATTTTTTAACATGATCAATGATTGTGTTGGCCTGATTCTGATCCGTGAATCTTTTTTTGAAGTACTCTTCCTTTTTGTGCATCATTGAATCCTCGTATCTCTGTCAGCCGGTCGATACAGTCAGGAGGAATCTTACTGGCAGCTGCTGGTCTGGTGGTGATCCAGATGAGAGCAGAAGGAAGCAGATTTCCCTTCATGAGGTTCGTTAGGAGAACATCCAGAGAGGCTGGTGACGATACATCACACCACGTCTTATTACAATGAAACTTCAGAGGAAGGCGACATTCGTCCAATCCATCAAGGATGAACAGGACTTTGAATTGATTCCTTCTTGTAAGGTTCAGTCCTTTTGTCTCTGGGAAAAATTGAGTTATAAGGTCCATCAAACTTAGTTTTTCTTTCTTCATTAAGTTCATCTCTCTGAATGGAAGAGGAAATATGAAGCTGATATCTTGATTTTCTTTTCCTTCAGCCCAGTCCAGGACAAACTTTTGCACAGAGACTGATTTTCCGATGCCAGCGACTCCTTTTGTCAGAACAGTTCGGATCTCCTCGTCTTGTTCAGGAGCTTCAAACAAATTTCTGCATTCAACCTGTATCTCTTGAGATTCATGACGCCTGGAAGCAACTTCAATCTGTCTGACCTCATGTTCAGTATTGACCTGTTCACTGCCACCCTGAGTGATATAGAGATCTGTGTAGATGTTATTCAGAAGTGTGGAGTCACCTTGCTTCGCAATTCCTTCAAACACACATTGATACTTCTTCTTTAGGCCACATTTGAGCTGATGAATGAAGAACAGCTCATCTAAACACAGGAACAGAAAATAGATAGTTTTAGTCTTAATTTTCTCTTCTACATTTATAAGTAACAATCAGACAGATGATCATGAGTCTCTGACCTTCTAGAGCATCAGCAGCTTCATCTTGCTTCATCTCTCTCAGGTAATGTAGTGTGAGATCAAGAGCTGCTGCTTTGATACTGCATTTATTCTCATTAAAGTCCTTTGCAAAGTTTTCTGTGTTCTCATTTTGTAATATTTTCTTAAACTTTTCCAGCTCTTTCTTCAGAAATGTGATTATTTTTCTCTCAAGATTCTGCAAACAAAAGAAAATAAACAGAATAACAGAATTTAAACCAAATTGTACATCTACATTTGGTCAACACTATTTATTCAATAATTATAAAATCTGTATTAAAAAAAAGAAGAAGAAAAAGATCCAGTTAAAAAAAACAACAATAACATGCTAACCAGCTGTTATTTTTAACACAGGAAAAATTAAAAAAATATGTGTGCTTAAAAGGAAAAATAAGTAATCAAGAGGAATTTAATTTTTAAAATAAATTCAATATTTGTTGGTTATAAATATTAAACATTTATGAAAAAGTGTTTTCCTACCTGGAAGATCCACAGGAGATTGTCTGTGAAACTCTTGTGTTTCCTGTGAGTCTGAACATCTGAGTCTAATGTCTCATACTGAAGCCTGTAATCAAATACATTAAAGTCCCTGTAAAGTCAATTTTGAGAATTGTTTCTAAACATGTTATAAATGTTACAAATGTATTTCTGAAACACATTACAAAGACTGTGAATTGTGTAGTGCTGAATTGTGAAGTTAGAGCGTTAAACAGTTTTTCACCAATTCTCTGTCCCTAACACTATATACAACCTGGTCTCATGACGAAAACGTACCCGTGGGCAGGTTTTCGCGAGTCGCGAAATACGTACCAGTGAGTACATATCGCTGCAGTTTCGCTCTGAAATGTCCACTGAGCGGCGCCAAAAGCGTGTTTTTTTTTTTTTGTTTTTTTTGGTTTTTTGCCGGAGCAGATAATAGGGTGAATGCGGTACGTTTTTATGACCTTGCTTTTTAGACGAATCGCCGCGGTTCTCGATTTGACATTTGCGCTCCGTTGCGTTTTAAAATAACTTCCCACCGACGCTACGCCTAAACCTACCCAATAGTGTTAACAAAAGCAAACGTGACGTAAGAAGCGTCCGTTTTTCAGCTCGTTTAGATCTCTCTTTGAGCTCTTTTTTTTTTTTTTTTTTTTTTTTTTTGCCGTCAGTCGCCTTTCACGGGATTCGTACCCAGGCAGGGGGAGTCGACTCCTCGCCGTAAGTCCAACTCCGTATCGGCCGAGCTACCGAGCAAGCTTGGTCACGGGCAAAAAAAGCGAAACGAGTCTTTACGAATCCATAATCCGACCCCGGCCGGCGTCGAAACCGTGCGTGAAAACGAGCAAAAGCGCTTATCGACGTTTTACCGGCCTCTAGCGTTCGTTTCTGTCGGAAACTGCAGCGAGATGTACTCGTCGGTACGTAATTTTGTGTCTCGCGAAAACGTGCCCACTGGTACGTCTCTCCTATGAGACCAGGTTGACTATATAACTGTTGATGACGCATCGAGCGTGGCGCTACCCCTGACACTACAGCAGCTCACCCGATCAATCTCGAGTGTCATTACCGTTAGTTATACAGCCCTTTGCACATTAGCTAGTAATGGCTTTGTCACGCAAATGCATATTACATGGTTGTTATAATATACAATACAGCTCTATCTCCTTATTTAAATGTCCTAAAATGATTATATATGAAGGGGTGGATTAATTTTGTCTCTAAAGTGATCGTTCTACACCGGATAGTTTTACAAACTTTCATCAGACAGCTGGGATTCACTGATAATGCGCTGTTTTTGGTGAATGGGACTGAACAGACCTCGGCCCCCGTCCCGCCTTGGCCTCCTACCGTCCCACCGACAACTAATGATATGGAGCCAGACAGAGTCTCTCCTGCCCCGGCCTTCATCCTCCTGTCTTGCGGCGCCGTCATTTGTCGACTCGACAACAGTCGGCAGTACATGCCCACCAATGAGTGTAAGTTGCCTTGTGTGCTTATGTTATAATAAGTAGGTAGTCCATAGTAACTCTACTAAAATGTGCAACCCTCTAACGTGATTCTTTTTATATGGATCAGTATGTTTTACTCAGACAAGTCAGTTGAGGCTGCAGCTCTCGCGAGTGGGTGTGGTTTCAGCGCCGACAGCAGACACGCTCCCAGTGTTTGAGAGCAGAGAGCACTGCTTATTTTTTCGAGATTTTGATGACTTATTTTATTTACTTGCAGATTTTTTTGATCATTCAAATTTGGCTGGGTGGTTAATAACACATTTTTTCTGCGGTGTGACAAAGTCAGAACACATACTTTAAAATGACTTTACAAGGACTTTAAATAAAATACAGATTTTCCAGGCAAAATATTACAGAAAGAGAATAAAAAAGTATTAGGCCTAGCTGTGAATACTCTGATAAATATTTGATCTAAAACGGTTTCATGACTGGTACTGATACAACTTCTTAGCACAGTCAGTGTGTGACCAAAATTAGAAACATGAAATACCTTTTATTATATGATGGTTTTCTCTCACTGAAGTTTGGTCCATCCTCTTTTGACTGATCACTCTTCAGAGACACAGAGCTGGACACATGTGAGTCTGATCTTACTCTAATGACACAAAGAACAGAGAGAAAAACACTGTACTACAAGAGATAATTTAGTCTCATTTGAAAAGGTTTAATTGCAAATAGTAATTAAATGCATTATAGCTGTGCATTTGTCTATTTATGACTACTGTTGAATGGATGGATATACACATGTTTAGTTGCATGATCTATTTTCCATAGTGAATTTAGGCCTCCTTGTGTCTGTCTGTGTAATTGTGTTACTGGAATGAGCTCTATAAGGTTCCCAGGAATTGAGTTTTATTGTGATGTGGCGAGGGGGCGTGGTTCAGCGAGGTCTGCAACTGGAGAGAGCGTCGGGAGACGCGTGGTAAACGAGTGGGTTAAATCTAAATTACAAACACCTGTTTCTCATTCCAGTAATTGGCGCGGAGACAGGATAAAACGCCAGGAGAAGCAGGAGTGTGCGAGAGAGAGAGGGACTACTGACTGAGAACACACACACACCTGTCTTGGACTGATCGGGAGATCATACTGGAGTGAAGCCCTTCTTCGGATGTGGATTATTTGTTGTGCGTTGCACAGTCTTTTTGTTGGAACTTTGTTTTATGTAATAAAAGCTCAGTCAGTAGTCAAAGTTGACCCTGTCCTCTTCCTTCCCTACGAACTTATCCTTAAAAGTGTGATTTATTGTGAATGTGAATGTAAATGTGATTTATTGTTTTATTCAGTCAAGTTCAATCACATACACCACTGAGGACAAATAATGCAACCCTATAATATAAACACACAAAATACCTTTTATTAGATGATGTTTTTTTCCCACCAAAGTTTGGTCCATCCTCTTTGAACGGTCACTCTTCAGAGACACAGAGCTGGACACATGTGAGTCTGATCTTACTCTAATGACACAAACAGAGAGAGAAACACTTTAGTAAAGGAGGATAAACTGTGTCTGAAACACATCCGTGTCTTTATCTCTATATAAACTCCAGCAGAGTTTAAAGTGAAAACAGACGCAGTGTTACCTGTGTTTCTCTGAGAGACTCATCTTAGAGAGAGAGTCCTTTCCTCGCTCAGATAAACTGACACTGAACACAGATCAATCAATCAATCACTCAACCTGGAAATGACACGATTTCACAGAGATGAAGAATTATTGAAGAACAGAATGAAGAATACTGAGTTACCAACAACAGCAACAACAATCAATAAAATAAAGTGAGTTACAAACAAATATATTGACATGTAAAATAACTGAATGATCTTAATCATTTCAGATTAATGAGTTTAACTGGTTCATGGATTAAATATGAATTCATTTGGGAACAGAAATTTACATTGTGCTGGAAAACTGAACACAATTTATTATATTCTCTATTGAAGTTTAATATTATTTTACAATCATTTATCCAATCTTTATTAACTGTTGAATCATTTGTCATTTAATCATTCATTCAAGTTCACAATGATGATTGAATTCATTACTTTCAAATGATCCTAAAATAACTGATTGAGAAAAAGTAACCTGAATATAATGGTCATACTCTATAACTACAAATCATAATTGATATATATGAACTGAAATATTCAATTTAAAAAAAAAAACATCTACTGTAAATGTCTGGATCAAAAATACTTTCGATTTCGCATCACTAAAACAACAGTCTAAAACGGAAGAGAAAATAAGAGAAAACCTTCATAAACTCACTTGTTTTCAGTAACATTTCTCAATAAACTTCATGTTTTATCATCAGTGGCCTTCAAAAGATGGTAATTTCTGGAAGATTCTTCATCTGTTCGGAGCAGCAGAATAAACAACAATAATAATAAGAACACTTCTGTAACTTCACATTTAAATCACGCTTACATATACAATATCAAATTACTAATAATTACAAATAACTGTAATCGAGAATGTGTTAAAACTTAATTGCAGTCTTGTCCGCTAAGAAGATAATTTATAAGTTTAAAAAAAACTCGTGGATCACATGGATGCACATGGATCAAATCCAGCGATCAACAGGTTTATGTTGTTACTTTCGTTTTCCTCTTCTTCGTGGGTTTTCAGGAGGGTTTTGAACCAGCTGAGCAGTTTCACACCGCCACCTACTGTACTGGAGCGAGAATATTCTTCCATATATATCTAATTCTGTTTAAGACCATTTAAATTGTCATTTCAGCAGTGCATTTGTTATATTCTCTGTTTCTAGACTATTATAAGATGCTGGATATTGTAAATGACTGACATCCTGAGGTTTGTATTTAATAATTAATTTCTCTTATTTTGTATCAGGACACTATTAAAACATGTTCTAGTTTCTGCTCTCTGACACTCATCACAAAAACATTATGAAGAATATTTTCCTGTTTACAGTAAATGTTTTCCATTTTAAGTAAGTTATAAATTGCATTGCCTCTATGCCATTGGCAGTCTGTCCTCTCTCCATAACGTATTCAATATATCCAGGATCGTGTCATCTATCTTAAACAGAACAGGCTTATCTTTTCCTGTCTCAAGTCCATTAATACACCTTTAAGTTTTTAATCCAAAAGCAGCATTTAAAGTTCCCTGTCTAACTGGTTCTTGATCTATGACTTTCTCCGGCTGATGGTCATAAACACACTTCACATGATGATGAACTCAACTGACATGGATCTGGTTTAGTGGAAACTTGTACTGAAGCTCATAAATCAATGACCCGAGAACAACTATATCATGTTTCTGTTAACAGTAAAAAGTTTCTTTGCTCACATTTCAGTCCTAATCTCATCTTACTTTCTTGTCTGCACCCCACTTTCCTATAAAGACAAAACACAAACAATAAAGTTATATAAGAAAGTGAAGTTATCTTTGTATTCATTTTGGTTTAATTTATATTTTTGAACAAAACTTGCTTTTTCATAAAGAGGAAAAATCTAACCTTGACAGTCATGATGTCCACTGTGATGTCATTTCCTGTTTTTCCCTTCAAATGACAACAAAATGGCTTCCTGTGTTTCAGGGACACCTTACTGACTTTGATTTGGACGTCAACAGTGTTAATTGTCAAAGATTATGACGAATGACAGTGAGATGAGAATGAGTTACAGAACCTTCCTCTCAGTTAGAAGAGTCGAATAAAAGTGTCTTTCAGTCCTTGTTTGATTTGTTTGATTTGGTGTGTTCTTTTCACAAGAACCTACAAAGTACAAGGAAACAGAATTTATTTACCTAAAGGTTTTTGATTCCAAGGTTTTTGATTGTGAGGTTAAGAGTACTCTTTTAAATCATTTTCTGTTTCTCACAAAACTAATATTTTCCAGCTTGCACACCTTTCCTCACATTCACTGTCATGAACTTCCAAGATTTCTTCTGGACAAATAGCCTAATATAAGTGACCAACCACAAAAAATGTCCTATCTACATATAAACACATTCAAATACAATATTTTTCCTTCAGTTTGCAATGAAACATTTGATCACATTGGCTGAAATATATTGAGCATCAGTAAGAAAATGGAAGTTGGAAGCAGGATGGAAACTGATGAATTAAAGAACATGTGATCGTTGTGAGATGCAGCATCCACTGAGAAAATGTCCAGCTTATGGTAAAAGTTGCAACAATTCTGGTAAAAATAATCATTATGCACGTTGTTGTAAAGGCAAAAGCTCATTTTGTGTTGCTTTTTTCATGCTTCCACACCAGAAAAATCAATGCCTTTCATAGGTAACATTTCTCTTCAGTGTGCAAAATGCTTCAAACGTGTCCATTATCAGCTGCAATCACAAACTCTCTCCTTCTTCAAAAGTGAAATTATTATATAACTCCAAAGGTTCATCGCCAACCATACAAAGAAATAATGATGTTTTTTGTCTGACTCATGATCTCCATCAATTGTAGAGAAATACAGAAGAAATTTTTGCTTAAATCGTCTCTGTAAATCATCTTTACTGGTAAGTTGAAGCTTCGGAGGTGTCTCAATCCTTCCATCTCCTGTTTTCTCGTCACACGTGTGCCTGTAATCCTGATTGATAAACTCCACAGAAAGCATAACAATGTTTTGACTGATGAGAGATGTTGTAGATAGATGATTATGAAAACATGTTTTTGGATATTTTTCAAGTGGTCTCTTGTAGCTTTATTTAATAAGGATAGATAAGAGCATCACAGCAGTGTTTGTACCTGTACATGTCATGTCCCGTCCACCACACATTCACCTGATGAAGATCATGACTTTGGTGTCTGGAATCAGAAAAAGATTCAGTTCAGGCACAACAAAACTCAATTTATTCTTAGTTAATTTGCGAGGAATGAGAGAAGCTGAGTCTGGGAAATGGTAAACAAACCAGGCAGGGGCAGAGAGAGAGAGATCTCTGTAAAACAAGAAAGAGAGAGAGAACAAAACTACAAGACTTTTAGGCAGGCCGGAGCGCTAGGTAAACATATACAATCTGGCACTAGACAGCGAACACGAGAGGAATAAATAGGGGGATTAATGAGGAAGTCAAGGCTGGTAACAAGTGCAGGCAGTCCGCTGTCCTTTACTCTGTGATGTGTTTGCAGTAATCTAATGTAACTTGCTCTTTTAGCTGTTATTCCACTGAGTTTATGAGGTCTCCCCGCTGCATTAAGTGTTTTTAGCTGAAGTCTTTGTTTGCAGCTGAGCTGGACCCTCGCTGTGAACACGGCAGGATTTTATGAGATCAACATAGCATCAGTTCTGACACAATGTTGAGTGAACCGAACTCAAAAAGAACGTCTCTGGTTACCTTACGTAATGAGACATTGCTCCTTATAGAGTAAGGGAGTCTGTGTCTATTTCGTGCACTTGAACACCAATGGTGGCCGATTTCTCACCCGTGATATTTCATAAGGCTTCAGTGGATTTCGAGGAAGAAGAGGAAACCCCAGAGGTCCAGCTCTGATGCAATAGCCATTTCTCAATATGTGTTCTTGTCTGTACTTGTGTTCTTGTGGACTTGTGAAACATCATTAGTCGCTGCCCAAGTATTGTTCCAATTCAAAGCTCACATCTAGCCAAGTACAGTTCAAATCCCCGGATGTGTTCTTGATCCGCCCCTTTTATCGAGGATGCATCGAGAGGTGACTTGTGCAGACTTGAGACAGCCAGGTATCCCAGAAAAGTCAATGTTAGCAAAATAGTGCAAGCAGATATAGTGCAAGCTAGAGCTCTAAGAATCTGTTAAGGGGCAGTAAGAACCACACCAGTTTGTGCAATGCAAGTGAAAGCTGGGGAAATATCTTTGGGGCTACACAGACTTCAGTTAGCAGCCAACTATTGGATTAATATTAGAGGGCATGACATCATGCTTAGCAACTCAACCGTTTCACATAAGGTGGTAAGATGGAGAATGATTATTTTTCAAAAATTGTATTTTAATCCATAAGTATATACTTATTTCATTGCTGCCATATATGGCCTACATCTGTAATGTTGTGATTGCAGGGCTTGTTTGTAGTGATGCAGGTGTGTGACTGACTGCCAATGGACTCCAGGAATGTTTCATCCTGATTTATGACTGATCTGAAATCATCATTTTACATAGGTTTAGGAATCATAAGAGCACACTGAAGGGGTGGATTCTGGAATCCACTGCCGCTTTGATATATATATCTTTTAAGTTATTAATCAACATTTATATTTCTGTTAAATTATTTGAATGACTTCTTCAATGTATGTTAAAGCATTTATTTTCCTCTGTACCTCTCACTGAGAGAAAATAACATGTTATCAGTATGTTTTGGGAAAGTTTCCTGCTCAGAGCAGAGCTTAGATCAACTTCAACCTTGAAGAAGCTGTGAATCATGTGTATCTGTGTATGTGCGCTAAGTATTCTTTGCAGGTCCCTTTGTACTGGACAACTGGCATTCTGCTTGAGACCAGCAGACGTCATGTCATGACCCCAAAAGGACATCCGGTACCTAAATCTAGGGTCCCCCTCATCATCACCGTGACGAAGGGAGATATGCTTCTTACTATCTGTCCACGTGTGGAAAATTTCTAATCTTGTCTATTTTTCTTAGCCAATCAGAATCATTCAACCTGACGTAATGACGTAGTTAGTTGACTCTGTTAGAGTGTAATTGCTGTGGAAATGTGAATGTACGCAGAGCGGCCTACGAACTCCTTGTGAGACTTGAAGCTGGCTTCTGCTGATGAAACTGCAAACTATTCTTCATTAAATTTTTCTTCAATTTATTAATTTTTTTAAACTTTGACTCCGGGTCTTTATTCAACATTTCTGGTCTCAAGGGTCCTAAACTGTTTATCCCCAACAGTTTATGGTGGAGGAATTGCGAGCAATCATTCTTCGGTGACATCCCTGACTAAACAAAAAATAAGGTAGGAAGCTGTTTTATTATTTTGTTAGGGCTGTCTGGTTGGAAGGGTTGAGAGAACTGGGAAGTGAGACGGTGAGTTTACGTACACACTCAGACGTGAGTGTGGTGCACCAGATCATTGGATACAGGCCAGTGTCACGCCATCTGAGGGAGATGGTGGGTGATAACTCCACTCCATTGAGGGGTTGGAGGAACACTGGAAGCCAGAGGCAGAAGGTGTTGAAATAACTCCTTCCTATTGAAGGGTAGGAGGTCACTAGTAAGCCAGTTTGCTACTAGTGTCTCATGAACCAAAGTTCTCTGACTCTTCCATTCAGACAGTGATTCAGGAAGTTAGAGACTAAGCTTTTAGTTAAATATGATGAAATAGAGATAGGGTTAGGGTTGGTTGGTCAAGGATGCATCAGGAACGGTCCCGACGAAAATAAAAATTTTGTGACCCTAATTGGCTTGAACCAGTATGTAACTGTGATTTTTGGAGTATACTTTGCAGTTTAATCAAGCAGAAGCCAAAGTTGTGTTGTTTAAAGATTGCCGCCTCCATCTCTTTCAGGTGAGTATTAATTTTGACTAAAACATGGCTAACAAATTGAGTAACTTGATCAGTAACTTGATCAGTCCTGATACAGATAACGAGGTAGAAGAGAGCAAAATGCTGTAAGCAGCTCTGCTCTGAAGCTCTCACTTCAAAGACAGAGATTATTAAGAAAATGGTTAGTCAGGGTTTTGATTCTGATTGGAAAGTTAAACAACAACTTGACTGGCTACAAACAAAGAAAGAACCAGAAAAATTCACATTTTTAGCTGTTTGTGCTTATTCATGGATTTGTAAAATGGGTGGGGTGCCATTAACCCCTGATGGAAAAATCCCAGAAGTAACTGAGGAATGGTTCAATTTGATTACCCAATGTGATAAAGATGACAAGGAGTGTTTTAATTGTGGTGTGAAGGGCCATCTAGCCCGTAATTGTAAATACCCGCCTAAGAAGTGTAGACAGTGTGGTAAACTTGGCCATATTGTAAAATATTGTAAACAAAAGAAAGAAAAGAAACAAACAAACAACAAAAAAAGAGACTTCCACTCTGTCTGAGAATGAGCTTGTGAAATTGAGAAATAACAAGAGATAACAATAAGGTCAAAAGATTGTAGTCTTAAGGAATTCCTTTTGAAGGGAAATCTAAAATAATAAGTTTTATATTAAATGGACAAAAACAGGTTAATGTAAAATTACAGTGAATGAATCCAAAACGTGTTACCAAAAATGAAAATAGGGATGATTGGATGTTTTGAAAGTTTCAATTTATGGAAAAATATTTGAACAGTCTCAAGTATGTTTTTGTGATGAGCACATCACTACGGTGAATGTGAATAACTAAAATGATGTAGGACCTCTAAGTTCTAAATATTTGGTTTTTGATGGTCAAAGTGACAGAGGGTTTAAATGGCAAAAATGAGACTGCCAGTGTCACAGAGACTCAACCTGATCTGAAGTTTGTAATGCCTAAATTCCCTGATATATGGGTCAAAGACAAATATAAAAATAATGTTTATTTGAAAACAAATGTCAATTCTGGCAAAGTCTTAAGTTGGGCCAGAGTTACAAGAAATAGGTAAAGTTTGATGTTAAAAGTTATAAAAAAACAGTGTACCAGTCCTGAAATCCTCAGAGTCTCTCATTCAAAGTCTGTCACGGTTGCACACAAGAACAAGATGGTAGACCCAAGTGCAGCATAAGTATTTATTGGGGAGTCCAGAAACGTAAATCCAAGGCAGGCAAGAGGTCAAAATCCAGATAATCAGTCCACAAAACAACAAGCCAGAGATACAAAACAGTGCACGTAACAAATACAACAAACCACAACCAAGGACAGAAACAACTGAGTATAAATAGACAGACACTTAATGAAGAAACACAAAACAGCTGAGTGCAATGAATGGGATAATGAGTCCAGGAGTGAGTATGGGAATTGTAGTCCAAGGGGTGAAAATAAGAGTCCAGGATGGAGTGCCCTCTAGTGGCTGACTAGGGCACTCTCACTAGTGATCATGACATTACCCCTCCACAAAGGAGCGGCTACCAGACGCTCCACCAGACAACAAAAACGAAAAACACAAAAACTCAGGAGGGAGGTGGACAGGAGGAGGATCAGGGGGAGGGATGGTGGGCCAGGACCAGAGCCCCCAACCGAAGGCCAGGGGGGAGCCGGTGGAACAGACCACGGGGGCTCTAAGAGGGTCGGGGTCCTGGCTGAATGCCAGGGCGGCACTGGAGGAACTGACCAGGCAGGTTCCCTGGGGTCTGGAGTCCTGGCTGGTTGCCAGGGCGGCGCTGGAGGAACTGACCAGGCGGGTTCCAGCGGTTCCAACGGCCGGGGCAGTGGCAGCAGGGCAGGAAGCCTGGACGACGGTGGCAGGACAGACGGCTTGGTTGACGGCGGCAGGACAGAAGGCTTGGTTGACGGCGGCAGGGCAGACGACCTGGGCGGCGGCGGCAGGACTGGCGGCCTGGGCGGCGGCAGGGCTGGCGGCAGGGCTGGCCTGGACTCGCTGGCTGGAGCGGACTCACTGGCTGGAGCGGGCTCTGGAGCGGACTCGCTGGCTGGAGCGGGCTCTGGAGCGGACTCGCTGGCTGGAGTGGACTCACTGGCTGGAGCGGACTCACTGGCTGGAGCGGACTCACTGGCTGGAGCTGACTCACGGGCTGGAGCGGCCTCCAGGCCTTGAAGGATGGAAGAGGCCTTCTTCCTTCTCCTCCTCCTCCCTTTACCGGAGTGAAGCTGAGGCTCAGTGCCCACCTCCTCTGAAGACTCTGGAGTGGACTTACAGGCAGGAACGGGCTCTGGCTGAGCGTGGGTTGCCCAACGGCTTCTGTGGGAGAGATAATGGACAAAGCGCCAAAAATCCAGGATCTGGAGCCCCTCCAACTCCCACTGAGGCAGAGGGTCGTCGAGGCATCCGTTAAATACCCCTTTAAGCGCCTCATCATTGTACCGCAGCCCTCTTGAAAATGTCCAGAAAAACTGGGCAAAACACCCTACCTCTCTCCCCTCCTGTCGCAGAGCCACCACTGCCCGAACTAGAGCCATCCGCTCTCCAATGGAGGCTGGGGGACTAATCCGAATACTCATGCTGCTGGATCTAGTATTTACGGTGGTTTGTTCTGTCACGGTTGCACACAAGAACAAGATGGTAGACCCAAGTGCAGCATAAGTATTTATTGGGGAGTCCAGAAACGTAAATCCAAGGCAGGCAAGAGGTCAAAATTCAGATAATCAGTCCACAAAACAACAAGCCAGAGATACAAAACAGTGCACGTAACAAATACAACAAACCACAACCAAGGACAGAAACAACTGAGTATAAATAGACAGACACTTAACACTCTGAGGTCTAAAAACGCGCCGGCGCGTTTTGCAGTTTTTTTTTCACATTGCAGCAAAACAGACTTCAAATACTCCGTCATTTTTTGTCATAGAGACATAAGTAATATATCAATTGAAACTATAGAATGTCTTCTTTTATTTATATACACTCAAAGTAAAAACAAAATGTTGTGCTTTTTGTAAAATAAAGAAAACTAACATGATGCGTGATCTCTCCTCTCCTCTGAACGAAATCCAATCTGATAATTCTCAGAAAATGAACTGTAACTTAGTGAATACTAATCACAGAAAAATTAAACTTATGTCTAAAAAAACGTTAAGATGTCAGGTTTTAAATCATGTAAGTCAAATCGAAAACAAACCTTCTGTGTTTATGTAATCTGTATGAAAAGAGAGCCATGTCAGAAGACTGTGATTCAGCTCATATCCGCTAATGCGGCCACGCCCACGGAGCCAGCGCTATTCAGACGCAAATTCAGAGGCAATACATGCATTCATCATCTCAATCGTGTATTTATTGTCTTGAAAAGTGTTTATCTGGATGTAAAAGTCATGGTTAGCGATCTCTAGAAGACATACAGTTAGTTCCTGTTTACTTTTCTTCTATGGATGAATTTTAGATGAGTTTTTGTTTCTTTAGCGCCCTCCTGCTGCTGTATGAATTGGAAACTCCATTCATGGAATAGCCTCTTCTTCTTTTAGATGAATTTGTGGACTAAAAATGCACAGAGCGCCCTCCGACTTCAAGGATGAATTGAAAACACCAGCGCTCATAGTAATGACAGTGAATATTAAATAAAATAACTCCTCTGTATAGAAAATTGACATAAGCATATGAGAATCCAATATTTCTCCAAATGTGCATGCTTTTAAACTAAAAGCCTATATTCAGACTCTTTGCATCACAGAAATACATATTTTAAAGTATAATATAAAACCATTACTTTATATTGTAATAATATTTTTCTGTATGTTTCATATATCATAATGAGCTTGAGACATCACAGAAGGTTTTTTTTCACAGCCTACCTGACTGAAATGCCTCATTAATATGCAAGTCATTTCAGCTCATTACTATCCAATTCTTTTGTCTTCTCAGGTGAGAATGGCCCATTTTCAGTGGTGATTCACGCCTCCTCGCATACTGTGTTTCTTGGCAAAAAGTGTCTTACAAAAACTAAATGAATATATTGTTTTATATGAAGGAGTAGGCAGCATAATTTTACATAATTCTGAAGCAAAAAATTCTAGTCTACAACCTCCAATACCCAAAAGTCTGTGAACACAGATTTACTATACTTTTTTTGGCCTTATTTCAGTGACTTAAGTTTTTTGTTTTTTCAATAACCACGCATAAATGTTATTCCTTCAAAAACACAAACATGTACATACATGTTCTCACATATTATTGTAGCCTAGTTGTGCTGAATACAGTGTAATGACACTTTTTCCATTAATATGTTATGAAGAACTGAAAAAAGCACAAATGTCAGAGCATGTCAAAACTTCTCCAGGCCCCAAATCAGCCTCAGACTCCAGAGGGTTAATGAAGAAACACAAAACAGCTGAGTGCAATGAATGGGATAATGAGTCCAGGAGTGAGTATGGGAATTGTAGTCCAAGGGGTGAAAATAAGAGTCCAGGATGGAGTGCCCTCTAGTGGCTGACTAGGGCACTCTCACTAGTGATCATGACAAAGTCAGCTAAAAGCTGCTATCTGAGCTTGTGTCATAATTGATAACAAGCTATTTATAGTGAAGCGCAGTGTCTAAGTTGAAAATCATGGACACAGAGATGTTGAAAGAAATGACTGCCATAAAGAGGTTAAGTTGTTAAATTAGTTAAATTTTGTTGTTAAATGTGTCAAAGTAAAACTTAATGAGTATAAAGAGGTCTCTAAAATGGTAATACAGACCTTGAATGATATAAGTGACTATTTTGATGAATTTTTTCTATGACCAGTAACTTTTTGTCTGATCTTTGTCACCACCATGTGCAGGGCCGATGGCTCTGGTTATAGATGTGGCAGAACACTACACTGAATGGACAGTTGTGAGAATTAAATTCACTGAGAACAATCTCAGCACTGATATGTTACTGCTAAGAGAATGCACAGTCTGCTGTCATTAACCTGTCACCATGTTTTAACACTATTAGGCAGTCCAATGGCTCTGGTGGCTCTTGAATGCAACCTTCCTAAGCTCCAGGAAACACCCGATTCTGGTGAAGAAAACTGTCAAAGATTGAATGATGGGAAAGAGCGGTAACCAGTGTGCACGAGGTGATTTCTCAATGACGGGTAAGATCCTCTTTGGCCAGACAGAGGACAACCTAAGGCAGGGGGTTACCGCCGCCACTGGGCATCTACCCTGAAGGGAGGTGTTTATGTGAGATGGGTATGAGAGTGGAGCGGATGTCTGTGAGGCCAGCAGCATCAAAAGGGGGGAGCTGTCAGAGGTACAGCAGTCTGCCCCAAAAATGTTCCTCTATACCACTCACCAGAAACCGCATTCCTAAGATGGCTTGTTTTTCATGGTGACAAGTCCACAACTATGCCAGGGGACAAGACCCTGAGGAGAAGAAGATTATTGATAAAGAGCTGATGGGAATGAGCTTTCAAGAGCCGACTGAGACCATGAGGTGATTGTCCGTAATTTCTGGGGAGACCAGAGTAAAGTTTAGTAACATAATGTTGGTTGCCCTATTGGCAAGAACTGTATAGAAGTTTTAGATTCAGCAGTACTATGAATCACTAAATCAATGAGGCTGTGTTGATTTTGAACTAATGTGTCTGTATTATAGTTTTTACTCCTGCAGGTCATTGGACATGGCAGAAGATAATTCGTAGACATGGTGGTGGTTAAAGATAAAGACTGATTTTGAAGATTCAAGTGACAGATAAGTGCATTGAGCATTTAAAGTAAGATAACCTCAAAAATGGCTACTAGCATAACATATTTTAGATGGTGGTAATGGCTTTTATTTGGAAGTTAAAAATGTACATTTTAACCTTTGTAAATGACCAAGGTTTCTATATAATAATTTAATATTAAAATCTGTATAAGTTACAGACTTTTGATTCTATTGAAAAGATTATTTGTGCAGTAAGAGAGAGAGAGACTTCTTGAGTGAGGCAAGGATGGAGTTATCTGTCTGTTATCAGCCTGCTAAAGCTTAAATAAAACAATGAGATTAGAACCAAAACAATCCAGCTGACTTTTCTGAAAACAAATTATAGTGAAGAGACATACTTTGAGACTGCATAAGAGTAAAACCTACAGGAAAATGGGAAATTTAAATGTGTTTTTAGAATTAAAACAAAAAGCAAACCTTGACAATGAGCAGGTTCATATTCATGTGTCTAGTGTGAGTGTGTGTGTGAGGGTGGCTGGACTTTATGTTTTGTATGTGTTAGTTTGGGGAAATATTCTGTCCTCAGTGTGTGTATGTCATTTACCTCTGGAATGAGTGTTTTATCATTACAGATGTGTTAAGTGAAACGTCAAATTATGACAAGCCGATATTTCAGATTGAATCTTATGAACAGACGATACAGAACATGGGACGAGCTTTAAGGATTGGATATCCAGCTCCGTCTGCCAATGGTAATTATGACTTTTGTCATTTATGATGTTGATTTTATTTATTCTGTGGATTAGTATTTTTAAGAACATTTATATAAATTGGAATTGTGGAATTGAAGATTGCCGTCCATGGGTAAAAAACCCTTGTCTAAATTCAACTGAGGGTCTAAATTTAAACATTGTCTTCTTTGTTTGATCAGCATGATAAACGTAAATGTTATAAGATTTGACGGCAGAGACAAAGTGACACATTGGCTAAGTTACAGCCCGAAGCCATTTGTTTTGAGAATAATGGCTGGCTGATGAAGTTATTGGCTAGCTAGCCGGCTCAGCCAAAACCTAAATGGCTGCTGCAGCCGCCAGACTTTTCATAGCTGCAAATGGCTGAAGCTGCCACTTCATGTCTACAGATGTCTATGTTATACTGATTAACTAGATCTCAATCTTTCCAAGCAATGCATGGCTTACACTATATTTCTACAAAATGCAATACAATGTAATAAAGAAAACACCAGATTTTACTTTCACAACGTATGCACATATTTATTTTGTAGTCTGTATGCTACTAAACATTTTCAAATAGCCTACAATGTGTTGTGTTTAGGCTAAATGTATGTAGGCTAAGTTGTATACAATAACTTGGCATTATCATGGATGAAGCTTATCATATTACACCTTGAAGGAGCAAGTGATGATTGTTTGCCATTGAGCAGTAGGCCAGTGGAACTAAACATGCATTCCACCGGCACACTACCTGGTGAAATGGAGAGGTAGCACCGGGCCATAGCGGACAGTGTGGGGAAAGTATTGCTATGGGTTCGCCAAAAGTCCAATGCTCCTTGGTCTCTTGTTCTCACTGCCAGAAAAGCATCTATCTCTTGGTCAAGGATAGAACTTGAAGAATGAGCTTCTTCATCTTCTTGTGCCTCTGCTAATAATTCTAGTCGCAGGCGTTTCGCACTTCCTCCCACATCTCCATCATGGTCACCATTCCCACCAGAAGGACCTCCAGAACCACCATCAGTAGTTGTCCTCATGGAGATTCTGCAGCAGCTCTCTGCTTTCATCTGTCGTCATAGTGATATCTCTGACAGCTGGATCAAACACTGCGGTGGCTCTAACCAGATCTGACATGGGGATTCGTTTGTCCATGTTTTTCACTATTCGTTCTTTGACTCTCTTCATCAGTGGTGGATCTCTGGGAGCCACTGCATAAATTTTATTGATTCGAGCCCTGATTAGTGGTATGGCACTCAGGTTTGGACTGACTTCACTTATAATGAGAGTGAATTTCTCAAAGTCTTCCAAAAAGCTAACTAAGTTACAAAGTAGCTTGATGTCATCAGGTAGGAGGCATAACAAGGGTTTTCCTATCCTCTTAAGGATTTCAGTGACTTCTGTCTCCATACTGACTAAGCTTCTGATCATGTTGAGGATACTGTTCCAACGTGACTGTGGTCTTCAGTGTTTTGTGTGTCTGTGAGCCCTGTTTTGATTTCTTAGTTCCCAGCTGCCAATCCTCTGCATCATCCATTTCATCAATAGGATCATTGGAATCTGCATCAATTTCATCCTCTTTCTGCTCCAACACAAATTCCTATTAGATGTGCCTTGAAGTGCAGTGCACTGACAATATCTTTGCATTGGGAAATTAAGGCTTGTGCTTCAGGGATTTTGGTAAAGAGTCTGTTATGAGTAAGTTGTGTAAACAGTGTGCTACGCATGTTACTTTCTCATGGCCCAGTAACCGGGACAACTTAATCATATTCGCTGCCCCATCTGTTGTGTCAAAGAGCAACACATTTTTATCTTTGGGAAGGAATTCTTCGAGTAATTCCCTTACAAACACTGTAAGGTTTTCTGATTGATTGATTTTCTACAGGTTTAACACAAAGTGTAAACAGAAGGAAATTCCAGTTCGCATCTACAGTGCAGATTCTCACACCAACATATGGGTATCGATGATGAGCATCAGTCCAGCCATCTAACATTATAATACCACTGACAATGTCTGCCAGTTGTTCTTTGACTTTGGACTTCAAACCCATGTAGACATCTGCCAGGGCTGTTGTTGCAAGGGCTCTGCTGGTTGGCAAATTGAGATGAATTTTTCTTGTTGAATGCTTGAAAACCTTCCTTTTCTATTAATTCAAAAGGGAGCAGGTCCTGGCACAGCCACAACACGATGTCGCGATTAACATCAAACTGGGAAGTAGCTGGGCTTCCTTTCGGCACAGTTTGGATCCAGTTAGTCAGTTTACTTGATTGTTCTTTGAGAAATATTGTACTCTTTTTGTGTGCAGCTTTGGCATGAGCAAGGAAGTTTCCACTTGATGTTTTTTCTCCCAAGCTGTACACTTTTGACAGCATTCCATGTTCTTTTGTCATTTCTGCTTCAAAGCAGAGTTTGCAGTAGAGTTTGTCATCAATGCGATTGTTGTTCACATACAAATCGGCCATATATGTCCAAAAATGTGAACGAAGGCTACGAGCAGAATCAACACTGTGAGGCCACCATGTCACACCAGAAGCAGATGTGTTCGTGATGTGCTGATATATTTGTTAATTCCGCGTCCTAAAAGAGAACAAAAATATCCATAAAACACTAGTCCTGACACAATGACAAAATGGCATTATAGTCCTGACAAAAAGGCATTCTTACTTACAAGAACGGTTGCACAAAACACCTAAAGTGAAGATTTAGAACTAGAACTAGCCTACTTGAACTATTTGTTAATATTAGCTATAGCGCTAGGCACATTCAATAGCCACTGTAACGTTAGTGAATAATGTCCCTGCTGCTGTGTAAGAATGCACACTTGTCAAACTTCACGGAGTAACGTTATGCATATATTTATGACATGTACAGTACTTCAACTTTTATAGTTAAGGCGAGACACACTACGGGTAAAATTTTTAACTAGCAGATATCACCATGAAACTTTCCCAGTTGATTACTTACATTAAGATGAGAAAAAAAAAATGTATTACAAGTTTTCTTTAATTTAATGTTTAAATATGCAAATTAGGCAATATCTAATTAAATATGTGCTAATTTGCATATATTTTAAAAAACGAAATCTGAGTATTGGATAAAGCCAGGTTAAAAATATTTTTCATTGTGTTCACATATTAGATTGGAAAAAAATTACAGAGGGATTTATGGATATCTACTTTTGTTATCCTGTAAATTAGAATATACTGTGTCAATAGCCTTAAAAAAATGATTTTCGCCATGTTTTTTGGAATAAAATGTTATATATATCAGGCTAGGAATAATATATTTACAAATCCCTCTGTAAATGTCTTCATAATATAACTAGGTAATACTGAAGTGGAGATTTCGGACTTGGAGTATGAGAGGGTCATTTTGAGAAAACGGGCTTTAAAGATTTATCATCAGCCAATGAGATCGCGCATTCAGTCTTTTTACTTTCACGATTGGTTGCTGATAAAAAGGAAATTACCATATTTGGATCCAACAGGATTGTACAGAAGAGAGAGAGCTTCCTAACGGTGCATGTGATGAGAGGGTGACAGCAGAGATCGCGGAGAAGTATGTTGATTAAGAACGCAAACTTTGTTGAATTATGAGAAATCTACAGACGCAAACAGACAAAGTGTAGTAAAATAAAGACCTAAATGTGTATTTCGGACTTTTTTTCACCACAAGTCTGAAAGAAGACATGTTATTGAAGACAAATATCCAAAAATCTCAAAATTGACAGGAAAAAAAAAAAAAAAACGATGTTTTTGCCTGCCGTGTCTCGCCTTAATATAAACACACACTGTTATCAGTATAATTTTGGACAAAGTTTTGCACATTTCACTTCAATGTACACTGAAGCATGCGTTGTGAATTAGCAATGTGGAAATGGTGGTTTGTTACTGTCATGATCACCGTCTGTTCCTGTCAGTTCCCGGACTACATCTCCCATCATCCTCTCTGCCACTCACCTGCACACACTTACACTAATCACTAATCACCACACCCAGCTGCAGCTCATTACCAGGACTATAAAAGACTTACACACATCACTCACTGCTAGGTCTTGTTTTCCCTGTGTGACATTTCCAAGCGTTATTATTCTGTTTCCCTGTCTGTTCCGGTTCCTGTTGCTGATCCCTGTCTGGTTCTACAGTTCTGTGATTGTTAGCTGTCTGCCTTTTGACCTCTGCCTGTTCTCTGACTACGATTCTGCCTGTCTCTGATGTTCCTGTTCGCCCCGTTTGACCATGCCTGTACGACCACGCTCAACATTTAATAAAGCTTTGCATGTGGATCTTACTCTGAGTCCCGCCTACGTTACAGAAGACCTAGCCACATCAAGATCCAGCAGCTTTGTTGGGCGTCCTAGTCCCAGCATGGATCCCGCAATGCGCCTTGTAGGCCTTCGTCAAGGTAACTGCACCCTAGAGGCACATATTCAGATATTCCTGGACATTTCTCATTTTTCTGATTTACCGGACTGTGCCCTGATTGACTTTTTTGCCCATGGACTAAACGAACCTCTTAAGGGGTATTTAATCGCTAATGGTCCCCGAGGGACGTTTATGGAATTCTTGGACTTTGCCCTGCTTACCGTTGGTTCACGTTTTACTGTGGGTGTCGAGGGGAAATGCGACACCGCAGTGAATCATGTAATGGCCACCGCATCAAAGAACACTAACAAAATGGCGGTCACGACATCACATCACGTCTTCGCTGATCCCCTAGAGCCATGTCCTGTCTTCGTTGATCGCCCAGAGCAATGTCACGTCGCCGCTGATCGCCCAGAGCAACATCACGCCTTCGTTGATGGCCCAGAGCAATGTCACGTCGCCGCTGATCGCCCAGAGCCACATCACGTCTCTAGATCAGTCAGAGAGCGGAGAGGGTTGCGTTCCAGTGTGGCTGATCCACCACTGACTTCAACACGAGCGGTTAGCATTCCTAAGCCTCAGCCGACCGCTTCGCTCTCAAACCAGCCGGTCGCTTCGCACCCAAGCCAGCCGGCCGCGTCACACCCAAGCCAGCCGGCCGCGTCGCTCTCAAGTTCGCCTGTTGCAACGCTCTCAAGTTCGCCTGTTGCAACGCTCTCAAGTTCGCCTGTTCTCAAGTTCGCCGGTTGCAACGCACTCAAGCGCCCCGGACGCGATGGACAAAGTGGCTGCCTTGCCAGTGCCCTCGGGCAAGATGGCCGCCCCTGCAATGAGTAAGGATGTAGGGGGCGTTCCAGCCAGTGAGTTCACTCCAGAGGCCGCTCCAGCCAGTGAGTCCACTCCAGAGCAGCCTGCTCTCCTGGTCAGTCCTGTCTTGGCCCAGAGGCTGTGCTCACTTTTATGTTTTGGCTGTCCTGCGTGCGTTGAGGATAAACTCGAGCTCTATGGACTTTGGAGCTGTCTGCCAGCCCGAGCAGCCCGCTGTCGTCCCAGAGCAGCCCGAGCTCCATGTCAGTCCAGTCAAGGTCTGGAGGACGGTCTTGGCCTTCTACTACTTGGCGTTCTTGCGTGCTTGGAGGATGCACTCAAGTTGTATGACTCTGGACCAGTCTACAGCCCGAGCTGCTGCCGTCACAGAGCGGCTCGCTGCGTTCCAGAAAGGATTGGCCTGATAGGAAGCCTGGCCCGGATGGCCGCACGAGCTGCCCGCTCTCCCATACGAGCTGCCGCTCTCCCTGATACGGGAGAAGCCGTCACCGAGCTGTCGCTCTCCCTGATATGCACTCCCTGAGCCCCCCCTTGGCAGCCCTGCCCGCCGCCGCCCAGGCCCGCCCCCTGCCGCTACCGCCGCCAAGCGTTTGCCCTGCTGGTGCCATCCAGGCTTCTGTCACGAACCTATTATGGACCCTGTGAAATCCCCAAGAAACTTTTTGGGGGGGGGGGCAGGCAGGGGTGGGAGGGGGAGCTTGTGGGTGGGGAGCTGTGGTGTGGGGAGCTTGTGGGTGGGACCAGCCCAGGCCACTGCCGTCATTGGCCTTTGAACAATTATGGCCGTTACGGACCCTGACCTGCCGTGGGACCTGCCGTGGTTACCCAAACCACCTGAACCTGCGTGGTTACCCAAACCACTGACCTATCGTGGTTACCCAGACCACCTGACCTGCTGGGGGCTCGAGCCATCGACCCGCCTGACCTGCCGTGGTGCTCAAGTCACCTGACCTGCCGAGGTTACCCAAGCCACCTGATCCCCGTGGTCTGCTGACACTCCGGACTCACCGTGGCTGCCCGAGGCTCCTGACCCGCCGTGGCTGCCCGAGGCTCCTGACCCCGTGCTGCCGAGGCCCTGACCGGCCGGGTGAGGCTCATGACCCCGTGGGCTGCCCGAGGCTCCTGACCCGCCGTGGCTGGCCGAGGCTCCTGACCCGCCGTGGCTGCCCGAGTTCCTGGACCTGCATTGGGGACCCCGTTCCTGTCTGCATGCAGGTCTTCAATGCACCCACCCTCCCTCCCTAGCTGTTCCTTTTACGCCGCGAGGACGCGCCTTCCGGGAGGGGGGCGTTATGTCATGATCACCGTCTGTTCCTGTCAGTTCCCGGACTACATCTCCCATCATCCTCTCTGCCACTCACCTGCACACACTTAACACTAATCACTAATCACTAAACACCACACCCAGCTGCAGCTCATTACCACACATCACCTCACTGCTAGGTCTTGTTTTCCCTGTGTGACATTTCCAAGCGTTATTATTCTGTTTCCCTGTCTGTTCCGGTTCCTGTTGCTGATCCCTGTCTGGTTCTACAGTTCTGTGATTGTTAGCTGTCTGCCTTTTGACCACTGCCTGTTCTCTGACTACGATTCTGCCTGTCTCTGATGTTCCTGTTCGCCCCGTTTGACCATGCCTGTACGACCACGCTCAACATTTAATAAAGCTTTGCATGTGGATCTTACTCTGAGTCCCGCCTACGTTACAGTTACTGCAGTAATATCACGTTCAGTGCTATAAATCTCTCCGTTCCAGAAATATTTGGTTCATAACATCAATCTTTGATTCAGGTGTTTGTGCAACCGTGCCCTGAAGATTTAACAAAAGTCTGGGTAGGCCTAAGTTAAAAAAAAGTAAGTAGGAATTAGGAAAGTATGTGAGAAGTGAGATCAAAATTACCTTGCTTGCTTCTTTCCGCCATTTCACCTCAGTGCGAGAAAAAAATGCATCGCTTCTTCTGTACGGAAAACGAGCAATTTTAATTGGTCGTCAATTCACTGTGAGACTGTGTATCGTAGCAACGAGCACAAGACTGTGCTGTTATGAAACCAGTGGGAAAATAGATCTTGTGTATTGTTTATATATTTCGTGTGTGTATGTCTCTATGTGATAGAATTATTATTTGATGCAAATAATTCTAGCCGGCTCAGCCAAACTTTATCAGATGGCGGCTCAATTTGCCTTAGGAAATTATTGGCTGGCGGCGGCTGAAATTCTAAATGGCGCAAATGGCGGCGCCTGGCGGCGGCTTCGAGGTCTAGGCTAAGTCACTAGTAAATTATCCAGAGAAACCCCTCAAATTTATGGAAGGCCGGTGGGCAAACAAAGGAGGAGTGAATATAACTGATAAAGGTTTTATTTTTCATCTAATAAATGGATGCATGACATTAGATGTTTAGAGAAATATAATTTATGTAATAAGGGTTGAAGGTGAAAAAAGCTATTAGGCTGTTTGTGCAACCTAGGGATTTGAGATTTGAAAAAAAAACAATACTTTGGTTTCTGCAAAACAATAGAGACGAGTGGGACTGAGACAGTAACGATAATAGTAATAATAATAATAATATTTTTTTTTTTTGATCTGCAGAATAACAATTTGATGGGATAGAGTGACAAAATTATAAACAGTTGAAATTATTGTGATTAAAAAAAAAGTGAAACTGTTTCAAAAACAGCTTTAAAGAAATTGATAATGTCTTATAGTACAAATTTGTATAATTTATAAGTGTTATGGAAGATTATGTATAAAAAAAAAAAATAAAAAAAAATCTGTCCATTTGTGTTTTTGTTTATGACAATTTTGGTGCAGTGGCAAGATTAATGAGATGAAAAAGATCACTGCCAAAGAAGAGGGTTAAGATTTTGGTCATTTAGCCTAAACATTTATAATTGACAAGACAAGAGTTTAAAACTGACTTTTAAGGAAGTCTTAATTGTTTGATTTCAAATGCTGTACTTTTGACGGTCTGAGTACTGTGAAAGGTTGTGAAAATTGAGTTTCAGATTAAAAATAAATAGGTATTGAGTATGATTAACCGTGATGTCATGATAAAGAGATATGTCAGTCAAGACGAACAAATTGTTGCTATAATTGAATTTATGTTTTGATGTTTATTTCATTTTGATGAAAGGTTTTTAACAAAATGTTTTAAAATTCAACAGTTTAGGTTTATGTTTATTTACCTTTTTTTTTTTTTTTTTGAAGGCTATAATGGATCTGATGTGAAAAAAATTCTTAAGAGGATTATTAAGTAAAAGTAACAATTTTATGTTTTATTGAAAAGGATAATTGAAATGGTTCTGGTCATGTAAATTTGTTTTATTTCTATTTTTAACAGTGTGTTTAAAAAAAAAAGAGATTTAAATGATGTTCTGAAATTAAGGTGGTACATGATATGTCTATAGACTGTAAACTGAACAATGATTTAAGAAACTTCAAATACCTAGATGGATTATGATGGGTCTTATTTATTTTATTTTTGTTGTTGTTTATTTTGAGTTAGACCACAATTTTGTTTTGTTTTTTTTTAACCTTAAAAATGATCTATAAAGGGTATAGTGAAAGGAGTGGATTTACGATCCATCTCCTCATATTATATAATGAATTGGAAATGATATTTTTCTAAAAACCAGTGTATATATCCTGGTGTTTATGATTACAGGCAATGTCTGTATTTAGTATCTGAGGAGTGACTGAGGATCTGGCCCATGCCAGGAATGCAGTAACAGTGCTTACTCGTTTAGCCCGGCTTCCAGAGAATAAATATGTATTTGCTTTGTAGTCAAGGAATTTGATGATAAACTAAATCACAAAGATTGATGTACAGACGACTATGTGTAAGGACTGAAGGTCAATAATGCACTATGTGCTCTGTAGAATATTCTGTTCTAGTTAAGCCCTTCAAGGGAAAACCTATTGTCTATTTTATACAGTTGTAACATGCCAGGGGAGCATGGGTGAGCAATGTTAAATTTTGAAGCGGCCTAAATTGTTAAGACCAGATGTGGTGTTTAAGACTTCACATCGGCCTTTTAAGGGGGGACTGAAGGGATGGATTCTGGAATCCACTGCCGCTTCAATATATATCTTTTAAGTTATTAATCAACATTTATATTTCTGTTAAATTATTTGAATGACTTCTTCAATGTATGTTAAAGCATTTATTTTCCTCTGTACCTCTCACTGAGAGAAAAGAACATGTTATCAGTATGTTTTGGTAAAGTTTCCTGCTCAGAGCAGACCTCAGATCAACTTTAGCCTTGAAGAAGCTGTGAATCATGTGTATCTGTGTATGTGCGCTAAGTGTTCTGTGTAGGTCCCTTGTACTGGACAACTGGCATTCTGCTTGAGACCAGCAGACGCCACATCATGGCCCCAAAAGGACATCCGGTACCTAAATCTAGGATCACCGTGACGAAGGGAGATATGCTTCTTACTATCTGTCCACGTGTGGAAAATTTCTAATCTTGTCTATTTTTCTTAGCCAATCAGAATCATTCAACCTGAAGTAATGATGTAGTTAGTTGACTCTGTTAGAGTATAATTGCTGGAAATGTGAATGTACGCAGAGCGGCCTACGAACTCCTTGTGAGACTTGAAGCTGGCTTCTGCTGATCAAACTGCAAACTATTCTTCATTAAATTTTTCTTCAATTTATTAATTTTTTTAAACTTTGACTCTGGGTCTTTATTCAACATATCTGGTCTCAAGGGTCCTAAACTGTTTATCCCCAACAACGTTGTCTCAAATAATGTTTTATTTATATCTAAATGATTCAAATAGCTTAACAGAACTCTATATTTAGAATAATTCATACTGCAGTTTCTTAGAATCATATAATAAATGAAATGAAGTGTATTTTATATATGCTTATAGTAATAGTGTCTGTATTGTACATTATGTTCAGGTGCATCTGCTTGTGAATCTGATTGAACTCTTTGTCTTCAGTAAATTCTCTGAGTTCATGACTTTTCATTTGATCTTCACTGTCTCTCAGCACACACTCATGTTCCCGACAGCAGAAAACATGCAGGAGTCAAAGTTAAAACTCTTTATTACGTCAGACCAACACGGGATGGTATTTTTTCCACAGTTTGTATGAGCTATGTATATCACATATGACTGTTTACATTTTCAAGGTGACGTAATAAAGTGTTTAACAATTAAACATGAACATGCTGTAGGATCTTTCTTACTGACTCCTCAGGTTTTTCCAGCTTCCATACTGTCTTTATGAAAGTCCTGTGAAAAGCACTCAGTGATGAACACAACTGTTTCATGACTGAAATAAGCAGAACATTAAGATACAGTGATGATGAATTATTACAGATATAGTTCATATTCTGAAAGACAGTAAACATCTCTAACCTCATAATCATTTAGCACCAAACATGAAAAGCTTCATTATTTACTTTTTTGCAGACTGACAGAAAAAAAGACAGAATAGTCTGTTAGTTTTATAAATAATGGACATCGTTATACATAATATAAATTTGAATTATGCTAGTTAATTTCATTGGAGTGGTGTAAACCTCATTAACATATTCATCACATCATGTGATATCAGTGATCTTGTTGCTAATAATTATGAACACGATGAAAAGATCTATAAATTCAGCATCATTATGGAAACTGGCATCATTGTAACTCAGACGTCCTGACAAGGCAAATGGATCCAATTAAAGTTACACAAATCAAAAACATTTGACAGAATAACCAATATCCAGATAACTGCACTATTATATAAAGAGACGATGTGATAATTTCACTCTGAAGGATGAGGGTGTGTTAAGTTGGTCTCAGCACAAAAAGGTGAATCAACTGTGAGCTTTATTTACTAATATAACATGATTTATCAGATGGAGAACTGCATTACATCAGAAGATAAAAGACAAGCGTCAGCATTTGGCTAGAGTTGCTCTTTCACCTGAGGAGGCACACAATATCTCCTGTCCTGTTTAGAATGATCAGGTTCTCTCGTCTTCATCTGTTTTCCAGATTGTCCACTTTGACTGTCAGTTCATCTAAGCAATGCAGAGCGCTAGTTTTGTCTTACTGCAACACTCAGGTTTTGACTTCATTGATGTTCTTTGTTTTATCTTGTATTTTATTCACAATGTCCTTAAACTGGCTTAGGAAAGAAGTGAACTTTTCCTCCATGGCAGTGGTGATGTGTCTGATTATATCAGTGACGAGTCTCTCAGAGTCTGTTGAACTTGTGCTTGATCTTGTTCACCATCCTCATGCAACACCTCTGCTGAGAGCATCAACTTTAACGTTTTTTCTTTGTTTTGCCAGACTTTTCCACACTTTGAAGCGTGTTGCCTCTGCTAGACATTATCACAAAGTGGTTGCACATAAATTTGAAGGAACATATGTGAGAACTACGCTTTTAAAAGGGTAATGTGAGTAGAGAGTCGTGGATCGCTCCTCTCATTTGAGTGACATCACGTGACCCCCAAATACTGCTTTCTATTTATTTTCATGAAAACAATAGTGTACTTAAATGATAACTGTACATTTCAAACTAAATTAACTGGTGGATTTTAGGCATTTATTCTGGTTTGTTCAACTCAAACAATATAGTGATCTCGCTCTCGTAACTTGTTTGTTTTGAGTTAAAGTCGAGTAGTTGTATTGCAGAGTTACTGATGGTTTAGTTTCGAAATTTTCCTTTTTTGTTTCAACAGACTGAAGTTCCTCACAGATCTGAGTAAACTGACATAATCTGGCTGAAGATCAGAAAAGTGTTTTACGTGGAAGATGTATGTGACGTGTTATGTCGGAGTAGTTTAGTTATTTAGCAATAGTTCAGTTCCACAGAGCTTGAACAGATGTCCTGTTTACTTCAGTGGGCTAGAATATGTCTGGGAGTGAGATTAGTCTCAATAATAATTCATGCTCAAGACATGATGCACACATGCGTAGCCAATTTCACATGCATGAAACCTAATTCACATGCACAAAGAAAATTATATATTCACTAAAACAATTCACGTGTGTAAAAAAATTATATATTCATAAAACGTTTCACAGATGCAAAACACAATTCACAAATGTACAACTGGCATTAATGTTTTTTAATGTTTAACATTTTGAGACTTTCCTCGCTCTCCTTCACACGGGTCTGTCTTACTCTTTAGCCAATCAGATTTAAGCTTATCAATGGAGCAATCATAATCACATGGAGTGTCTACATGGATGTTACATCATCAGCTTTCGACACAGTTCATGTCATGGCTGAACAGAGGCATGTGCAGTTTGATCAGTTCATTTTTACTGAAGTTAAAGAAGTCAGAGATCAGTTAAAGCAATACGTTTATAGCTGCTGTTTACTCCATGTGTGAACATCAACATTTATTTTGAGTATTGCTGGATTCTTATGTTTACTTAATAAATAATTATTTATGTGCATACCAGAGGATTTAAGAGACATAAACTCCATAGAAAGCATAACAATATTTTGACTGATGAGAGATATTGTATATAAATAGACGATTATGACTGATGACTCACTTCTAATCAAAAGTGCTGCACAGATTTCATCTTTATCTGTTTATACTCCGGATTTACTCTTTGTGTACAGTAATGGAGATCAAGTGATAACAGCGCCCTCTACAGTCACAGAATATGATGGACACAGAATTTGGTGTAACATCTGTGTTGCTGTTGCTTGCATTATTCGACCCCAGCACACTGTGATGGTACCGGCGCTCACACTGTGGATGTCCCATAATCCTCTGGGATAAACGTTGCTAAGCGATAGTGTGATTGAGCCTCTGTGATGTGTTTGCAGTAGTCTAATGCTTGTGCATCTTTCTCTTTTATCTGCTACACCGCTGAGCTCATGAGATCTTCTGTTGCATGAAGTGTTTTTAACTGAGGACAACGGCTTTGTTTGCAGCTGAGCCGAACCCTCGCTATGAACACAGCAGGATTTTATGAGATCAACATAGCGTCAGTTCTGACACAATGTCGAGTGAACCAAACTCGAAATGGTTACATTAGGAAACGGTTACCTAACATAACCTCAGTTCTGAAACCTCAAAACTTTCAACACAACTGCTTGATACAGAAGACTTCAGTTTGAAATCCTAACCCGGTTCACAAACACTTAAAACACTTCTTCAGGGAGTTTTCTTACATTTCTAGGTAATACAGTTAATTCTTAAACGTGTCTTTAAAGATCTTTAACAGATTTACTTCAGTCAAAATATGTTATTGTTTTGTAGTCTTGTCCTTCATTTATGTGTCCATCTGATACTTTGTCACATGACTTTTTAAACCCTCAGTGAGTCACAAACTGACTGTCCATCCAAATCCATTAAATAAGCAAGTTATTTCCAAACACAATGACTATATCTCTACCCCTAAACCTAACACTGCTCAAAACTGACCCCTAAAATCAGAGGGAAAAGATAGTGAATAACACTGATGTAGAAGCACCTAATCCTGGTTTTAAGCCTAAACTTGACATCAACGCTAAACTTTTTCCTCAAATTTGATTGGCTGATTGGAATGTTGATCTAGGAACATGTTGCACTTGGTGAAATCAGGTTCGTCAATGAAGTCCTCTTACTTTGTTAAAGAGATTTTAAAGAGATTTCATGAGGCAAAATCTGATGCTTATAGATTGATAGAATTCATGATATAATTCAGATGGTAAGGCCTAAGTAGATCATAGCACTGTTGCACTAATGGTCTCTATGATCAGATTCCCTCACAATGCTTTGAGAAACACAGTCCAGCATGGTTTCTTCTCCAACAATTCTAAAGATCGCTCATATGGTTTTAACATCTACTTCATCTTTATTTTAAGAAGGACACGTGTCTACACCGGACCATTATGATCAGTGATGTTGTCTACACTGGATGCGGCGCTACGTGAGGGACAAATCTCTGACATTAAAATGTTGCCTTGCTCTAGGACGTACTGACACAAATGCTTTACAACGGGTACTTTGTCACGTCCAGTGTAGACAGATTTTAGCCACTGTGACAACAGTCGTGTCCGGTGTAGACACAAACCTGTCTACATCTGTAATACAACAGGCAAGAAAACTTTTCAAACATAAACAATTGTTCTTAACTTTATTAGTGTCATTTTATTTACAAGTAAATGTAGTGAAAGAGAAGATTATAATTGCTAAACAAACGGCATTAGACTATCTAGACCAGAGCGAGTGAAAGACACACAAATGCTGTTAACTGGTAAAAATGTTTAGTTGTTCTGAATATCCATCCACAGAACAAAGACAATATACTGTAAATTTGTGCATTAGTGACAGACAGACACATACCTCACTTATAAAATAAAACAGAATAACAAAAATAAACAATATTCTGTGCATAATATTTAAGAGATAATGTAAATGTTTGAAGTAACACGTGGACTTTATATCTTTTGACACATTTATGTGCTATACTTGACAATCATGTTTATGATTAGAAATATTTTAATCATTATGGATGAGTTCAATCCAATCTTTATATTATTTGTAGGCCTGATACTTAAGATTTCTGCTGACAGACTCATCTGAGCTTCTTCCTCCTGTTCCACCTTTAAAGTCCCCCTGTTGTCAATTATTTTATCCCTTAAAACTCATCTTTGATCACCAAAAAAAAATTCAAGTGAAAAAAAATTCTTCATGCCTTAAAATAGCTTGAATGTAACTCTACAACCCTTGCTTCATTTAATATACACATATCAATGAATATGCAAATTAGCCCTGCCTCCACTCATGCCAGCTCGGAGTGTCTACTGTTGCTGCAGTGACGATTTGTTGTTTGTGTTGTGGCTACATGAAATAAATGCACATCCTTAAATGAGAGTGGATTTCCAGCGTATTTACTTGAACTCATCAGGTAGGCTAATATCTATAGTTTGATCAGAATTTATAATGGACTGAATATCTCTCTCAGAACTTGACGTGCGACTGACATATGCATATGATTCACGGTCACACGTTCAGAGCAATATTGTTTTAGCTATGTTTTATAGTATCAAAATATTTCAAAGGACAAAAACATGAACTTTATTGGCTTTACTTCAAGTCGGCTATCACTTTACTCTGGCACGGGCCCCTATGCACTCGCACACTTGACACGGCCCTTGCGACGGTTCTGTCATTAATATGAATTAATATAGATAGCCTTTTGCTTGACTACGTTATCAAACAGATAATGTGTTGCTAATGTTACACAAACCATGTTCCCATTCTTCATCTCAGACAGATTCAGACAGCTGCCTTCTAACAATCAGTATACTTACAAACGCTATGAACAACTCAGAACGTCAGTGGAGAAAGGCATATAGTTCATCATAACATCATAATAAACTCGCTATATTTATAAATCTACACAATTTTTCATATCAACAGAAAATTTACCGGGATAACCTGGTTTCTCTCGAGGCTTTCCTGCTTCAGAGCAGTCATAGTTAATGATATGCTAAAGCCTGCTGGCACGTTGTTCTGATTGGTTACAAGGTAGTCTGTGACAAGGTAGTCTTGGTTTACTGCAGTTTCAAACATAAAATATTCAGCAATGGTGCTGACTTATGAATTTGCACATGGTTTGTCTTAAAGCATATTAAAACACTACATAGACATATGAACAACATTAAAAACTTGATTTTTTACCACAGGGGGTCTTTAAATAAAACAAAACCATCATTTGATTGAATACTAAAGCAACATTAATCATTCAATATCACATGTTCCTGATACTCATGCTGACATACATGCTGCTTTATTTAACTGTAAAGAGTCTCTTCCATCTGTATGAAACACATTTACACATTAATCACACATTTATTTCTCCTCATAGACACAGTAGTGACGCTTCTGTGGATCACCTGATGATTTCTGATCCTCTCATGATCATTTCACAGATCTTATTATACTCTGTAAGGAGGAACAGAAGAGAAAACAACCAGTGTTCAGTGGATCAAAGTGAAAATGAGTTACTATTAGTTCCTACAATCTGAACAAATCTATTCTCAAACTGCAATGATTCACTTCTACTGACACAGTTAATAAAGCAGGTGTTGTTGAATAAAGCTGTGACAGTGAGATTTTGTTCTCTTTCCTCCTTTGTGTTAAACATTTTAATCAACTTTACATTTTTGTTCTCACACAAACACTTTGTAAGGACTGAGGACGAACCAGACAAATGAATCGTTCAGATGATTCTTTCAAAACGTAGTTCCAGAAACCCAAGCTTAGAGAATCTAATTTTCGGCTCCAGTCCGACTACAGAACAACCCCTGCTAGGTACTTTATGGCACCCATGCTTCCTGACTGAAGGAGAAGGGACAAACTTAAGCTATTTGTAGCAACCAAATGGTCACCAGAAGATAAAGAATCTATGGCTGCATTTGCACTGCAAGTCTTAATGCACAGATCCGATCTTTTGACCATATCCGATTTTTTGGCCAGACTGGTATCAGATATCTGTGTTTACATTACTTCCTGCCCCAAAATGATTGTCATTGATAGTTTTAAATGAACATAGTAGATTCTCGGGTTTGGAATGGCCGTGCTTTTAAAATTATTTATATATTTCACGTCAGGTGGTCATGATTATCTGAATGGATAAGTTAACAGCTGTCAGTGTCATGGATGTATTGCAGTGCGAATTCTGACTGAATGGATATAGACTAGAAAATAAAAGGTAATTTGCGTTTGATATTTTATCTACAGTTATCAGTTTTAGAATTCCATGTTTTGAATGAGTTCGAGCAAGCTAGGGAGAGAGCGCGTGCGCGTGTACGAGAAAGAGAAAAAGAGAGAGAGAGAGAGAAGCTACAGTGAAGCTTTTGGGTTATAAGAAAAACAACAACTCGGCGGTCTCTTTTAAATTAACTAGGCAAAGGTTGAAATTCAGCTGCTAAATGTATGTGTGTGTGCACAATTTCTTTCTAGAAAAATAGATAACGTTAGACATGTAAAGTTCCCATCTCAATAATAAAGCTGAGAATTTTTAGTGAAAGTGCATACAAGCACATTTGCTTCATAATACAACATTAAAGCTACCTTTTAGTAAGCAAATGTGTCGCCCACAGCTTGGATTTCCAATGGGAATCGGATATGCGTGTTTAGACGTAGGTCGCATGTCCAGAGATCAGATATGTATCGGATTTAAAACCACATTTGGAAGTGGCTCAGATCGGATGCGAAAAAAATCAGATCTCGTGTAGATTTTTTCTGTTTACACGTGTGCAACTAATTCCGATCTGTGTCAGATGTGAGCAAAAGATCGGATTTTTTGTGCCAGTGTAAACGCAGCCTATTTCTACAACTAAAACTGCATTGAATTGTTCCAAACACTTTGAAACGGACTTATCAAACATCTCTCAACTGTATAAATTTTAGATCATGTCCACACATTCTACATGTAACCAGTTATGCTTTAGAACACCCACAATTCATGTAAATGTTATAACTTTTGAATGATTGATTGAAAGTATGCCTTATTTGGAATAAATTTAAATCTCTAATGTATGTTTAAATCATGGCTTGAATAAAATCTGTGTAAAATCTATCATATTCCATTTAATAGAAATTATGTCTAAACAGTACTCTCTGCCAAAGTCGGCAATACCAGAGACTGGAGATAACAGTTATTTTATGATTGGGGCAGAGAAAAGCCACCTTTGAAACAAGACGATATCTGATTGGTCATAACTCCTCACAGAGGTGGGACAAACACCTAAGTTTAAATAGTCACATCACAGAACAAAGACGAGTAACAAAAAAGACCAGAAGAAACAAAGAAAGAGATGAGACTAAGCTGACAAAGGACAAACAAGCAGCTCATTCAAGCCATCTAACTTTACTCACTTTTAGTTTCTTTTACTTAACCCTCAGGGGTCTGAGGCTGATTTGGGGCCTGGAGAAGTTTTGACATGCCCTGACATTTGTGCTTTTTTCAGTTGTTCATAAACATATTAATTGAAAAAGTGTCATTACACTGTATTCAGCACAAACTAGGCTACAATAATATGTAAGGAACATGTATGTACATGTTTGTATTTTTGAAGGAATAACGTTTATGCGTGGTTATTGAAAAAAACAAAAAACTTAAGTCACTGAAATAAAGCCAAAAAATATATATTAAATCTGTGTTCACAAGACTTCTGGGTATTGGAGGTTGTAGACTAGAGTTTTTGCTTCAAAATTATGTAAAAATTATCATTCCTACTCCTTCAAATAAAACAACAGAGAGATTTAAATTTTCTAAAACATCTTTGGTCAAGAAACACAGTATGCGTGGAGGCGTGAATAATCATGATAATGGGTGATTCTCACCTGAGAAGACAAAAGAATCACATAATAATGACCTGAATGACTTGCATATTAATGAGGCCTTTCAGTCAGATAGGCTGTGAAAAAACCCTCTGTTAATCATGTCTCAAGCTCATCATAATGTAAATCAAACATACAGAAAAAACAGCAATACTGTGAAATAATATTACAATTTAAAATAATGGCATTCTATTTAAAAATATAATGCATTTCTATGATACAAAGTGTCTGAACAGTTATGTTACCTCTATGGCATTTCATATAGGCTTTTAGCTTAAAAGCATGCACATTTGGAGAAATATTGATGGATTCTCATGTTTATGTCAATTTTCTATACAGAGGAGTATTTATTCATTATTTATTGTCGTCACTGTGAATGCTGGATACTGTGTTTACAATTCATACTTGCAGCCGGAGGGCGCTCTGTGCACTTTTAGTCCACAAATGCCAATGCTAAAGAAGAATAGGCAATCCAGGAAATACTGAACTAACAGAGGCCAGAGATCGCTAACTATGGCTATTCAAAACACTTTCAAGACAATAATACACAATTGAGACGATGAATGCATGTATTGACTGAATTTGCCTCTGAATAGCGCTGACTCCGTGGGTGTGGCCGCATTAGCGGATAATGAGCTGAATCAAGGACTTCTGACATGGCTCTCTTTTCATACAGATTACATAAACACAGAAGGTTTGTTTTCGCTAAGTTACAGTTCATTTTCTGAGAACTATCAGATTGGACTTCGTTCAGAGGGAGACGAGAGATCACGCATCATGTTAGTTTTCTTTATTTTACAAAAAGCACAACATTTTGTTTTTACTCTGAGTGTACACAAATAAAAGAAGATATTCCACAGATTAAAATGGTGTATAGCTCTTAATTGTATGTGCAACATTGACAGAGTATTTTGAGTCTCTTTCACACTGGTTAGAAAAAAAAACGCGGTGATCACGCCGGCGTGACCGCCGACCCGAGGGAGTTAATTTTCTTTTCCATTGAGAGTCTCGTGTTTGAAGTTTTGCCGCCTTAATTTTAACTCCAGACATAACAAGAGACTTCCTTTCATTTTGACAGCATGCTCAAACGTGATTGGTTTTTACCTGACCACCATCCGGACCTGGAAAGATCCTGCAACAAATCATCGACTCGGAAAAACCCTTCTCTCCAAGCTAAGGAAGCCAACGAGAAGATTCACATTTGAAGTTGACCAGTAAGTACCTCCAGATTCTAAAGTTGAACTGGTGCATTAAATTAATGATTCATGGTTGGTTCAGGTCAGGTCTTTTGAAGTGCATATTTTGCTAGAAATCCTGCTCATCATTTCATTCTTGCTTAAAACTCTTCCTTTCTTTCTGCAATGTGTATGAATGTTTGTGTGTGTGTGTGTGTGTGCGCGTGTTTGCGTTAGATTAGTTTGTGTTAGAATAAGTCTCCTGTAGATTTTAAAAGAAAGTGAGTAGTATTATGTGCTAAAGATTTAATGTCTTAAACTGTTCATATCCGCTACAAGAGCTTATTGCGATCCGAGCAGATGAACACTGGACGATTCAGTTGCTTGGTCGTAAAAGGTCTCTTTATAACTCCCTATAAATTAATTATTTCATTTGAGCTGATTTTGGTCCTTCACCTTTGTTGCAATAAAGCTTAACGATAATTTCCTTTCATGAATATCTGAAAGGTTTGTTCACATATCAGAGGTAAATGAAGATCTTTAATATCACAGTGATGTTTCCTCACCTCAGGACACAGTTTGAGTCTCGTAGCACGTCACGGAGCCGCTGCTTTGAGTCTCCTATCATATTGTGTCTCAGATCAAGATCTTTTAAAAACTGCAGTGCTTTTGAGTTAGTCAAAGACTGAGTTAAAGAAGAAACATCTGTAATTCCACAGTTCTGTAGACTAGAAAGACACAAACAGAGGAAGAAAGATCATCTTACAAAAACATCATTAATGTGAAGAATTTTACTCAAATATAATGTGAACTCAGAATCATTGTGAGATATTGAGTATAAAGTGTTTTAGTTTAAACTGTTGAAGTGATTTTCAGCATTTTGATTCTTGTATGTGAATGTTACTGACCTCAATCTCTCCAGTTACAGTGTGAATCCTTCAGTACGTCACATAGGTGCTTCACCTGTGTTTCCTAGTTTATTCCCGCTCAGGTTCAGCTCTCTCAGGTGTGACGGGTTTGATTTCATAGCTGAAGTCAGGATGACACACTGTTTCTCTGTAATACTGCAGAAACTCAGACTGAAGACAGAAATAACAATAGTTCACATCTATGATGATCATCTTATTGAAGAGCTTCAGCAGCTTTAGTTTCCAATAGTCTGTTCTGAAACCCAGTTACACTAGTTCTGTGTGCTGAAGATACTGTTTCTCCTCTTTCATTTTTAACTATTTATTTGATGTCTCTATTCTTTATTCTCTGATGAAAAGATACATTTCTGCATGTACACAATCATAAAGCAGTGCAGTGCTATAAACCAAAACATAAGCTCTGCTGTCTTAAAATAAATAAACTTCAATCTCACTGTAACTGCTGTATAGTATAATGATACTAACTCTAGTTTCTCCAGCTTGAATTGTGGGTTCATCAATAGATCACTGAGGTTTTTCACTCCAGAGTCTCCTAGTTTATTCATGCTCAGGTTCAGCTCTCTCAGGTATGATGGGTTTGATTTCAGAGCTGAAGTCAGAGCAGAACAACCTTCATCTGTCATATCACAGTCACTTAACCTACATTAGAGAGAGCAGAAAATAAGACAGAAGAAAAGAAAACACCATCTTCACACCATCTTCATGAGCAAATAAAATAGAGAGAGATCATCTTTATTAAACAGATCACAGAATACCAAGATGGAAATGTTGCACAAATATAATGTGAACTCAGACTCATTGTGAGATATTGAGTATAAAGTGTTTTAGTTTAAACTGTTGAAGTGATTTTCAGCATTTTGATTATTGTATGTGAATGTTACTGACCTCAATCTCGCCAGTTTACAGCGTGAATCCTTCAGTACGTCACATAGGTGCTTCACTCCTGTGTTTCCAAGTTTATTCCCGTTCACGTCCAGCTCTCGCAGGTGTGACGGGTTTGATTTCAGAGCTGAAGTCAGGATGACACACTGTTCCTCTGTAATACTGCAAACACTCAGACTGAAGACAGAGAAATAACAATAGTTCACATCTATAATGATCATCTTATTGAAGAGCTTCAGTTTCCAATAGTCTGTTCTGAAACCCAGTTACACTAGTTCTGTGTGCTGAAGATACTGTTTCTTCCCTTTCATTTTTAATGATTTATTTGATGTCTCTATTCTTATTCTCTATTGAAAAGGCAGATTTCTGCATGTACACAATCAGTACATCTTATCAAATGCTCAAAACAATTACTAACTAGATAAATAAAACACCTTCAAAAAGTGAACAATAGGGAAAACAGGAAGTGCACTGATATAAAGAATGAACAAACTCTGCTGTGTTAAAATAAATAAACTTCAATCACACTGTAACTGCTGTACATTATAATGATACTAACTCTAGTTTCTCCAGCTTGAATTGTGGGTTCATCAATAGATCACTGAGGTTTTTCACTCCAGAGTCTCCTAGTTCATTCCAGCTCAGGTTCAGCTCTCTCAGGTGTGACGGGTTTGATTTCAAAGATGAAGTCACATCAGAACAACCTTCATCTGTCATATCACAGTCACTTAACCTACATTAACAGAGAGAGAGAGAGAGAGAGGAGAGAGAGCGAGAGAGCACAGAAAAAGAGAGAAGAAGAAAAACATTTAATCTGTAAAATCACATTTTCATGAGCAAATAAAACAGAGGAAGAGAGATCATCATCTTTATTTCACCAGATCAAAAAATACTAAGGTGAATATGTTGCACAAATATAATGTGAACTCAGACTCATTGTAAGATATTGAGTATTAAGGCCTGGTTTCACAGACAGTGCTTAGATTAAGCCAGGATTAGGCCTTAGTTCAAACAGGGTATTTAAGTTGCTTTTATAAATGTACACTAGAAAAAAAAAAACATTACTTGTGTCCATCTTGAAGCAACAAGATATGTCAGTACAAGTTGCTTTCAGTTAAAACGGCTCAAACATGCATTTTAGTCTAGGACTAGCTTAAGCCTTGTCTGTGAAACTGGGGGAGTATAAAGTGTTTTTGTTTAAACTGTTGAAGTGATTTTAAGCCTTTTGTTTCTTGTAAGTGAATTAGACGTGTCGATATTTGGTAATACGATATATCACAATAATGAATATGCACAATATTGTTATCATGGGCACTTAACAATGCAGTGAATAATTATTCATTATGAATTTTAAATTACATTTTAAGAACGCGTTCCCCATCAACCGTATAAAATGCACAACACCGCTGTATGCCACGTCAAAGAGACATGCACGCTCAGATGTAAACATGCCCAACATGCATGAGAAGCACATGAGAGAATGAGTGAAGGAGACGCGCTGAATGAAAGTGCACGTTCACTCTCTGACAGCTGATGAAACAGCAGAAATGCAGCGGTTGCCCCAGAAACCCCATAAACAAAGCAGCTGTACAACTGAACATTATTTAAAATGCTTCAAACAACCATTCAGTTTTCTTTTTTTAATTCGCAATGTTGTTCATCACAAAAGTGTCAAATGCAGCACTAAGATCTAGTAGCACTAATAGAGATACAACTATCATCGGATGATAAGAGCAAATCATTAGTAACTCTAATGAGAGCAGTCTCAGTACTATGGTACGGTCTAAATCCTGACTGGAAATCTTCACAGATACCATTTCTTTCCAAGAAGGAATGTAGTTACGACGATACGGTCTTTTCTGATATTTTTGACAGAAAAGGTAGATTTGAGATTGGCCTTTAATTGACTAATTCTCTAGGATCAAGTTGTTTTTTTAATAAGAGGTTTAATAATAGCCACCTTAAAAGTTTTCGGTATGTATCCTAGTGATAAAGATGAATTAATGATATTAAGAAGAGGATCTATGACCTCTGGAAGCATCTCTTTCAATAGCTTAGTCGGTATAGGGTCTAGCATACATGTTATCAATTTTGATGATTTAACAATTTTAGAGAATTCTTTACATTTTACATTTACATTTATGCATTTGGCAGACGCTTTTATCCAAAGCGACTTACACTGCATATACTATACATTGTATCTGAGTAAGTGCAATCCTGGGATCGAACCCATGACCCCTTGGCATTGCTAGTGCCATGCTCTAACCACTGAGCTACAGGAAAGCTTCCTCTCTTACAGCAACAAATGATTAGATTTTTTCCTTAGGGACACAACAGTGCACTGTCTTATACAGTACTGTAGTAGACGGTTGCATAGTGATAATTTTCTCTCTAATATTGTCAATCTTGCAAGTAAAGAAGTTCACAAAGTCATTACTAGGGGTGTAACAATACAGCGATATATATCGATACATCAATCTAATGTCCAACGATCCGATGCATCGATGCAATGCGTAAAAAATCGATACCTGTGGGCTATTTATAGAGGCACCTTTGTTTTAACACTCTCCACATTTTTACACAATTTCAGTCTATTTCGCCAACGCATGCATTCTCATTTAAACTACCTTTCAGAACTTGTGAAAGACACTCGGGACAGTAGATGGAATTGTCACTGGCCGAATCTTCACGAAAGTTTATAATTTGCTTGTGTTTAAAGCCTTGCAAAAAGCAGTGCACACACATCTCAAACAGTGTCCGTTACATCACAACCCTGGAGAATAGAGTGCTATGAATCGTTCTTCACAGACACAGTAACTGAAATTAAAACTGTTAAAAGAATATGGTCAATAAACTGCCGCAGAAGAGCGCCACGCGCTGTTACTCTGTGTTGCTTCAAGCACATCATTCTGCACACGGGATGCGCGTAATTACTTTGTGCCGCTCTGTATTGGAGCCTTTATAATAAATTTGCACAATGAAAGAATATTAATAGCCTATCTTGTTTTGTCCTACCTATAATATGTTGTTGCTTCATTAAAAACCTGCAGTATACATTTAAAAGAAATGTCTTTTAATTATGCGTGTGTGTGTGTTCCTTGTTTATCAGTTTTTGACCTTACACATTTTAACACAGAACTAAAATACTTTCTTGACTATTGTCATGTCATAAGGTGTCATTTAGTTACTGTGTGAAATTTTTATTTGTGGATGTCCCAATCAGGGTTCAGGATGTGAAATTTTGAAATAAATGTTTGTTATATATTTTGGTTGAGTTAATAAAAAACTGGTTGTGTAAAATAGGCCAAAATATCGAAATATAATCTAATCAAATCGAATTGTAATCGTATCGCAGAACTTTTGAGGTATCGGAAAATATTGAATCGCTGGCTATGAGAATCGATATTGTATCGAATCGTGATGAAACTGTCCAATTTACACCCCTAGTCATTACTGATGTTCTGTTTGGAAACATCAGAATTTTAAGCTCTATTTTTCATTAATTAGCCACTGTATCAAATAAATACCTAGGGTGTGTTTGTTTTCTTCTAAGAGATTTAAAAAATAAGTAGATCTAGCATTTTTTAAGTCTTTCTGTACTCAGTCAATCTCTCCATGAAATGCGAAAAACTTCTAGTTTAGTTTTCTGCCAGCTGCGCTCTATTTTTCTGGTAGCTCTTAAGAAAAAAAATGGATTAGTTTCCTTAATCTTCTTTAAGTGCAGAGGAGCAACTGAGTCTAAGTGCTGGAAAAGACAGAGGCAATAGTTTCTGTTGCAACATCGAGTTCTTCTAAGCTGTCTGGTATGCTAAGGCGATGAAACTGATCAGGAAGTTTATTATAAAGCAATCATTAGTGGTAGAAGTGATGGTTCTACCATATTTTTGGCAGGGAGGCAGTTTATCTGCCTTGACTAAATGTAGCATACACAAGACTAGATAATGATCTGAGATGTTGTCACCCTGCTGCAGAATTTCAACAGCATCAATATCGATTCCATGTGACAATATTAGATAAAGTATGATTCTGACAATGAGTGGATCCTGACATGTGTTGTCTAACTGCAATAGAGTTTAGAATGTCTGTAAATGCCAATCCTAATGCATCTCATTATCTACATGGATATTAAAATAACCAACAACAACTTTATCGACTTTATCTGCAGCTAGTACTAACTCTGATTAAAAAAATCAGCAAATTCTTTGATAAAGTCTGCATGGTGTCCTGGTGGCCTGTATACAGTACCCAGCACAAAAGTCAACTTACATAACGTTACATAAAGTACCATCACTTCGAAGGAATTATATTTGAAATACTTTTGAATAATACTGAAGATATTACTATAAATTACAGCAACACTTCCCCTTTGCCTTTCTGACGAGGATTGTGTCGATAATCGTAACCTTGAGGGCTAGACTCATTTAAAGTAATGTAATCATCTGGTTTTAGCCAGGTTTCTGTCAAACACAGCAAATCTAGATTGTCTGTGATAATATAATTTACAATAAGTGCTATTCAAGAAAGGGATGTAATATTCAGCAACCCAAGCTTTATTATTTGTTTATCAGTATTATCTGTTATATTTTTTGAACATCAATTAAATTTTTACCCTTAAATGGGTTTGGAAGTTTTTTGTATTTACCAATTCAGGGTACAGGCACAGTCTCTATGTGATAGTATCTAGGTGAAAGAGTCTCTATGTGTTGGGATTTATATGACTTCTGTAACGTAGAGGCAGCTAGCAGATGGTCTGTTTAGCCAGTTTGTCTCTTCTTCCTGACCTGGGCCCCAGTTTGTCATGTTTCCGCTCTAAGACTATATGGCATATTACTAGAGAGAACAGCAACACCATCCCAGAAGGGATGAATACCATCTCTTTTCAACAGGTCAGGTCTGCCCCAAAAATTTTACCAATTGTCTATGAACTCTATATTATTCTGCGGACACACTTAGACAGCCAGCCATTGAGTGATGATAATCTGCAAACTATCTCATCACTCTGATGAACAGGAAAGGGACCAGAGCAAATTACAGTTTCTGACATTATACTTGTGAGTACAATATCAGATAGTGCTATAACACATGGCGTAACTGTGCTGATAGCCTTTTCAAGCCAACATATTTAATTTGAAATGCACATTTATTGATCCGAAAACAATCTTTGTTATTAATTTTGTCATTTTAATTGTTATTTTTATTCATAATGATAACAACATTGTAAATATTTGCTCTTAACCAATGTTGGGTGACAGTCTTACCATTCTTAAAGCTTAAGAAACCGCAGATTGATCAAGCATTTGGTTTTGTGAATCACTCACGAACCTGACAATGATAACCAACAGACTAAATGATAAAGCAACAAAAGAAAAACAACAAATTTCAAAACAGATCCGTATCAAACAAATCAGCGTTGAGTGAATATGATTATTACAGCTTTAAAAAGTCGTGAAACATTTTGGTTGACTAAATGACTAGTGAACAGCAGACATGATGGCACCAAAGCTTCACAACAGAAGTTCACATGTCAAAACAGGAATCCTTTTGTCCTACATTGATTAAAACAAAAGAGTGTGATAGGACCCTCATTGACAGCTAAAGGACTATTGTAATTAGCACTGCCAAAGGTGGAGGGCAGGAAAGATGAAATCAACAGCCCAGTGATCACAGGCTAATGTCATCACAAGTTGTCTTTGTTCACCTCAGCCCTCCATGCTTAAGTCCAAGGTGTAAATGGCCATGGACTCCTATGGCTACCAAACCAGTTCTGGTTAGAGCATAGCAAGAACAAAGAAATGTTCCAAAAGAAAGACAATCTCTAAACATATTGGCTTGAAATCACCAAAAAACGACAGGGATACTGTAAGGAAAATGTCCTATATCTTTTTACTCATCCAGGAAACTGTGCAAACTGTGCAACCACTGAGACAGAAGTGTGATCCAATCCACATCAAGTTTGGACTCTACGAGTTTTGAACACTGCCACACAGACTTTGAGAAAGGTTTGAAAAAGATATAAAGTATTTCCAAGGTCCTAAACACATTGTTTTATTTAAATGTGTATAGTGGGACAATGTAACAAGTTCTACAGGATGAAAGGTGGGCGTGATGGCCACACACCTGGAATGCTACGACCCAATCACATTACCACATTCAAGTAGCCCAACTGCTTCTGCAGAGGACTTTGCTTCCCGGCCTGCATAACTCAAGTACCTCCAACCTACAGAAGATCTTGCGGATCGACCATCATCTGACCTACAGTTCTCTGGATTACATAAAGACCCCAGCCATCAGTGCAGCTCTGCAACTGTTGGAAAGCAATCCAGTCTCTTCCAATGCAAACGGAAGAATACCAGTGGAAGACGTTTTACATTTGTATTGCCAAATAAGTTGCTGTGTACAATTAAAACAGTGTAAAATAAAAACAGTACAAGCAACAAGTTAAGAACATAAGTTTTTATTTTCGTCTTTCTCGCCAACGTGTTGGATCAGTAGGTTTCTTTGTCTCCCTCGCTGACGAGTGATTTACACCTTTTGTCCTGAACCCCCACTGTGAAGCTACTGAACTCTCCCAACCCCCATATCTGAGCATCTGAGTCTGACTAAAACCAAGAGAAATCACAAAAAAACAATTCAGACTTAAAATCACTATTGAAGACATTAGAATTTTCAACCCAATAATTAGCCTAAATTTTACAGGGATCCTGGGATCCTTTTAGACGTGTATTATAAAAAAAAATAAAAAATAAAAACCTTCTGGATAATTAACCATATTATATATATATATATCAGTCTCAGGTTACGTATGTAACCATGGTTCCCTTTCGAAAGGGAACTAAACACTGTTTGAAAACGCTATGGGGAACGTGAACCGGTCTCTGAAAACATATCAACTCATGACAATCCTATTGGCCGGCGACAGCCTATTACGTCATCATTGCATCAAGCTTCTTTTCATAGAAAAGAGGGTACCTTTAAGGGAACATAGCCAGGGGGCCCCGAGGGAACCCAAGCCAGTCACTTCTCAGGGGAACATACTCAACCCTGATTGCCACCAGGGAGACCAACCTGGTCTAACAAAAACCTAGTCTTAGCCAACAACCTGTCTGATCACAGAGTCTCAATTCACATTCTTTAGAGAAGATATCCAGTAAGAGGGACTGCAAAGAGGCAGTACCCAACTCAGACCAGATCGTAGAAACGGGCATCCTGGAGAGCAGGTCTCAGCTTAAAAGCAACACCAGCCTGACCTGCTGCCACATATAGTGTTGGAGCCTGCCTATATCATGACATAGTTGAACTCATCTTGTCAGTAGGAGACATTGACGCATACCCATACACACTCCATCAACACCAGTGAATTAACCTGCTGAAGTTGATGAATGCGAGCTGAATACAGGTCCTTCAATGCCTTCTCGATCTCAGTATGAAGATCAAGAAGGAATGGAAAGGTTACGGTGGCTGGAGAATTATGGCAAAAAAGGAACCGTTCGAAGACTCCACGAGCGGTTTCTTTCTTAACATGCTCCAATGGCAGCTGCGGTCTGCCAGAGGTGCGTTCCATAATCCTACACAGCTGTACATACGTGGGGGCAGGGTGGCTTTGAGGATTCAGGAGGCTCACCATCTTCATCCTCATCAGCCATCTCCTGCTCTCTTATTTGGCTTAGATTGCTCTGAATCTAATGATGTCAAAGACAACACCTATGGTCGCAGGGAATTTCACCCCTTCAACTCTTCAACAAGCTCCAGCTGAAAACCCCATGATCTAGTCTCTACTCTGCCTCAGCAAGTGTAAGACCTGAACCATTAGGTGCAGCTGCCGGTCCTTTTGAGGAAAAGATCAGAAGAGAGTGGAGCATTTTACAAGTAAAACACACTCACAATAAAATACAGACAGATCCCACAAGAACTGCCTGTACATGCTCTTTTGTTCTCATAAAAGACAATGTTATAAGTTATGTGCCTGATCAGATGTCAACACTATTTAACACTATGTCAACAATTTATAGAGCCCGTGCTGAAATGCATGGAAAAAGGCTATTAATCATTTGAAACATGAGGATGTTTTATTGGGATATTTCATCCCTGCATTTTAATTCCACTGTAGTTAAATTGTGTCTACCTTTTAGCCTATTTTTGTGTTTCTTCATTTTTCAAATAATAAGAATGAATTAACAGCCAAACAATGTTCTCACATTTTTAGTAGGCTACAAAGAAACATTTTAATAAAAAGTGATCAAAAGGTCCTTAATTAATTTACAAGGAACGATTTAATAAAAAGTAATCACAATTTCTTAATTAATTTACAAAGAAACTGTTTAATAAACAAATTTCTTAATTCATGCACACTATTTTTCTGCATGTTATGCGCAGAGCACGGTGTTGTACATGAATAAATGTGCATGCCTGACCTGTTGAAATACATCAGTGAATTATTAAAAGCAGTTTCAAGTGTTTTGTCTGCCATCACTGTAATATTTCACCGTAACAGTAGGCTATTCAAATAGATGGGACATACAGTGGGTACGGAAAGTATTCAGACACCCTTAAATTTTTCACTCTTTGTTATATTGCAGCCATTTGCTAAAATCATTTAAGTTCATTTTTTCCCTCATTAATGTACACACAGCACCCATATTGACAGAAAAAAACAGAATTTGTTGACATTTTTGCAGATTTATAAAAAAAAGAAAACTGAAATATCACATGGTCCTAAGTATTCAGACCCTTTGCTGTGACACTCATATATTTAACTCAGGTGCTGTCCATTTCTTCTGATCATCCTTGAGATGGTTCTACACCTTCATTTGAGTCCAGCTGTGTTTGATTATACTGATTGGACTTGATTAGGAAAGCCACACACCTATCTATATACTATGTGTGATCTTACAGCTCACAGTGCATCTCAGAGCAAATGAGAATCATGAGGTCAAAGGAACTGCCTGAAGAGCTCAGAGACAGAATTGTGGCAAGGCACAGATCTGGTCAAGGTTACAAAAAAAAATTCTGCTGCACTTAAGGTTCCTAAGAGCACAGTGGCCTCCATAATCCTTAAATGGAAGACGTTTGGGACGACCAGAACCCTTCCTAGAGCTGGCCGTCCGGCCAAACTGAGCTATCGGGGGAGAAGAGCCTTGGTGAGAGAGGTAAAGAAGAACCCTAAGATCACTGTGGCTGAGCTCCAGAGATGCAGTCGGGAGATGGGAGAAAGTTGTAGAAAGTCAGCCATCACTGCAGACCTCCACCAGTCGGGGCTTTATGGTAGAGTGGCCTGACGGAAGCCTCTCCTCAGTGCAAGACACATGAAAGCCCGCATGGAGTTTGCCAAGATGGTGAGAAATAAGATTCTCTGGTCTGATGAGACCAAAATAGAACCTTTTGGCCTCAATTCTAAGCGTATGTGTGGAGAAAACCAGGCACTGCTCATCACCTTGTCCAATACAGTCCCAACAGTGAAGCATGGTGGTGGCAGCATCATGCTGTGGGGGTGTTTTTGCCAGCTGCCTGGGGACCGGACAAAACTGGTTGCGCATCGATGAAAGATGAATGCTTTTTTCAGTATAGGTTATCTCTGGTCGAAAATCCAAATAAATGACAGAGTGCTCAGGACCTCAGACTGGGCTGAAGGTTTTCCTTTCCAACAAGACAATGACCTAGCACACAGCTAAATAACGAAGGAGTGGTTCACAACAACTCTGTGACTGTTCTTGAATGGCCCAGCCAGAGCCCTGACTAAACCCATTGAGCATCTCTGGAGAGACCTAAAAATAGCTGTCCACCAACGTTTGCATCCAACCTGACAGAACTGGAGAGGATCTGCAGGAGGAATGCAGAGGATCCCCAAATCCAGGTGTGAAAAACTTGTTGATCTCCCAAAAAGACTCATGGCGGTATTAGATCAAAAGGGTGCTTACTAAATACTGAGCAAAGGGTCTGAATACTTAGGACCATGTGATATTTCAGTTTTTCTTTTTTAATAAATCTGCAAAAATGTCAACAAATCTGTGTTTTTCTGTCAATATGGGGTGCTGTGTGTACATTAATAAGGAAAAAAACTTAAATGATTTTAGCAAATGGCTGCAATATAACAAAGAGTAAAACTTTTAAGGGGGTCTGAATACTTTCCGTACCCACTGTATACACTTATATGATAAATTATAGCCTATAAATGCAAGCAAAAATATGTTGAAAAAAAAAAAAAAAAACGTTTTAGAACTGCAGGACACACACTCTCAGTAGCCTGTGTTTGTTCGGGATTGAACCCGTGTCATTAGTGATACTGCGTCCAACGCTCTACCACTCGACTACGAGTTGACTTTCCCCCGAAAAGCCCAGAAGAGAAGTTCTCTTTTCCAGCAGCAACAGCGCATCCGCGCATGCAAAAGAGGAGTGGCCTTCATTCCTCTCACTTTGCAATAGTAAAAATAACCAACTCATTGCACATAATTTGTTGAGGAAATTTATGGCATTGACTGAGATATGATGGTCTTGTTACAGATCCTCATGTTTCCATTTTCCGCTGTGACCTAGTTTCCCCATTCTGTTCATTAGTTCATTTGATTCACCTGTCATCCCGTCACCTTGTTAAGTTCCCTTTGTTTGATACCTGTATTTAAGCCCTGTGTTCACCCTCATTCCTCGTCCGTTCTCGTCTATGTAAGGTTGTGCTATTTCTACGTGTCTTCATTAAAGCCTGTATTCAACTATTCACCTTCGTTTCGCCTGGTGTTTGCTACCAACTGTGACAGAAAAATGGACCAATACTGATATGGACTTACCGGCTGTCCAACTGCTTTACCTCGACCAAGAGCAGCAGTCATTCGAGACCCACACCCAAAGGTTTTTAGATCTGGCGTGCCGTACCAACATCCCGGACGAAATGCTGAGTGTTTTTTTCTACATGAGCCTCAGCACGACGTCAAGAGCGACACGGACGACAAGCCAGAGCCCACCGCAGATGGAGGTAATCAGCCTGCCGAGTCCCCGAGGACAGACGTCTGACCAGGTGTGTGAGCTGGCAACAACGTGCGCCAACGTGGGAGTCCTCGTGGAATTCGAGGGGATAGAGTGGAGCCCCGCCCACATTCCCACCACAGAGGGTGAGCAAGCGCTGGACTATTTACTTTCTTTTTATGAGGACTGTAGTGAAGAGGAGGATCTCCTGTGTCTCCTACCCCCACTGGTCCCGTCCAGCCTAGAACTGTCAGTCTCCCAGCTGGTCCCGTCCAGCCTAAAACTGTCCGTCTCCTCGCTGGTCCCATCCAGCCTAGAACTGTCCGTCTCCCCGCTGGTTCCGTCCAGCCTAGAACTGTCCATCTCCCTGCTGGTTCCGTCCAGCCCTGCGTCTCCTTTAGTCCCTCCCAGCCTCCCTCTCCCGCCTCCTCTCCAGCTACCATCAAGTTCCTCTGCCCACCTGCCACTGCATCATGCTGGCACCTCAGTGTCTCCACCACCAGCCCTCTGTGGTGTGGATCCACCTCAGGCCAGCCGTTCTACAGCAACGTCTGGATGCCTGGGCCCCTCAGCTCCGCCTCCTGCCTCTGATCCAGTCTCTCCACCTCGGCCCGTCGTCCAGACTCCTCCGCCATGGCTCCTCCCCCCCTCGGCTCCACCTGGGACCATCGGCCATTCGGCTACACCGGGCTCCCTTGAACCTCCGGCTACACCTTGGTCAGACGTTGCCACGGACTTACGAGTCGTCTGCTGCGCGACACCTCTCCACCCCTACGGATCCATCTGGCTCCGCCCGCCCTCCCTCTGGTTCCACCTCGGTCCTCTGTCAGTCCGGTTCCACCTCAGACCTCTGGCACCCCCGGCTCCTCCTCAAGGTATCGTCGCCACGCCTCCCTCGCGGCCTCCGAAACCTGCTGTGTCGTGCCTTGTCTTCGGCCATCCATCTGCGCTCTGGGCTCCTTCTCCATCAGTCCTACCCATGGTTTCGTCGAGGAATTCTACACCATGGCTCCTCTCTCCCTCGACTCCTTGCTGAACTCTGGAGTCTCCATCTACTCGTCCAGGGAACTACACTGCAACCAAAATGATCGCATATGCGACCTTTTGAAATGCCATTGCGACCCTAATTTCTATGGGGTCGCAAATGTATCACTGATTATTTTTGTACCTACCTTATGTTTTAGGCAATATGCTATGATTTACTATGAGCATTTATTAAAACAGAAATGTGTATTTTAAGAATACGTTTTATAACATGCTCTGAGCATTCAACATCAAGTTGGCTTCAACCCCACGACCCCCCCGCCCCCTCCCGGAATGGTGTAGGCGAGGGGGGTAGCCTAACGTTGATTTAAAAAAATATACCTCTCGTTAAGACACACGCAGCAATCGCATATATATCTCAACATAGCCTACAATCTGTACGTGTTGAAATGAAGCAGACAATTGACTCCTATTTTAAGAAGGGAAGTTCAAGTGTAACAGAACCATCACTTGATGTCGATGCGATGTCAAACGGAGCCTGTGAGTGAGGATGAGGCTGAGAAGGATTCGTCAGGGAAAGCACACGCGGGAAAAACGATACAGACATATGAATTTTGACACCAGTGGCTCGAAGAATACCAGTGGTTAAGGTACCAAGACGGAGCAATGCACTGTGTGTACTGTAAATTCTGTGGGCCTTCAATTGCAGGACTGTCCAAATTTGTAACTGCATCAAAACAATTCAAACACGAATCATTGAAGCTTCACAATGACAGTATGAAGCACGCAAAGTGTAGAGACAGGTACATATCCCGTGACGCAGCAGCTCTCCCCACTGCATTTCGGTGTCAAGATTTAGCAAACCGAGCAAGTGAGGAATCTGAATTAATAATTAAGTTCAATGTAGCTTATAATATAGCCAAAGAGGAAATGCCTTTCACCAAATTTAAATCGCAAATTATTCTTTTGAAGAAGAACGGGGTGGCCATTAATCCAACATACGCTAACCACAAATCATGTGCTGAATTTATTGGAGTAATCTCAGACACTCTCAAGCAAAAGACCTGTGCCAAAATTTCTTCGACCCAGTATTCATGATAGACGGCGATACCGACTTCTCCACGAAAGAGTGTGAAATTGTTTATGCTCGAGGCATTGAAAAGGGAAGACCTTCCAACATCCTCATTGGCCATATTGAGGTTCAACATGCCCATGCAAAAGGTAATTTTCATTACTCATATACATTGATTTATGTAGCCTACTGTACAATTCTAAAAAGCAGTAAAAACACTACATTTTTTTTATCTAAGGTATTTATGCTGCAAACAAGGCAGCCTTTTCTGGTCTTTGGGCACAATGTGTGGACTGGCTTGACAAGACAGTATCTTTGGGGGCAGACGGTGCTTCTGTTAACCTGGGCCACAAAGGGAGAGTGATAGCCCTCCTACAAGCAGATGCTGGAGACTTTATCATCCCGTTTCACTGTATGCCTCACAGGTACACTGTAGTACAATTGTGTTTTACAAAATGATTATTAAATAATTTCCTTTGCATTATTTTAGGTCTGACAACACCACATCTTTTTTGTTATTTTGACCAGTTGTCATTTTGTGCAAATAAATGCTCTGAATGTTATTTATTTTGACTTTGAGAAATGTTGTCAGAAGTTTATGGAACAAAACAAGATTGTTCATATTACCGAAACACATACTTATCAACAGTAAAAAAGAGAAACATTGCTTTTGCAGTGGTCTTTTAATTTTTTCAGTAGCTGTATATATATTTTCGGTGCTGTTAATTAATTTTTTTTTTTTTTATTAGGGTCAGTCTTGTATTATTGCTTGTTTTTTTCTATTATTATTACTATTAGTTTATTATCATATCATAGATTGTATAGCTAGAGTATAGCATATCATTGTAATATGTACAGATGTTGTAACTGGCATAGCGAAAGTAAGTTAAAATGTATTCTAACATTATATACTATTCTGTCTACAGATTGGAGCTGGGGTTGCTAGCTGTACAGCGGGAGATCCCAATGATAGGGCAGGTGTATGACCTGCTAAACTTGGTCTGGAAAACATACCATTTTAGCCCCAAATCTATGAGGGAACTCAGGGAGCTGGGAACAGACATCAGGGTCAATGTGAATGCTCCAAGTGGAGTGAAGGGGACTAGGTGGATGCCCCATGTGTCCAGGTCTCTGGAAACATTCCTCAAACAAGGAAAAGACCGTGCTCTCCAAAGCCCAGGACAGTTTACTGCTGTTTATTTGCATATGGACCACCTGGCAGGTGCCTCAGCCAATGCAGAAATTGCTGGAAGAGCCAAAAAGGTAATACTTTTCACATGGTGACAAGTGTCAAGAGTTTCAGTATTTTATGATATCAGAATGATTTTTAAGTCATTTTTTACATAGGCAGGAATGATTAATAATGTGGTTGATCTGTGTGTATACGTTACATTGCAGATCAAACTCACTATGGAGGACAGGACTTTTGTGGCATTCTGCCATTTCCTGGCAGACCTTTTCTCTTATATTAGTCAGTTCAGCCTACTTTTGCAGAGAAATGATATCATCCTACCTCAAGTAAGGGCTGGGTAAGAGGGGGATTGGGTGAAATACATATTATTAATCATTAATAAATATACATGCTAAACAAATGATTGTGTGCCAGGCTGTCAGTGGGATTGAAAACCTTTTAGGCACCATAGAAGCCTTGGCAGCCCAACCCAAACCTGGTGGAAAACTAAGCACCTTCTGTGCTGCCATGCAAGAGCAGTGCCACCAGAATCAGGACAATGAAAGACAGGAGTTCAAGTTTCAAGTAAATATATTTAGGTTATCTGGTGTTTAATGTTAGAAATAAACTGTAAAATGTACAGAATTGTTCTACTATTTCATATTTTATTTTAATCCAGGAAGACAACCTTTCAAAAGGGGAGGCTGTAAAACTGGTGGATGGCGAATCCATCAGCCAAGCTGCCCCCAGACTGCAGTGAGCAATCGAAAGGACATGTGAGTCCACTGTGAAACACCTGAGAAACAGATTCAGTAGCCTGCTGGGTAAGTTGTTTATAATATTGCAATTACATCCAAAAGGACACACTTAACTTCTATGTTGATATAATGCATTCATTGAATCTCAGAATTTTTCTTTAATTTGTGCTGATAGAGAAGAACACAAAGGACACACCAACGACCACAGCGGTGCAGTCCTTTAATGCCTTCAACCACCATGCCTGGCCAGATGACAAACGTAGGCTCTGGGACCATGGTGTGAAGGATGTAGAGTTTCTCTTGGAGCATTTCTCCACAGTCCTGAGAAGGTGTATATGTACCACACCCACCCCCTTCAGACTGTTTTCAAGTTAACATAATATAACACAATATGATTAACTATATTAAATGTCTATTAAAAACCCAGGAATGGGTGCAATCCAGAACTGGCCAAGGAAGAATTCAGGCCATGAAGATGATGATATACCACATTTTAAAGACAAGAGCTACCTTGGACTCTGGGAGGTGATGCTAACCACTGAGCCATACTGCTCAGATTATAAGGCAAGTGGTTTGTTTTTAGCAGATTATATACACACATATATATATATATATAACACTATTATTATACCTGTTTTTTTGTGTGTGTGTTTTAGAACATCCTACACCTGATCCAGATCATGCTGGTACTCCCTATTTCTGCTGCTGTCTGTGAGAGAGGTTTCTCTACACAGAAAAGAATTAAATCAGACATAAGAGCAAATCTTCACTCAGACACTGTAGAAGACTTTATCAGAATCAGTGTAGAGGGGCCTGAACTGATTGACTTTGATGCCAGAGAGAGTGTGCAGAACTGGCTCTCGCAGGGGCAAAGGGCAAGGAGGCCCCACTATACACAATGGCCAATTGATTTTGGTATGTGAGGGGGATGTCCTGTTAAGTGGACATGCATTGTTTTTTTTTTTTTGTTTTTTTTTTTTTGTATCTTTAACTCCCTGAGGTCTGAAAACGCACCGGCGCGTTTTGCAGGATTTTTTTCACATTGTAGCAAAACAGACTTAAAATACTCTGTCATTTCTTGTCATAGAGACATAAGTAATATATCAATTGAAACTATAGAATGTCTTCTTTTATTTGTGTACACTCAGAGTAAAAACACAATGTTGTGCTTTTTGTAAAATAAAGAAAACTAACATGATGCGTGATCTCTCCTCTCCCTCTGAACGAAGTCCAATCTGATAGTTCTCAGAAAATGAACTGTAACTTATGAATACTAATGACAAAAAATGACACTTTTGTCTAAAGAAACGTTGAAATGTCAGGTTTTAAATCGTGCAAGTCAAATCGAAAACAAACATTCTGTGTTTATGTAATCTGTATGAAAAGAGAGCCATGTCAGAAGTCTGTGATTCAGCTCATTACCCGCTAATGCGGCCACGCCCACGGAGCCAGCGCTATTCAGACACAATTCAGAGGCAATACAATACATGTCTCAATCGTGTATTTATTGTCTTGAAAAGTGTTTATTTGGATGTTAAAGCCATGGTTAGCGATCTGTAGAAGACATGCCGTTAGTTCCTAGTTCCTTTTCTTCTTTATATGAATTTGTGGCCTAAAGGTGTACAGAGAGCACCCTCCGGCTGCAAGTATTAATTTAAAAACACCATTCCTGAAACGTCCTCCTCTTCTTTAGAATAATTGACTAAATGTGCACAGAGAGCGCCCTCCGGCTGCAAGTATGAATTGAAAACACAGTATCCAGCACTCATATTGATGACAATAAATATTACTTCTCAGTATAGAAAATTGACATAAATATATAAGAATCCATCAATATTTCTCCAAATGTGCATGCTTTTAAGCTAAAAGCCTATATGAAATGCCATAGAGGTAACATAATTGTTCAGACACTTGCATCACAGAAATACATTATATTTAAAGAATAATAGAATACTATTATTTAAATTGTAATAATATTTCACAGTATTGCTGTTTATGATGAGCTGAGACATTATTACAGAGGGTTTTTTTTCACAGCCTACCTGACTGAAAGGCCTCATTAATATGCAAGTCATTTCAGGTCATTATTATGTGATTCTTTTGTCTTCTCAGGTGTAAATGGCCCATTATTCATGATCATTCACGCCTCCATGCATACTGTGTTTCTTGACAAAAAGTGTCTTACAAAAACTAAATCAATATATATGAAGGAGTAGGCAGCATAATTTTACATAATTCTGAAGCAAAAACTCTAGTCTACAACCTCCAATACCCAAAAGTCTTGTGAACACAGATTTAATATACTTTTTTTTGGCCTTATTCAGTGACTTAAGTTTTTTGTTTTTTCAATAACCACGCATAAACATTATTCCTTCAAAATACAACAAGTACATACATGTTCCTCACATATTATTGTAGCCTAGTTTGTGCTGAATACAGTGTAATGACACTTTTGTCATTTATGTTTATGAACAACTGAAAAAAGCACAAATGTCAGGGCATGCCAAAACTTCCCCAAAATCAGCCTCAGACTCCAGAGGGTTAATACAGAAGTCAATAGCTGCTGAAAATCTATTATTATATTATTTTATGGATTATATTTATTTTATTTTTCCTTAAGAGTTCAGGAGTCTGCCCATCTGTGCCAACCATAGCATGTTGAAATCCAAAAGAAATTAATTTTGCACTTTATTGTGTACTGTATTTTTTATTGCAGTAAATCTATCCCAACCAATGTTAAAGAAAACAAGAAGGCATGTGGTTTAAAAGATGGCAAGTAAAATAAAAAGCACATCTGTATGCAATACAGTTTCATTATTGTTCATTATTATCCAGAGTGGCTTACTATGAATAATTTGTGCGACCAAATCATGTTTTGCACCAGTAACTGAAAAAGTTAGTAGCGCAAGTGCCACCAGTGGAAAAGGTTAGTGTAGTTCCCTGTCGTCCTGCTCCTGGTCTACCCCTGGCTCCTCCCACCCTCCACGCCCCCTTGGACTATAGTTTCTGTTCCATGGATTCTTTTCTTTTGTGTCTTTATTTTACTCCGCCCTCCTCCAGAACCCCCTCCCTCCACCCCTCCTCTGTTGGACTCTTACGGCGCGAGTACGCGCCTATCCGGGAGGGGGCGAACTGTTACAGATCCTCATGTTTCTGTTTTCCCCTGTGACCTAGTTTCCCCATTCTGTTCATTAGTTCATTTGATTTACCTGTGTCTTATCATCCCATCACTAGTGTTGTTTTTGGTGGCCTGTTTTAATTTTAGTTTTAGTCTAGTCTTTGTGTCAAGCGGTAATTTTAGTTTTTATTAGTTTTAGTCACGTTCATACTCTTTTTAGTCTAGTCAAGTTTCAGTCGACTAAAAGTCTGAGCATTTTAGTCTAATTTTAGTCAGAATTATACATGACTATTTTAGTCTTTAGTCGACAAAAACTGATGACATTTAGTCTAATTTTAGTCAATAAAAATTGTATTTTAGTCTCTTTATTTAACCCAGTCAATATAGAATAAGTACCTAGTAGTATAGACGAAACCAAAATGTTCTTTTAAGCAAACCCATTTCAAACAAGGTTATCTTATTATATTATTGTTATCTTATAGATAATATCTTATAATGCCTTGAGATGTCTCTTAACCCTTTAAGACCTGAAGGCTTTTTTGAGTTTTTTTTTTTCTTCTGAGCGACACAAAGTAAAGACTCATAACTCCAAAACTGTAGCAAGGAGAGTCAAAATGTAGGTATCTTGATAAAACACTTTTTAATTTTTTTTAGAAAATATAAATTACATTACATTTGGACATTTTCATGCTGAAAAACTGCTGATAAAAGACAAAAAAAAAAAAAAAACATATACATATATATATGACATGGAATAACTCAGGAAGGCAATAAGATCAGAGAAAAAATATTTTTTGGTGATGCTCTCCTACATGTGAGCTGCATCTGGTTAAAATTTTGTGGCATAAAGTATAGTTAAATAAAGTGTTATTCGTTTTTTCATAGCTAGATGGCGCCCACGGGCGGTAAACTCAGGTTTAAAAAGCACTTCTCAGCACTCATTAGGAGTGTTTCAAAATGGTTAGATGCATTAAAAAGCTGATCTTATAAGCTTTAATATGATACCTATTTTGTGTTATTTCACGTTGGAAAACAAACATGGATGGGTACATGCATTGGATACACACTGCATCCCAGAAAGAGACACGTTTTTAGCCAAGTATGTTAAATAATTTCCTGTGTAATATCTTGTGAACAATGCAATATATTAAGTTGATTTTGGATTCATTTCATAAGAATTGTAAGAATCTGCTTTAAATAATGATGTGCATTTTCTATGATCTGTGCGTTTTTCATGAAGTTATGAGCACGTGAAATATACATATTTCCCTTTCTCTGTGTCAGATTTAACTTTGTTTGTTGTCATTTATGCTAAACTCACCGCAGCTGCATCTTCTAATAATGCCGTGAGTGGGGCTTGAGAAAGTGACGTCGCCTGCGTCTGCGCAGTGCGACCTGATGCGAGTCTGAAGTGAGACACAGGAAACAGAAATACTGCAAAATAATAATAATAACGCAACTAAACGAGACAAAATAACGTTATAACATTTAGTCTCGTCTCGTTTTGGTCAATGAAAATTAAGAGACATTTTAGCATAGTTTTTATTTTGTAAACCAGATTTAGTCTCGTTTTTATTCGTCAACAATATTGCATTATACGTTTAATTATAGTCATCGTCACATGACCAGCATTTATGTCGCGTCGCGTTGCGTCTCGTTTTCGTCACGTGAAAAAGGTTCGTTGACGACGATATTTAGTCATAACTTTCGTTGACGAAAGCAACATTACCAATCACCTTGTTAAGTTCCCTTTGTTTGATACCTGTATTTAAGCCCTGTGTTCACCCTCATTCCTCGTCAGTTCTCGTCTATGTAAGGTGTTATTTCAACGTGTCTTCATTAAAGCCTGTATTCAACTCCTTTGTTTCGCCTGGTGTTTGCTACCAACTGTGACAGATCTTGTGGTGTATTTTTTTGTTTATTAAAGTGCAAGAGTGCTGATAAATAAATAGTTCATTAAATAATTTATTGTAAAGTGCTACCTGTTGTCTTTTGCACTGCGCTGCTTTTGCACTCAAAACATTTTACTTTATATTTTTTTGTGTATTGTGTAATTGTATTAAAAAGTTCAAAACTCTTTTTGTTATAAGGTAAAGAGTTCTTAAACCTGTTATACTATGACAACCCTTTTTGCAACTTATTTCAATATCGTGAAAATACCATATATCGTGATAAAATTATCGCAGCATGAAAATTTGATACCGTCACATGCCTAATATTAATGTTACTGACCTCAATCTCTCCAGTTTACAGTGTGAATCCTTCAGTACGTCACATATGTGCTTCACTCCAGAGTCTCCTAGTTTATTCTCACTCAGGTTCAGTTCTCTCAGGTGTGACGGGTTTGATTTCAGAGCTGAAGTCAGGATGACACACTGTTTCTCTGTAATACTGGATCTATTCAGACTGAAGACAAAAAGAGAAAATGACTCAAATCCATGTTCAGTTCATGTGTGATTTAAATGAATAATGAATAAATGCCATACAGTCACTAATAAACCAGCAAAAACATGGAAACTTAATGATATAAACTAACAATCCAAGACAGGAGCAATTTGAGTTACAATCCAAGTCTGGATCCGTCTTCACTCCACAAATAAGTGAATTTATCACTGTAGATTAATATATACAGTCAAACCAAAATGTATTCAGACACCTTGAACATTTCATTCATTAATACAGTTTATTCACTATAGTTAAAAAAAATGATAATTACATGTGACAAGATCTCAGAGTTAATTTCTGAATAATTTTAGGTTTGACTGTTGAATCAATATAGAAACAATTGAAAAATTAACTTTTATAAGGTCAATTTTCACTTTTTTAATGCAAGAAATCTTGTACATTAATGAGTGTAATTAACAATCTCTAAATACATATTTTGCCTAATAAAAGAAAATGTAGTGAAAATCTTCCATTAGTCCAATATAAATGTAAGATTTCAGAATAATCTATTTGTGTCACAGTTTTGTGTTTTATCAACATGGTGTTGCTGTCTGTGTGTGTTCCCTAGTTAGTCTCCTTGGTTGTTGTGGCGAGGGGGGCGTGGTTCAGCGAGGTCTGCAACCGGAGAGAATAGCGGGAGACGCGTGGTAAGTGAGTGGGGTTGAATACAAATCACGAACACCTGTTTCTCATTCCAGTGATTGGCGCGGAGACAGGACAAAACGCCGTGAGAAGCAGGAGTGTGTGAGAGAGAGGGGAACTGTTGACTGAGTCGTGCCGAGGTTCGTGGAGTGAAGCCCTTGTGGATGGTGTAAACCAAACTTGGAGAGAAGCCCTTGTGGATAGCGTATGCCGAACCTGGAGTGAAGCCCTTTGTGGATTGTTTATTTTCGTTATTGTGCGTTGCACAGCCTTTCTGTTGAACCGTTTGATATTTAATAAAGACTCAGTCAGCAGTTGTTCGCCGTCCCTGACCTCTTCCTTCCCTTACTACGAACTTAAGTCCACTACAGTTGTTAATTAGTTCCTGCACTTGTTCTGTTTTACTTTGATTACTCTGTGTATTTAAACCCTTAGTTCTGTCTCTTCATTGATGTGTGTCGTTTATGTTGGAAGTGGTTGGGTTTAATTCTTCTACATGTTAGGGTATATTCACTCTGTGCCCGAGCTCGTTTGACCCCCAAAGCCCAGATTGTTTGACAAGTGTGGGTGCTCCTTTCCGTGCCCCAGCGCAGTTCATTTAGTCGTCCCTGGCCCGCTTGGAAGAGGTGGGCCAAAGTGCCTATGAGTGGATCAGATACCCTCAGATTGTTTAACATTAGGCAGTTTTGATTTATTGATGTTTAATTTAAAGGGGAAGCGTTTTCTAACAAATAATGGAAATTTCTGTCAATGGTGGGTTCGGAGTTCAAAACAACTTTGTTATACACCAGCAATCAGTAAACATGATTGCATTCAGCAGTCATGTTCAAAAATTCACAACAGAGTTCATCTATGCCTATGGATATACCTGTAACTCATGCTGTGTTTTCTGATTTTGAGATCATTTCTTTTAGATATTTTATATAAGCTCTTTACAGTCTTAAAGCAGGTTATTGAGTTGATTGGTCCTTTTGTATTATGAATAATTAATAAGAGTTTACTGTCTGTAATTGTTCCAACTGACTGTAAACACGAGTTGGGTACACTATCCCCTTTTTGGATGCATCAAGTAAAAAATTTAGGTATAGTTTGCAATAGTGCATTGAAATTAGATAAACAAATGAAGTCATCAAAATATAATTTTTTTACTCTCTAAAATGAAGCTTTTTGTATCATGGAAGGACTTACAAAATGTTATTCATGCTTTTATTTTCACAAGATTAGACTATGGTAATGCACTGTACTATGGTGTTCAACACAAAAGCTTAGATTACAGCTGGTCCAAAATGCAGCTGCAAGGCACTCAGAAAAATGAGCATATTACTCCAGTTTTAAGAGAACGACATTGGCTACCGATTTCCTATAGGGAAAATTTTAAGATACTATTGTTTGTTTTAAAGCTTCACATGGTACAGCTCCAACATATATAGCTGATCTGATCCAGGAGAAGAAACCACAGAGAACATTACGCTCTGAGTAATTAAATCTCCTAGCGGTCCCGCGGACGTACCGGAAAATGAGAGGAGACCACTCCTTTGCAGCCGTCACAACAAGAGTGTTGTGTAAGAGGTGTAATGGGTTTTTATTAATGCCTCATTGAATGTGTGACTGTGTGTTGAATTATGTGTGATTGTGTGTTGTACTGAATCTAAATTATTTGTTGTTATTTTGCTTTGTCCCATGTACAGCACTGTGGTCAACATTTGTTGACCCTCGTGTGTTCTTCCACTGGATTGGAGTTCTTTGTGGCGTTTGTGTTCCTGTCTTCTGTTCCTCATCGGATTCTTCACAGTGATCATCACTTGCACGGACTTCCAGCACGATTGTCATTCTCACGGACTTCCACCACGATCGTCACTCACCTGTTCCTGGCGGCCCATCGAAGTCCCTGCGTCACCGCTCTCCTGCTGTCTGCTACGTGTTTCTGACCCATTGTTTGTGTGTGAAGCTCAATAAATGAGTATTCGTAACTTGCACTTGCATCTGCCTTTATTTCCCATGACAGAACGATCTGACCATCATGGATGCAGCAAGTTCAGCATCGCTGACGGAGTACATCAATCACAGCATCGCTCGAATGGATCAGCAGCAGGAGAGCATTTCATCTACCGGACGAGCTGTGCAAGCACTGGTGACGCAGGTGTCAGAGCTCTCCCAGCAACTACAACAGCTTCGCAATCCCACTGCGCCGCCCACGCCGCCCGTTCCCCCCACACCACCGGAACAGGGAGACCAGCCGGAGCCACGCCTACCAGTCCCACAGTCTTACGCTGGTGAGCCTAATTTCTGCAGAGCTTTTCTTACAAGGTGTTCCCTGCATTTCTCTCTTCAGCCCTGAATCTTCGAAAGGGAGGAGTCTAAAGTGGTGTTCGTGCTCACACTTCTCACAGGGCAGGCAGCGTTGTGGGGAACGGCAGTGTGGGAGAACCAGGATCCATGCTGTACCTCGTTCCAGGCACTCGCCACCAAGATGAAGAGAGTCTTCGACCATGCGGTTGCTGGCAAGGACGCGGCTTGACAGCTTACGGAACTTAAGCAAGGGAATCGTTCTGTGGCTGAGTACTCTATTGAGTTCCGGACTCTGGCGACGGAGTGCAGATGGAACGAGGAGGCGCGCAGTGGGACGTCTTCCTGCATGGGTTGGCCGTGTCCATAAGAAAAATTTACATCTTGGATCTACCTCAGAGTCTTAATGGGCTTATGGACCTCGCCCTGCGAGTTGACGCTCGCCTCAGCCGTGTGGAGCGTTCACCCGTCCAGACCACGGAGCTAGAGACGCGGAGGGTCGGTCGACCAGCGCTGAAGACACGGTCGGTCCCACCTCCGATTCTGAACCCATGCAGGTAGGGAGAGCTCGGCTTTCCCGGGAGGAGAGAGAGAGGCGGAGATCCCAGGGACTGTGTATTTACTGCAGAGGAGCGGGTCATTTTCTGCTTTCGTGCCCGGTAAGAGGATCGAGCCCGATAGTAATGAATAGGCTACTATCGGGTGGGATCTCCACCGAGAAGTCCTCACCATCCACTCTCCTTCTGGTAAGACTGAGATGGGATACCCACACTCTCACCTGTCAAGCACTATTGGACTCGGGAGCTGAAGGTAATTTTATGGACATTCACTTTGCACAGAAGAATCACCTGCCCATCACTCCACTCACCAGTCAGATCTCAGTCAACGCACTCAATGGTCAAAGTCTTCCCAACATCTCACTCACTACCAGCTTCATAACCCTGATTACTTCCGGCAACCACATTGAATCCATTCAATTTCTGCTCATGGACTCCCCCTTAGCACCCATTGTACTCGGACACCCCTGGCTCACTCAACACCATCCCAAGGTGGACTGGCGGCATCACTCCATCTCTGAATGCAGCACTCAATGTCATAAGTCCTGTCTTATGTCTGCTTGTCCATCTGTGTCTGTTTCTGTGTTGCAGGAGAAGGCAGCGGATTTATCAAATATGCCCGCGGAGTACCTGGATCTGAAGGAAGTGTTCAGTAAGTCCCGTGCTGCTTCTCTTCCTCCGCATCGTCCCTATGACTGTGCTATAGATTTAGTGCCCGGTAAGTCTCCACCTAAAGGTAAGTTGTACTCTCTTTCGGTTCCTGAGAGGGAGGCCATGGAGAAATATATTTCTGATTCTCTAGCAGCGAAGTTCATCCACCCTTCCTCTTCTCCAGCGGGGGCGGGGTTCTTTTTTGTAGGAAAGAAGGATGGTTCCTTGCGACCTTGCATTGATTACCGAGGGCTGAATAACATCACGGTAAAGAATACTTATCCTCTGCCGTTGATGTCTTCAGCCTTCGAGAGGTTGCAAGGAGCACCCATTTTCATTAAATTGGACTTACGGAACGCTTATCATTTCGGGGATGATTGGAAGACTGCCTTTAACACCCCCAGGGGGCACTTTGAATACTTGGTCATGCCCTTCGGGCTGTCCAACTCCCCGGCGGTCTTCCAGGCACCTGTTAATGGTGTTTTGAGAGATATGGTTGACCAGTTCATATATGTCTACTTGGACGACATATTGATTTTTTTCCTCGTCTCTCCAGGAACATGTTCAACACATCAGACGAGTGCTTCAACGACTGCTAGAGAATGGGCTTTTTGTCAAGGCAGAGAAATGCGATTTTCATGCACAGTCTGTTTCTTTCCTAGGGTACAACGTCTCGTCTGAAGGAGTTCGCATGGATCCTGACAAGGTTAAGGCTGTGGTGGATTGGCCAAGTCCAGATTACCGTAAGGCTCTACAGAGGTTTCTGGGGTTTGCCAATTTTTACCGGCGGTTCATTCGCAATTTCAGCCAACTAGCCGCACCTCTGACTGCCTTGACCTCCCCCAGAACGACGTTCAGGTGGTCCGATGCAGCTGAGGCTGCATTCATCAAACTGAAAAGTCGCTTTGTTTCGGCTCCCATTCTCATAGCCCCTGATCCTTCACGTCAGTTCGTGGTGGAGGTCGATGTGTCAGAGGTGGGGGTAGGTGCAGTGCTATCCCAGCATTCTCCCACAGACGATAAGATGTATCCCTGCGCATTTTATTCCCATCGTTTATCTCCAGCCAAGCGTAATTATGACATTGGTAACAGAGAGTTGCTGGTAGTCAAGTTAGCATTGGAAGAATGGCGTCATTGGTTGTAAGGTTCGGGGGTACCTTTTTATCGTTTGGACTGATCACAAGAACTTAGAATACATCAGATCTGCCAAAAGACTAAACTCCAGGCAGGCTCGGTGGGCACTTTTTTTCGGATGATTTGATTTTTCTCTCTTGTACCGCCCGGGTTCTAAAAACATCAAACCTGATTCTTTGTCTCTATTTTTGATCCTTCTGAACGCCCGTCTACTCCCGAGTGTATTCTTCCCAGGACATTAGTGGTCTTCACTCTGACATGGGAGGTCGAATCAAAGGTCAAGACGGACTTAGAAGGGGTAACGCCTCCGCCCGGGTGCCCACCGAATGAATTATTTGTGCCGGAGAGGTTAAGGTCCAATGTTATCAAGTGGGGGCATTGTTCCAACGTGGCTTGTCATCCAGGGGTTAATCGCACCAGTTTTTTGGTCAAGCAACGATTCTGGTGGCCTGCTATGGCTCGTGACATTCGCAGTTTTGTTTTGGCTTTCTCGATTTGTGCCACTGGTAAGACTTCCAATCAACCCCCAGATGGGTTACACCAACTGCTGTCTGTCCCTTTGAGACACTGGTCCCACATTGCGCTAGATTTTGTCACCGCCCTCCCACCCTCCCAGGGGAACACGGTTGTTTTGACCATAGTGGACCAGTTCTCGAAGGCGGCTCATTTCATCCCTTTACCTAAATTACCATCTGCTAAGGAGACAGCGGTAACTGTCGTAGACTATGTCTTTCGGTTACATGGCCTCCCGATGGATGTGGTTTCCGACAGGGGTCCCCAATTTGTGTCAAAATTTTGGCAAGAGTTTAGTAAATTACTGGGGGCGACTGTCAGTCTTTCGTCGGGGTTCAATCCTCAGAGCAATGGCCAAACCGAGAGAGCCAACCAGGATTTGGAAAGAATGTTGCGATGTTTGGTTTCCAAGAATCCTTCCTCCTGGAGCCAACAAACTCTCTATGATTGAGTACGCACATAATTCGTTACCAGTGTCTTCCACAGGCCTCTCGCCATTTTAATGTAGTTTAGGTTACCAGCCACCTATCTTTCCCAGTCTGGAATCCGAAGTTGCGGTCCCCTCCGCTCACGCCTTCGTCCAGAGGTGCCACCGCACTTGGAGTAGAGCCCGCGAGACTCTTCTTCAAGTGGGGGCATGCACCAAGGCTAAGACCGATTGCCACCGGTCGAAGCCTCCCGTATATGTCGTGGGTCAAAAAGTGTGGCTTTCTACCAAGAACATTCCGCTCCGCTCCGTTTCTAATAAGCTAGCTCCTAAATTCATCGGCCGAACTGAAATAATTACTGACCCATGATCAAACTGTCTGTCAAATATTTGAAGCTTGATGTCATGTTTTCATTGTGTTTAATTGCCTGTTTAATTGTATTACTTTACATTGTTGTGGCTCTGTGTGACCCTAAGAAAAAACTACTCTGACTCACACAAGTGAGGACATATTATTTTCAGATACAGTAAAATTACAATTAAAAGTAGAGATGCAATTATTTCAATTTTCTTGGCCAATTGTGATTTCCGATTTTTTTTTGTTAGTGTGATCTGCCGATACAGATTTTAGCTTATACCGATTTTTGCCAATTCTAAGAACTATAGTTGAAAGCATACACAAATGAAAACCTACTTTTCTTCAAGGCAAAGTTTTATTTTCATTAATAAACAAGTAAAAAGTCAGTAATAAAATAAGAACAAATAAACAAATTGCAAACAGCAGATAACACAAATGCAAATAAAAGTTTTTCATGTTAAGAAGATTTTTATTCAGGTTTAGAAATACTACACAAATTAAAGTAATCAAATGATAAATAACACCGGATAGTCTTCATTGTAAAAATAAAGTACAGATTGATGCTTTCAATTAAAGTTATAAAACTTGTTCAGTCTAGAGCAGAGAGTGATTTTTGTCTTTTTTCCTTTGATTAACATGACAGACAGCAGCAGGAATATTAGACTCCCTTTAAGAGTTTATGCACAGATCCAATACACTGTTACACAACATCTGTTCTCTTTCTCCAGGGCTCAACACTAAGGATTTTTTCTGCTGGCCCAATCAGGCCAGTGGTTCAAATTTTTACTTGCCCTGCCAAAATTTTCCCTGGCCCCACAATAAAAAAATAAAAAAATAAATAAATAACATAAAACAAAAGAAAAAGGGCCTATAAAATAAGCCTAGTTATTGTTTTCATTGTTTTTGATACATGTAACCGTAATAAATTAGGTGACACCAAAAGCTACTAGATTAATGAAATAAACTGATTTTCAGGTTTTTTTGTAGGCTCAAAAGGTACAGAAATGGTAATCTAATGTATAACTATAGAACTGTAGATTAAACTTTATTAAAGTAAGTCAAGAGCAGTTATTTGAAAATATTTATAAAATGATACTTAATAAAAGATACTTTAAATGTGAAATTAAACCTGCCAGGAGGTGGCAGCAAGTCCCAGTTTATAAGCGAGTCACTGATATTCAACCGATTCATTCAAACGGCTGATTCAATCAGGATGTGTTGCTCAGAGACGCAAAACAATTCTGTGGACTTTGTCTGGAACTATTTTCGTTGACGAAACAAGCGATTTGGTGTCTAAAATGTAAGTCACTTAATATAAACTGCTTGTTTATTAAACTGTACGATGTATAAAATCAGTATAACATTTGAAATAAACTGAATATCACATTTGTAATATATCAAATGTACAATATGTAATAATTTGGTCTGCTAGAGGTCACTAGAAGCCTATTCAAAACAAAGGTGTAGCTTGATGATGCCAAGTTTTAGAGTGGAATCTTGGGACATGTGGTCTCCATCTCAATGGACGGTGCAAAAGTATAGGGATTGGAATTGGGAAAAAATCATGTTCACAGATGTGATTATTAACATTACTGTAGTATGAAGCAGAGCAGGAGCGAACGTTGTGGAGCTGAACGAGGAGCTGGAGCGATTGAGCAACACATGCCTCACGAGCAGCGGAACTTTTATTATGACACAGTTGCCGGCGCTGCTTCCGCTTTTCCGGTCATGAGTATGAGGTAACGCAGCTCTGTTTATCATATTAGATACATTTGAGAGTGTTGATGATGTTATGACGTTACTCTGAGCGTTCGCTCGGCGGCTGCTGTGAGACACTGTTACACACTGCAGTAAGATAGATCGTTTTTAGAATGTCATATTAAATGATGGATGATGTGTTGATAAATGGCATGACATTAATTTTAAAACGTATTGTATGATGGAGAAAATGCTGTATTACTGTTAATAAAAATAAAGCTGGATCTGATTATGCTATGTTAGCTAAATAGTGTTTTTCTCTGATTCATGGTAAAGCTTGGTACTCGCAAAAAAAATCTAGAAAATTGATTTAAACAATATGGCTAAACGTGTTGAGGTATATAACAACAATTAGTTTTCCGTCTATAAATATATCAAAACAGATCTTCCCTTGTCTATTAAACATGTAATATATTAAAGCATCTTTGGTGTTTCCATGGTTTCTACAAAATAAAACTGGAAACCGAGGGTAACGCGGGTATGACGCCATTGACAGGCGACTCCTCACACGTCCCGGAGCCTTGGTTAAAACTGCAATTTTATCACGATTTACAAATAGTTGGAAACATTTTGGGATATTGTTAGTACTCAAGTGAACAAAATATATAACACTGGCCTAGTGGTTTTTGGATATTTTACTGCAAAAATATTACATATTGCACCTTCAACTGAATATTCACCAAGGCATTTTGACAGTTTTGACCGTTTAAGTGCAATATGCCACTCATTTTGGTACTTGTGACTCACAAGCTGTTTGAGGTTGAGAAGCGATTTGTGTGCTTCACTAATACAGTGTGGAGCTCACATTTTGGTGTGAGTGCAAAAACTGCCGGAATGACAAAATATTTGCACAATACAAGCACAATTTAACCAGAGCAAATGAGACGAGTGAGAGAGGAGGCGTGTGTCACTTCGCTGTTGGATAGAATAGAGGGAGGATGCACAGCTGACGTTATTGCCTGTGACGCTAGTAACAAAACGGATCGGCTCGGAATCGGAAACATGCAAGACTGTCCAGCCGGTCACCGATCCAGGCAGGTCATGCAGAAAATCGTCCGATTCCAATCCCTGGCCGGCCGGTTGATCGGTGCATAGCTAATTAAAAGTAATGTAATATTGTTAATAAATGAACAACACTCACATCAGTGTGTTGAATCGACAGTGTTTATCCTGCAGTAGAGCAGCGATCTGATTCACTCGTGTGTCTCCTAGTTCATGTTCACTCAGATTCAGCTCTCTCAGGAGTAACGGGTTTTCACCCACAATCCCACTCACATACTGACAGGCTTCATCTGCAGCAGGACTCAAAAACCTGCAGAAGAGACAATTCAGTTCTCAACTAAATGTGTGCTGCTTTACAAAATTAACTTTAAAAAATAAAAATACCTAACAATTGTTCTAAAGACAAGCTCTGGTTAGTTATTTAGATGTAACACTTTTCATTGAACATTTAAGTACATAAATAACTACTGGAAAAAAAGTGTAATAGTTATTTAAAAGAAACTAGAGTGGCACTCAGTCCTAAAGCAAACGCATAAGAACAGAATCTTCCCACAGAGCAGAAGGACAAAAGCTCACTAGATCATGATTTTCAGTATGAATACAGAGTGTGAATTAAGGCCTCAAGATCTTTCTGGCTTTTAAGCAAGAACTGGTTTGTGAAACTGCATGTTTGTGAACATCTGGAGACTCATAGACCTGCTGTAGAGATACAGTGAATCTGGGCTTGATGGAAAACAACTGTGTTCAGAAAACAATTTAACTAAAAGGTTATCTCGAATTTTTAATGAGAAGTGTGCACAAAAACCAAACTGTGCATGTTGTCAAGGTATACCACAATCCAGAATAACAGCACATACACTGATCCATAATGTCCATCTGAACTGTAGCTTGTATCACAACTAAACTGTGTTGACGGTTATCATCATCATGACAAAACCCACAGCATCTGATCTGATCTTGATCATTTTGATGAAACAAATTGTCCAACTCATTATATAACTAAAATAATGCATTTGTTATGAATATTTAGCCTGCATATAACTAATTTTGTATTATTTCATCCCGTCTCACCTCAGTGTCTTCAGTTGACAGTTTGGATCCTGTAAATCCCTGAGCTCCTTCATTCCTGATTGTCCAGGATCATTTCCTGTGAGATCCAGCTCTAACAGGTGTGAAGGGTTTAATCTCAGAGCTGAAGCCAGAGCTTTATAACCTTCTTCTGTTACACTGCAGTTAGAGAGTCTAGAACAGGAATGAAAACATTCAGCTGATTAATCAGTTAAACCTGGACAATAGAAATCCTTAAAGTGAATTTTATTTTGTTCTTTCTACAAATGTATTAATAGTTGCAAGATAGTTGCAGATAGTTGCAAACACTGACAAATGAATATGGAGGCAAACAAAAGGCACAGAGAACTGTAATATGTTCTCTGTGCAACATCACTTTCAAGGTTTCGATTATCAAAAACTATAAAGGTGTGTACAGTTGAAGTCTTTAATCTGAATGATGGACAACAAGCAACCTGAAAGTGTTTGAAAAATGAGAAAATTAAAGTTTGGGAATGACTTAAATAAAGTCCAGACTTGTGGAAGGACTTGAAACACAGCTCATGCTGGAAAGCCAACAAACGTCCCTGAGCTGAAGCAGTTTTGCAAGGAGGAGTGAGACAAAATTCCTCCACAGTGGTGTAAAACACTCAAACTAAAGGAAGTGTTTTGTCGAGACTAACTGCAAAGCGGAAAGGAGAATTAAATATACACAGGTTCCTCAAAAACACTAAAATACACTAATCCTGTCACATAAAATCTTAAGTGATATCTACCAGATCTTGCCCTCCTTTCTGTGGCAGATTTACCAGCTCTAACACAATCATCTGAATTCTGTCTCAACAGTATGCAAATAATAGATTAAATAGATTAAATCACTAAATTATACATTTCTATGAACTAAAACAAAACCATTTAAGTGTTTACATAAGAACTAAAATACACATATATAGATAATACTTTATCTTAAAAATATGAAAATCCACTGCATTTGCATTACATTCTGTACTGTGGGAAGAAGGGGTGCTAAGGGTACTGCCCAAGAAAAAAAATGTTGTATTGTATAATTACACTGGGTCTCCAACTAAGCACTGTTTGCAGTCCATAATAAATTAACACAATCTTCTTGATTCTCCAACTGAGTGTAATGGTACTCTAAGAAGCCTTTAACATTACTATGTGCTCAGCAGTAAACCTGTAACATGTCTGTAGCAAACATTAAGAATTAACACCATTTCTACAGTTTTACAAAGAGACAGAGAGAGAGCAGAGAAAGAGTATATTTGTCAACATTTTACTTAAGCGTCTAGGCTATACACAAGTGATTTTCCCACAAATTAAAAAACTTGTGACAACACCGGTGATACCGATTACACCTCATTTTAAAAGAAAAGATATTTGTCAATGATGCTCAGGATCTGTAGCTCTTTTCTCAGGCCTGTATTTTATGTTTTTTTATTTGTTTTGTTTTGTTTATTTTTATTGGATCTTTAATGTTAGATCTTTCCTTTTCTTTAAACAAAACTAGTGCTTAAAGTCATTTCAATATTACTCAATGAAAAAAAAAATACAACAACAATAAAATAGCACAATGACAAACTCGCTAATAATAAACATCAAATGTTTATAAACAAAACAAATAGGACTGATGACATGGTCTAGCCACTTAACACAAATAAATGAAAGATATTTTCTCCTTGATTTAAAATGAATGCTTAGTTTGTGGTTCATTATTTTTTAATGAAAAACACACCAACTATAAAACAAAGACAAATTCATTTATATTAAATATAAAAAAAAAATCATTTATATGCAACTGTTATCAAAAGCTCTCTTGCATTTTTGCCTCTGGCATCATCCTGTCAGTCATTGTGCCTCACTCTCATCATGTGACTGTTGTGGCTCAATTTACCTCAGTATCTCCAGTTTACACTTTATATTCTTCAGTCCAGTGCAGAGCAGCTTCACTCCTGAATCCTGCAGATTATTATTGTTCATGTTCAGCTTTCAGATTGGTTTCTGATCCAAGGACTGCAGCCAGAGCTGAGCAGCTTTTGTCTGTTAAGTTACAATCATTTAACCTACAAGAGAAATAAATCACATTACAGAATTAGATGAAACACATACAACTTTTCTATATACAAATATTAAAAATGTTAATGTTAAAAAGCAGAGAGGCTGCGCTAAACGTTACTTTTCAAAAACTAGTATTTCCTGAATACTAACATTTTTAACTGAGATTACTTAAATCTAAGAACCAAAGAAATTTTATTTGTTATTAATATTTCAAGATTAACATTTACTGGATTAAAGCAATTTAGGTTTTCTTGATTATTCATAGTGGTCAACCAATGGCCAATGCCGATATCTTAGCAGAAAGATAAAAAAAACTAGGGTTGTCCCCGACTACGGATTTACATAGTCAAATCAGATTGCTTATATTTGACTGATAGTCGAATCATATATGTTGGAGGGGGAGGGGACTTGAAAAACAGCAGTCCACTACTCCAATAGTGCACACGGACTTTGAAAGGTTTGCATGCTGAACTGTGCATGAGATGGAGCGGGACATGGAAAAATGAAGTAAGGTCTATACCCACGGCTTAAGGCAACTTTTATTTTCTTTCACACACAGCACAGAGAAACAACTTTCAAATAAAGCGACCAAACTGCCTGTCAAGAGATAGACGAACCTGACAATTATTTTATCTTTTTAAACAAATGAAAGGCAATGGATAAACATTCACAGCCACAATGTACAGAACACCACTTAAAGATATAGAATAAAATGAATAAAAACATTTTGGATCAATAAACCTTAAAATATATATATAAATAACTGCAGAAAGGCCACACTGCAGATAGATTTTAGCTAAACATTCACAGCATCCAAAAATCAATTTACAACCGGCTGAAATGTTTTGAAATCACTTGTACCCTACCTGATCGAAGAAAATCCAGTCTTTCACGCGATCTACCTGTGTTCGTTTAAGTCTTTTCAAATAGGGCACTATAGACAGCTCGTTAACGTTGGCCGGCAGAAGCGCGCCGCAATGTTTGTCATTGTTGAGTACTAGGACATGAGCTGTTGGCACAACTTGCATCATACATTATTTGGATAATCTTTTACCATTTCAAAGTGCATCCAATTCTACACTTTATATTTCTTATCCCAGACACTGTTAAACATTTAATCCCTGCCGCCAAGATGCTCCTCTGTTGGTCACGGATTATGAAAGTGAAACTTAAATCTGTCACAGGTAGGGATGGGTACCGAAACCTGGTATTAAATTGGCCCCGGGGCTAAATTTTTGAAAGACCGGTGTATCGATAAGCTCTGAGGTTAACGGTTCTGCTATCGGTACTGGATAAATTATGAAGAAAATACACATAAATTTATTATTGCTATATAGACATTATCTTGCAAATACTATCTCGCCAGAGTCGCCAGCTGTTTCTGTATGCAATAATATTAGGACATTTGTCTATGATGCATTTTTGCTTTCGCAATCCAGAAGAGAGATCTCTCTCATGCAGAGGAGCTACAGTGCAAGCAGCCGCTCACATGAAAGTGTTTAATGGTGACGATGGAGGAGAGAACTAAACAACTAAACGTCTGCTTACACTTTAGGCCTGTGATATTATGCTAATTTTATTTACTCCAAGTATCATCAGAAAGAAGATATCCGAGGTAAAACTATTAAAATCTATCCGTGTTTCGTTTAGCACACCTTCATTCTCTTCACAGCTGTGCGCGTTCTTTCCTCTCTAAACCCAAACTTAATGTGAGAATCAGCACATTCGGTGATTGTAGTAAAATACAGTCTTTACTGTTGCTAAATTGCAGTAAATGTTTGATAATTATTATCAACGTTTTAAAACGTTAAAAGCACAATAATCCGCGCAAGAGACGCTGTTCCTCAGGCTGAATTGTGTGTGCGGCGCGCTCTTCAAAACGGGTCGAAAATAGACAAACAAATTACACGTTGGGCTTCAGGTGCACGTCCAAACGATCAAATAAACACACAAATATGTTAGAATGACTGGTTTGGAGCATGCTTAGCTACTTAAACACAGTTTATATCGTAAGTGTACATGAACAGCTGGGAGAAAATCCGATGTGAGTTAATATCTATTGTCTTAAAGTGACAGCAGTCACCTTCTAATGATTATGCAATCAGTGTTAATCAAACAACAAAATGCAATGAGAAAATCACTTACAGCACTTCTTCTGAATATAGTTAGCTTAATAGGCATTAATATTAATTTATACTGTGAAAACCATGCAGTGTTATTTTACATTTGGTTACTTAGATTTATTTTATAGGCTAGGCCTATTTTACTTACCTGAACACGTGAACAATGAAAGCACTTTATTTCATATCTTTGTTTTATTGTATTGTCAGTTTGTTTTACTTTCTTGTTTCATGTTCTACGTATCTTATATAAAACACCAAAAATGCCAGACAAATATAATATAAGCAATGTAATTCAGCTTTGAATATATATATAGATTATATATATATATATATATATATATATTATATAAAAAACAAAAAGTACTGATAAGAATACTGTTAAAGTACCGGATTGCTGATCAGTAAGGTAGTAATACCGTTAAAACTTTAACGATACCCCCCCTAGTCACAGGGTGGTTGGGTTTTCGCGCACATTAAAATATTTATTAAAAGTTTCTTTGTTTTCATACTACATAATAGGCCATATATATTATCCTATTAGGAGATAACCGCTACATCTATGTAAATCGATAATGAGCGCCCCCATCTCTCATCTATGACTGTGAGATGGTAGTCGAATCAGGCTCCTCTATCGAAGTTCGAATCATCGACTATTCAGGGTCACCCCAAAAAAGATCCATAACAACAACTGCTATAATTAAATTTATGTTTTTTAATATTTACTAAATTGAAATGATTTTAAATTGTATGAAAGAAGAATTTCAAATTGATAAAAATAATTTGTAGAAAGCTTTAAAAGTGTATATCAAATGTGATCAATGGGCTTTTGATTATTTTTATTCTCTCATCATATACGTATTGTATTGCATTGTTTTGCCTCCCCCAATTAAAATTCAGAACTACTCATAAAATTAAGCATATATAATATCAAATTATGGGGACACAGAGACAACTGATATGTATTTTAGTAGCCTATTATATAAAAATTTCATTGTTATATATTAAACCTTTGAGATTTCACCTTAATTATGGCAAAATACATCTGTACCAAAAACAATTCTCACAGTTTAAGCATATGAATGAAAGATATGTATTGTATATAAGTATGGGCTAACATATAATTCTATATATTTTAGATGAAAGCAAAACATAACAAAACAAATTAATTGACTTACAGAGCTCTTCTGGTGGTTTTGATGACTGCAGATAATCTAATGAGACACTCGTCTGATTTCTTGAATTTCTGAAGCTCAAACTCCTCCAGCTCTTCCTCTGATGTCAACAACACAAAGACCAAAGCAGACCACTGGGCAGGTGAAAGGTCACCAGATGAGAGACTTCCTTTGCTAAGGTGGGTCTGGATCTCCTTCACCAGAGTTTGGTCGTTCAGTTCATTCAGACAGTAGAACAGATTGATGGATCTCTCTGCAGGCAGGCAGTATTAATTTCTGCTTGATGTACTGAACTATTTCCTTGTTGCTCTGGTCAATGTCATGTTGCTGTGTCAACAGACCTCGTAAGAGTCGTCGATTGGACTGGAGTGACAGACCGAGGAGGAAGCGAAGGAAAAGGTCCAGGTGTCCACTGTCACTCTTGAGCGCCTTGTCCACTGCAGTCTTGAGAAAATCAATCAGAGTTTCATTTTTGTTTTCCTGTTCTGTAGACTCATAAACAAACACAATTCTCTTGTTGATGTCTAGAAACAGATGTGCGTAAAGGGCTGCAATAAACTCTTGAATGCTCAAGTGAACAAAGCAGTACATGGTACCAAGAGTGATCCCTGTTTCCTCCTTAAAGATCTGGGTACACATGCCTGAGTACACTGATGCCTTATAGACGTCAATACCACAGGCTTCCAGGTCTGTGTCATAGAAGATCACATTGTGTCTTTCCAGCTGATGAAATGCCAGTTTTCCCAGTGAAAGAATGGCATCTTTATCCCAGGAAACATCTGTTGTGTATTCTCCATCATACTTTCGGCGGCTCTGCTGGATCTGAAAGCGGAGAAAGTGTGTGTACATTTGTGTCAGAGTCTTGGGAGTGTCTTCAGTATTTGATTCCTGTATTGTTTTAGAGATCTCATCAGCCTGATTGATTTTCACATCATTATTTCTTTTCTCCTCCAGAATGTTCTGGAGAACAGTGGCTGAAATCCAGCAGAAGACTGGGATGTGGCACATGATAAAGAGACTCTTTGATTTTTTAACATGATCAATGATTGTGTTGGCCTGACTCTGATCAGTGAATCTTTTTTTGAAGTACTCTTTCTTTTGTCCATCACTGAATCCTCGTATCTCTGTCAGGCGGTCGATACAGTCAGGAGGAATCTTACTGGCAGCTGCTGGTCTGGTGGTGATCCAGATGAGAGCAGAAGGAAGCAGATTTCCCTTCATGAGGTTCGTTAGGAGAACATCCAGAGAGGCTGGTGACGATACATCACTCCACGTCTCAATTACGATCAAACTTCAGAGGAAGGCGACATTCATCCAATCCATCAAGGATGAACAGGACCTTGAATTGATTCCTTCTTGTAAGGTTCAGTCCTTTTGTCTCTGGGAAAAATTGAGTTATAAGGTCCATCAAACTTAGTTTTTCTTTCTTCATTAAGTTCATCTCTCTGAATGGAAGAGGAAATATGAATCTGATATCTTGATTTTCTTTTCCTTCAGCCCAGTCCAGAACAAACTTTTGCACAGAGACTGATTTTCCGATGCCAGCGACTCCATTTTGTCAGTACAGTTCGGATCTTCTTGTCTTGTTCAGGTGCTTCAAACAAATTTGTGCATTTAACCTGTATCTCTTGAGATTTATGACGCCTTGCAGCAACTTCAATCTGTCTGACCTCATGTTCAGTATTGACCTGTTCACTGCCACCCTGAGTGATATAGAGATCTGTGTAGATGTTATTCAGAAGTGTGGAGTCACCTTGCTTCGCAATTCCTTCAAACACACATTGATACTTCTTCAGGCCACATTTGAGCTGATGAATGAAGAGCAGCTCATCTAAACACAGGAACAGAAAATAGATAGTTTTAGTCTTAATTTCTCTTCTACATTTATAAGTGTCAATCAGACAGATGATCATGAGTCTCTGACCTTCTAGAGCATCAGCAGCTTCATCTTTCTTCATCTCTCTCAGGTAATGTAGTGTGATCAAGAGCTGTGCTTTGGTACTGCATCTATCTCATTAAGTCCTTCACGAAGTATTGTGTGTTCTCATTTGTAATATTTTCTTAAACTTTTCCAGCTCTTTCTTCAGAAAATTATTATTTTGCTCTCAAGATCCTGCAAACAAATTAGAGACAGACAGAATTAACACAGTTAACCAATTACTACTTTTGGTCAACACTATTTTTTCATATTATTATCTAAAAAAAAAAAAAAAAAAACTTCCAGTTAAAGCTGTTTTATTTTTAACAATAGAATTCTAAAATGTAAAAGAAAATAAGTAATCAAGGACATATCTGTTTGTTCTCAAATATTAAACATTCTACGAAATGTGTTTTTTTACCTGGAAGATCCAGGAGATTGTTCTTTGAACTCTGTGTTTCCTGGTGAGTCTGAACGTCTGAGTCTAATGATGAAGTCCTGTATCAAATAAATAATTAAATGATGACGTTTACAAGCAAATATTAAGAAAGAGAGCAGCATTCCCTGTTATTCTCTAATAATATTTAATCTAAAAATGTTGGTATTTATTGGTATTCAATGATACAATTTTAACCTTCTTCAACGATAAACACACCACTCTAATGCTATGAAAATTTGGACATGGTTTTCTCTCACTGAACACTTTTCGGTCTCTCTTTGACGCAAGCTCTTATTGTGACCCTGTCTTACACTAATTACACACACACAGTAGGAGATACTTTAGGTGCTTTGAAAAGGGGACAATCCATTGTGAATCAGCAGATATTTGTCCATTTAAAGCAGACATATTATGCCCCTTTTTCACAAAATGTAATATAAGTCTCTGGTGTCTCCAGAATGTGTCTGAAGTTTCAGCTCAAAAAATACCCCACAGATCATTATTATAGCTTGACAAATTCGCTCCTATTTGGGAGCGAGCAAAAACACACCATTTTTCTGTGTGTCCCTTTAAATGCAAATGAGCTGCTGCTCCGGCCCCCTTTCCAGAAGAGGGCGGAGCTTTAACAGCTCAACAACAACAAAGCTGGAGAATCTCACGCAGCCAAAATGAGGATTGTCAGTAACGGTGTTCAGCCTTACATTGTTCAAACCGGAGTCGACACTGATGGAGAGACTAAGCTATTGAAAGAGATGCTTCCAGAGGTCATAGATACTCTTCTTAATATCGTTAATTCGTCTTTATCACTAGGATTTGTACCAAAAACTTTTAAGATGGCTATTATTAAACCTCTTATTAAAAAGAGGTTTAATAATATCACTCAAATCTCACTTTTCTGTCAAATCTCACTTTTCTGTCAAAAATACTAGAAAAGGCAGTTTCATCACAACTATGTTCCTTTTTAGAAAGAAATAGTATCTGTGAGGATTTCCAGTCAGGATTTAGACCGTACCATAGTACTGAGACTGCTCTCATTAGAGTTACTAATGATTTGCTCTTATCATCAGATCGTGGTTGTATCTCTCTATTAGTGTTACTGGATCTTAGTGCTGCATTTGACACTATTGATCATATTCTTCTAAATAGACTCGAAAACTATGTTGGCATTAGTGGAATTGCATTGGCATGGTTCAAATCATACTTATCTGACCGTTATCAGTTTGTAGTAGTAAACGATGAGATGTCATATCAATCACAAGTTCAATATGGAGTACCGCAAGGCTCAGTACTAGGACCGTTCCGTTTTACTCTGTACATGCTACCCTTGGGAGATATCATTAGGAAGCATGGCGTTAGTTTACACTGTTACGCTGATGATACTCAGCTCTATATTTCTTCACGCCCTGACGAAACTTACCAATTCGCTAAATTAACAGAATGTATAGCTGATATAAAAGACTGGATGACCAGTAATTTCCTAATCTGTTAAGTCTTCGTCATCAGCTAGGAACCTGGGTATGCTCTTTGATACCAATCTTTCATTTGAAGGCCATGTTACTAGCATCTGCAAAACCACATTCTTCCATCTTAAAAATATCTAAACTACAACATATGCTCTCAAAGAAAAATGCAGAACAGTTAGTTCATGCGTTCATGACCTCAAGGCTACATTACTGTAACGCTCTACTGGGTGGTTGTTCCTCCCGCTTGATAAATAACACAGCTGGTACAAAAAGCAGCAGCTAGAGTTCTTACTAGAACTAGGAAGTATGACCATATTAGCCAAGTTCTGTCATCACTGCATTGGCTTCCTGTTAAACATTGTATAGATTTTAAAATCTTGCTAATACTTACAAAGCACTGAATGGTTTAGCTCCCCAGTACTGAGCGAGCTCTTAATGCATTATAGTCCTTCACGTTATTGCGATCTCAGAATTCAGGCCAGCTGATAATACCTAGAATATCAAAATCAACTACAGGCGGTAGATCCTTCTCCTATTTGGCACCCAAACTCTGGAACAATCTTCCTAGCATTGTTTGGGATGCAGACACACTCTGTCAGTTTAAATCTAGACTAAAAACACATCTCTTTAACCTGGCATACAAAAACATTATCAATTATATTTTCAAATCCATTAAAGGATTTTAGGCTGCATAAATTAGGTCAGCCGGAACCGAACACTTCCTATAACACCAGATGTACTCGTTACATCAGAAAAAGAATGGCATCTACGCTAATATTAGTCTTTCTGTTTATCCCGAGGTTTACCGTAGTCAACCGGATCCAGGCCGTATCCAGCTGAGACCAAGGACCTGCGCATTGACACGACCACAACGCAGCCCTGAAGTATCAGCAGAGATCGAGTCAACTAGATCATCCATTGTGAAGACATCATCGACACGACAGCCAGTGGCACAGCTCCACAACAAATTGTCCATACCGACGTGATGAATACGATCCTCAACTGGATTGAACTGGAATAAATACTTGATGTTGCAATACTATCAGACTTATGATAGAAACCTGAATCATAACAAAGCACTGTTCGCCAGAGGAGAACTGGCCCCCCGACTAAGCCTGGTTTCTCCCAAGGTTTTTTTTCTCCATTTTAACACCTGTTTGCCACCCGATGTCAACTTTTGGAGTTTGGGTTCCTTGTCGCTGTTGCCTTTGGCTTGTTTAGGACACATGACATTTGATATTCAACAGTGCTTTGGTCTTCCTGCATTGACACCATTGTTTAAGAGCTGCTGTGCAGCAAAAAATATATACCAGTTATCAATGTAAAGCTGTTTTGACTGAACAGTTGCATGTTCATGTTAAAATGTTGCTTAATAAAACTAGTTGCATTTGCATATTCCTTCCTAAATAAACGTACATTTTGCCAGATTCACCCCCTCACCTATGCTCATAGTATCATCAGCACAGCATCAGTTGTCTGAATGAAACAGTTCAGTTCAGACGCGATGCTACCACGCATGCCCAGTATCTCCAGATCATCGGTTCTCAGTATCAAACATGTCAAAAGAAATTAGGTTCTGGACTGATGACTCGAGAACAGCTGTAGCAGTATGTGTGCTGAGCTCAGAACTGCTGCTGACAAAACTAAAATGTCGACACATGTATCAAGTATATTTAATACATTTCTACTGTTTTGATTAACACATTATAAACTTTTTAAACACCTTGCAAAAACTTACAGATTTATTTAATCTTACTTAGAAATTAAATAAACTGTTCCTGAAAATATCATGCATTATTGTTAAAACAAATGCATGGTTTGACAGTTTTACAATTAATTAATTAATTAATTGCATTTCCAATCTTTAAAATAATAGGCCTACAGTAATTGTGTGATAAACATGTTTCCAACATGTTTTATATTGTTACACTTTATGTTCATCCTTCTGAAGAAATTATACACTTGCTCAGCTCATTGGTTCATCGGTTCTCAGTATTGAACGTGTCCAAAAGAAATTTCTCGGTACTATACTGGTGATTCGAGAACCGTACATTCGGTTGTACACGCATGCTCAGTATCAGCTGCTCGTTCTCATCAGTTCTCTCAGCATGTCTGTTCATGCGGTGTGTTTGATAACTGTATATAAATATACTCCAGGATATTAGTTTAATTAGGGTCAGAGAATGTCAGGAATGTCTGAAAGCGAGTAATTAAAAAAAAAAAAGAAAAGTGGATCGGTGTTGACTTGACACACAAACTGTCTGGAATGATTCAGTCCGATTTGGTAAACTGGTTTGACCGGTTTGCTAAAAAGAAACGGTTAAAAAGAATGATTTGTTCGCGAACCGGACATCACTAACTCAATGGCATTAGACCTCAATACATTGCAGATGTGCTCATAGAATATAAACCTAACAGATCACTTAGATCATCAGGATCAAGTCATTTAGAAATACCAAGGGCTCACTCAAAGCAAGGAGAGTCTGCTTTTAGCTGTTATGCCAGCCGCAGCTGGAACCAGCTTCCAGAAAAGATCAGGTGTGCTCCAACAGTAGCCACATTCAAATCCAGACTCAAAACACATCTTTTTATCTATGCATTTACTGATTGAGCACTGTGCTATGTCCGAACTGTTTGTACTTTATTTTATACGTACTATCTTTTTATTCTTTCAACTCTTTTCTTATTTTTTTTTTTATTTCATTTTTAATGCATTTTATATATTTTATGTATTATTTTTTATTTTCTGACTTTTAATGCATTTTAAATCTTGCTGTCTGGTTGAAAGAGCTGCGAGAATTAGGAAGTAAGCATTTGTTATCACTGGATAGAGCTCTGGATAGAGTTAATCCAGGAAGATTTGTCTGTAAGAGTACTGTTTAAAACGCACAGCTACCTGACAAATATAAATATTTTTACAGTTATCTCTCTGTGTGAAGATCCATTTAGATCCGCTCAGACGGACAACAAATGACTCCCTGAAACTTTCTAACCCTTCCATACAGATAGTGGTATTCTTTGTTTTTACTGTTATTTTTATTTCTTATGCATTTCATTTTTATTTGTATGTATTTAGTTCTTTATGTAAAGCACTTTGAATTACCATTGTGAATGAAATGTGCTATACAAATAAAATTGCCTTGCCTAGTTGCTGTGGAGTTGATTCAACTCATCCACTAGCATGTGCCGTCATGTTCATCTTTTGTGTTGAATTGACCCTCGTTTGTGAAGCAGTCCGGCGTAAAATTATGGCATGACAACAACACTCTACTACAACAACATTACACGCTAACTAAAGTTAAAGTGCTCCTTTAAGGTTCCTAATATTGTTTTGGGAGTCTCCTACAACAGTTTCAAGGTCAAAAAACACTTTCGTTTTCTCATAATATACATTTAATTTTAACTCAGTTCTCAATTATTTGTAAATAATTCATTAGAAGCAGTTCAAAGAATCAGTCTCTCTAAAACCCTCCATTCCGTGAGCCAAAACTGCTGATTGGTCAGATGGCCCAATCCTTTGCAATTGGTCTACTGCGCACACCACGTGCTGGAAACAAAGCGCCCATTGCCATAACTGAATGACAGCTATCAATTTGCAAGACACTGTATACAATGTATGGACATAAAAGATGGCATTGATTTTACCATATCAATTTGAGCCCGAGTCCGACAATGAAACATCTGAAGTTGTCAATCAACCAGAAACTGATTTGCAATCACGACCTTTCTCTATGGTTAGTGTCAACATAATTTGCGTTATGTATAAGACGTGATAGCAGTGTCACTGTTATACTTTATGTAGGAGCACCTGTGGGAACTGTACCAGAATGCCAAGCGAAGCTGAAAACATCTAAACATAAGATAAACATTTAGGCCAGATGTGTAGAGACTTTTTCATCATAACTATTAACAAAGTAAAAAATGGCAATATCATTGTTTGACATTACAATGAGTGTTTACCGTTTACAGAGAGAATACTTCAACTAGTTAGGGCGGACTAGCATCTTAACATCCTATTACAATACAGATAGAGCTCCATACTACTGTTATAATAAAAACGCAGGGCAAATAAACAGTTTGTTTTACAGTTATGTAAGCGAACTGAGCCCACAGCTATGTTGTAAACTCACGTTAGCCGAGCACAAACATGAATAGCTAATAATGCATTACACTCTGTAAACAAAAGTCGTGCTTCATCCTTGATCATTACTCCAAGTAATAAGATAGACAAGCTGCATTAATCAACACATTTTTAGACAATATCGGACACAAATCTGAATAGCAGAACCACAGAAACGTGAGTTAGCTGGTTAGTAGGAGACACTAGGGTGTATGTTACACAACATAACATACAAAACTAAGAATTTTGAACGATCGTTAGAAAATATAAACATCAATTATTAATCATACTTACAGGTTGAGATTCAGAGGAGCAAGATAGTCCAAATAAACTGGGCACTGATCAATATTTTAAGACCACGCATTTTGTCGATCCTGCGAACTCCCCAAGGTTTGAGAAGCAGTCCTCAGTAAAATGACAGGAACACAAAAGATTTTGCTGCTGTGGTATTGTTGAAAAAAAATTATTTTCCCTGGCGTCTGCTCACGCAGTAAGTGGTCAGGCAATATGCTAATGTTTCGCTGTGATGTCACGAAACGACTTGTTTAATTGACTCAGAGTCGACTCTTACTTTTGAGAGACAATACCTTTATATATGGTGCACTTTCAGATTTAAAACTTTGTAGGATGTTTTCATTCACTTAGAGCTATGTTACACACTACATGAAAGGTAATGTTCAAAAATCCATAGTAGGGGCACTTTAAAAAGGTAAAATCATAATCAAGGACCCCTTTAAGACTTTGGTTGGATGGATTCATATTTAAATGTTTAGTTGCATGATCTATTTTCCATAGTGAATTTACGCCTCCTTGTGTCTGTCTGTGTAATTGTGTTACTGGAATGAGCTCCATAAGGTTCCCAGGAATTGAGTTTTATTGTGACTTACTGTTTTATTCAGTCAAGTTCAATCACATACACCACTGAGGACAAATAATGAAACCCTATAATGTAAACACACAAAATACCTTATATTAGGTGATGGTTTTCTCTCACTGAAGTCTGGTCCTCTCTCTTTTGACCAGTCACTCTTCACAGACACAGAGCTGGACACATGTGAGTCTGATCTCACACTAATGACACAAAGAGCAGAAGATTAAAGAAGACACAAAGATTAATGATTTCTTTAATGTTCATGAGTGAGATTAAATATGTTGATTTAAACAAAACTTGACTCTAATTTAAGAGAGTCAAGTGTCTGTTTATTGACAGAAATGGAAAGCAGAAATGTCTGTGCGACACACTTTTGTTAGTAAACTTCAATTAAATTAAGTGTATAGTTGTTTCCTAACCTCTGTCAATAATTTATGATCTAAAAACCAAAGTCATCTATTTGGATTAATTCAGTGTGGTCGCGTCTAAAAAGTAATAAACAAAGTATTAACTGTGATATTGTCTATAAAGAATGTCAGCGTTAATTTAAGAAGTTTAAAACTGAAGTTGTTCAAAGCATTTCCAATATAAAACAATGTCTAGAGTTGTGTTATTCACAGTAAAACAGAAACTCCAGCAGAGTTTAAAGTGAAAACAGACGCAGTGTTACCTGTGTTTCTCTGAGAGACTCATCTTAGAGAGAGAGTCCTTTCCTCGCTCAGATAAACTGACACTGAACACAGATCAATCAATCAATCACTCAACCTGGAAATGACACGATTTCACAGAGATGAAGAATTATTGAAGAACAGAATGAAGAATACTGAGTTACCAACAACAGCAACAACAATCAATAAAATAAAGTGAGTTACAAACAAATATATTGACATGTAAAATAACTGAATGATCTTAATAATTTCAGATTAATGAGTTTTACTGATTCATGGATTAAATATGAATTCATTTGGGAACAGAAATTAACATTTTATTAATTGTTTTATCGTTTGTCATTTAATCCTGTCATTTGATCTGTGCTGAGGAACACTTCTCCCCAGCCTTAGAGTGGAAATTGTCTGTGCCTGTGTATGCTGTGTGAGAACAAGTGCTTATATCTTGTGTGGGCCTATAATTATTATTTGCTGTGTGTCAGCAACATTCCTTAGCTTGCTTACAGGTCTATCCATGTGTGGGTAACTAGAAGGTATTGTATCATTTAACTCTTAATTAGTTTTTGGTTAGTTGGGAAATGTAGGGAGAGAGTGCCTTTCTATTTCTGTGTAAAATTGTTTTCTTTTGTTTATTGATCAGAGAGGGAGCTCAGGGAAGTTTGTGTTGTTGTTTTTCATCTTTGTTTTTGAGCAGGATAAGTAGATTCTATAAAGCTTAGCTAGCTCCTGTTTTGTTTATTATTTTAGGCCATACTCTCTCCTGAAGATTTATTCCCTCATGTTCTTTTGTTAAGCTCTTTTTGGTATAATGAACATTTTCACTTTCTCTTAAAGTGGTGTTACTTTTTCCCTCTGAGGCTGAGGCTGAGGCTTAAGTGTGTCCTCCACGTATTTTTACATCCTTGCCTTAAATGATATATGAACTGAGATATTTAATTTAATAATAGCAGATTTTTGTTCTTTTACATTCGCGTTAGTCTTCATCTACTGTAAATGTCTGGTTCAAAAATACTTTCGATTTCACGTCACAAAATCAACAGCCTGAAACGAAAGAGAAAATAAGAGAAAACCTTCATAAACTCACTCGTTTTAAATAACCCTTTCTCAATAATCTTCATGTTTTATCATCAGTGGCCTTCAAAAGATGATAATTTCTGTAAGATTATTCGTCTGTTCGGAGCAGCAGAATAAACAACAATAATGATAAGAACACTTCTGTAACTTCACATTTAAATCACGCTTACATATACAATATCAAATTACTAATTATTACAAATAACTGTAATGGAGAATGTGTGTTAAAACTTACTTGCAGTCTTGTCCATTAAGAAGAGAATTTATAAGTATTTCCTTCACTTCCTGCGCTTGGTTCCTGTCAGCGCGTGATGTTCTCAAAATCTCTTCCTGGTATCGATGACTGTGGATTAAATATACATAAATGACCGCGAGAAGTTATGTTATATATGACACTAAAAACTTCAAAGCGTGTATCGAACACGCAATTTCTCATAAAGCTCCGTGAAGAAGTGCGTATTGTTTACAGACTCGCGCAGCCGCAGACCGTTCTGCCATTAAAGTACCGCGAGAACGATTCAAAAGCACAAGGAGTTGTTTGCTCTCGCGGTAGTTTTTGATGTCAAACGCCTCACTTTTTCTTTCCAGTCAAGAGAATGCTTCACTTTGCATGTTGGTATGTTTAAATCACCACTGCTGGTATATAGAAGTTCGAGTCAATTTATTAACATGTATATATTATATTTATCATATATTCAGCGGTATAAAAAGCATAACATAATGAGACCATTTACTTGTCTGAAACAACTCTGTTGGCATTATTATTATTATTACTACAACTACATTTAATTACTATACACTTTGTGAGCTATATTATCAGAATACTGAACATTTAGCGTTGTCGTGCTTTTATTTGTGCTTAAAACAACGGAGCAGCTCGTGTTTGACACTCCTGATGCTTTGAATATCTTCTCAAACTATCAGAGAAAAGCCTCAGAGCTTCAAGAGGCTTCATTTGTCCATCACTAGCCGCGAATGTTTTGTAGATATTGTGCTGAATTGACATCTGTAAAAATGTTTACTATCAACGCGTTAACTTACTTGGTATCTCTGTTGTTACTTTCGTTTTCCTCTTCTTCGTGGGTTTTCAGGAGGGTTTTGAAGCAGCTGAACAGTTGCATACCGCCACCTACTGTACTGGAGCGAGAACATTCTACCACATATATCTAATACTGTTTTAGACCACTTAAATTGTCATTTCAGCAGTGCATTTGTTATATTCCCTGTTTCTGGACTATTGTAAGATGCTGGATATTGTAAATGACATCCAGAGGTTTGTTTATTCATTCAATCCTTTTGTTTAGTATCAGGACACTATTAATACATATTCTAGTTTCTGCTTTCTGACACTCATCACAGAAACATTATGAAGAATATTTTCCTGTTATTTAAAGTAAGTTATAAATTGCATTGCCTCTATGCCGTTGACAGTCTGTCCTCTCTCCATAACATATTCAATATTTTCAGGATCATGTCATCTATCCAAAACAGAATAGGGTTATCTTTTCTTGTCTCAAGTCCATTAGTACAGTTTTAAGTTTTTAATCCAAAAGCAGCATTTAAAGTTCCCTGTCTAACTGGTTCTTGATCCATGACTTTCTCCGGCTGATGGTCATAAACACACTTCACATGATGATGAACTCAACTGACATGAATCTGGTTTAGAGGAAACTTGTGCTCATAAATCAATGACCCGAGAACAACTATATCATGTTTCTGTTAACAGTAAAAAGTGTATTTGCTCACATTTCAGTCCTAATCTCATCCTTACTTTCCTGTCTGCACTTCACTTTCCTGTAAAGACAAAACACAAACAATAAAGTTATATAAGTAAGCAATTAAGTTATCGTTGTATTCATTTTGGTTTAATTTATATTTTTGAACAAAACTTGCTTTTTCATGAAGAGGAAAAATCTAACCTTGACAATCATGATGTCCACTGTGATGTCATTTCCTGTTTTTCCCTTCAAATGACAACAAAATGGCTTCTTGTGTTTCAGGGACACCTTACTGACTTTGATTTGGACGTCAACAGTGTTAATTGTCAAAGATTATGACGAATGACAGTGAGATGAGAAAGCGTTACAGAACCTTCCTCTCAGTTAGAAGAGTCGAACAAAAGTGTCTTTCAGTCTTCGTTTGATTTGGTGTTCTTCTCACAAGAACCTACAAAGTACAAGGAAACAGAATTTATTTACCTAAAGGTTTTTGATTCCAAGGTTTTTGATTGTGAGGTTAAGAGTACTCTTTTAAATCATTTTCTGTTTCTCACAAAACTAATATTTTCCAGCTTCCACACCTTTCCTCACATTTACTGTCATGAACTTCCAAGATTTCTTCTGGACAAATAGCCTAATATAAGTGACCAACCACAAAAAAAAAATGTCCTATCTACATAAAAACACATTCAAATGCAGCATTTTTCCTTCAGTTTGCAATGAAACATTTGATCACTTTGGGTGAAATATATTGAGCATCAGTAAGAAATGGAAGTTGGAAGCAGGATGGAAACTGATAAATGAAAGAACATGTGATCGTTGTGAGATGCAGCATCCACTGAGAAAATGTCCAGCTTATGGTAAAAGTTGCAAGAATTCTGGTCAAAATAATCATTATGCACGCTGTTGTAAAGGCAAAAGCTCATTTTGTGTTGCTTTTTTCATGCTTCCACACCAGAAAAATCAATGCCTTTCACAGGTAACATTTCTCTTCAGTATGTAAAATACTTCAAACGTGTCCATTATCGGCTGCAATCACAAACTCTCTCCTTCTTCAAAAATGAAATTATTATATACCTCCAAAGGTTCATCGCCAACCATACAAAGAAATAATGATGTTTTTTGTCTGACTCATGATCTCCATCAACTGTAGATGAATACAGAAGAATTTTTTGCTTAAATCGTCTCTGTAAATCATTTACTGGTAAGTTGAAGCTTCGGAGGTGTCTCAATCCTTCCATCTCCTGTTTTCTCGTCACACGTGTGCCTGTAATCCTGATTGATAAACTCCACAGAAAGAACATAACAATGTTTTGACTGATGAGAGATGTTGTAGATAAGATGATTATGAAAACATGTTTTTGGATATTTTTCAAGTGGTCTCTTGTAGTTTTATTTAATAAGGATAGATAAGAGCGTCACAGCAGTGTTTGTACCTGTACATGTCATGTCCTGTCCACCACACATTCACCTGATGATCATCATGACTTTGGTGTCTGGAATCAGAACGAGATTCAGTTCAGGCACAACAAAACTCAGTTCAATCTTAGTTAATTTGCAAGGAATGAGAGAAGCTGAGTCTGGGAAATGGGAAACCAGGCAGGGGCAGAGAGAGAGAGATCTCTGTAAAACAAGAAAGAGAGAGAGAACAAAACTACAAGACTTTTAGGCTGGCTGGAGCACTAAATAAACATACACAATCTGGCACAAGACAGCGAACACGAGAGGAGTAAATAGGGGGATTAATGAGGAAGTCAAGGCTGGTAACAAGTGCAGGCAGTCCGCCGTCCTTTACTCTGTGATGTGTTTGCAGTAATCTAATGCAACTTGCTCTTTTAGCCGCTGTTCCACTGAGTTCATGAGGTCTCCCGCTGCATTAAGTGTTTTTAGCTGAAGTGTTTGTTTGCAGCTGAGCTGGACCCTCGCTGTGAACACGGCAGGATTTGATGAGATCCTCATAGCATCAGTTCTGACACAACGTTGAGTGAACCGAACTCGAAAGAGAACGTCTCTGGTCACCTTACGTAATGAGACATTGCTCCTTATAGAGTGAGGGAGTCTGCGTCTATTTCGTGCACTTGAACACCAATGGCGGCCGAATTCTCACCGGTGAGATTTCATAAGGCTTCAGTGGATTCGAGGAAAGAGAGGAAACCCCACAGCTCCAGCTCTGATACAGTGTCTCGTTCCTCCTCTGAAGGAACTGAGGTTACATTTAGAAACCAGAGATGTTTTCATTGCATTTACACCATTTTGACCAGTAGATGTCGCCAGCTTGAAGTGTTTCGAGTGCTTCAAAACAGTGAATAATTTTGTGAATCGATTGGTTCAATTAATGTTTTGTTTGTATAGCCTATTCGTCAATCAAAATGTACTTGTTTTTAAGACAAATGGACATATTCTGTTGCATAAGGTCCTATTTCTGTTTTGTTGGTGAGTCGTTTAAAAAAAATTTTGTCCATTTTATTCTTACCACAATTAAAATAATCCAAATAAAAAAAAAGTAAGACTAAAAGAAAATAGGAATATACAAATTCAGAAATAAATGCACAGATTTGTTAGCAACTGATTACACTCCAATTAAATTTAGCTTCATTTAACTTGTCATTTAGTTTTAAGTTTTAATTAGTGAACTTACAATGTTTGCTTTGATCATGAAGTCTGTTGAGCTCAGTTTGATCAACAGTCCATCATCATCTGTTTAATGACAATTTTTATTATAGTTCAGCATTATGAACAATTTTACAAAGAAAAAAAAATCACAAACCACAACTTTACAACAAAATCTTTAATTAAACAACAATTGAAGCTCAAAGATCTGCTAATTCAAAATACCATTTACAGTCCAGATCTTTGCTTTGACCAAACACAAAATTATTAAAGAGCAAGGGATTATGGGTATTCCACAGCCACAATGCTTATCCAGTGAGCATGAACATTAAGAATATGAAGTTTTATAATAGTTTTACAACAGTGAACTGAAGTTTATTTCTTTTTACAGTACATGAAGTTATTGTTTCTGTTTTCTCTCTGATGAATCCTCAAAACTCCACCTTAAACAACTGCTTGATACAGAAGACTTCAGTTTGAGATCCATATCTGTTCCCAAACACTTAAAACACTTCTACAGGGATTTTACTTACAATTTCTAGGTAATTCATTTAATTCTAAAAAGTGTCTAAAAAGCGTTTAACAGATTTACTTCAATCAGAATATCTGTTATTGTATTGTAGTCTTTTCCTCCATTTATGTGTCCATGACTTTTTAATCATTATGGATGAGTTCAATCCAATCATTATTATATTTGTAGGCCTGATACTGAAGATTTCTGCTGACAGACTCATCTGAGCTTCTTCCTCCTGTTCCACCTTTAAATAAAACTAAACCATCATTTGATTGAATACTAAAGCAACATTAATAATTCACTATCACATGTTTCTGATACTCATGCTAACACACATGCTGCTTTATTTAACTGTAAAGAGCCTCTTGCATCTGTATGAAACACATTTACACATTAATCACACATTTATTTCTCCTCATAGACACAGTAGTGACTCTTCTGTGGATCACCTGATGATTTCTGATCCTCTCATGATCATTTCACAGATCTTCATCTACAGAAGCAGGAACAGAAGAGAAAACAATCAGTGTTCAGTAGATCAAAGTGAAAATGAGTTACTATTAGTTCCTACAATCTGAACAAGTCTATTCTCAAACTGAAATGATTCACTTCTACTGACACAGTTAATCAAGCAGGTGTTGTTGAATAAAGCTGTGACAGTGTGATTTTGTTCTCTTTCCTCCTTTGTGTTGAACATTATAATAACTTCACATTATGTTCTCACACAAACCCTTTGTTGCAATAAAGCTTAATGATAATTTCCTTTCATGAATATCTGAAAGGTTTGTTCTCAAATCAAAGGTAAATGAAGATCTTTAATATCACAGTGATGTTTCCTCACCTCAGGACACAGTTTGAGTCTCGTAGCACGTCACGGAGCCGCTGCTTTGAGTCTCCTATCTTATTCTTCCTCAGATCAAGAACTTTTAAAAACTGCAGTGCTTTTGAGTTAGTCAAAGACTGAGTTAAAGAAGAAACATCTGTAATGCCACAGTTCAGTAGACTAGAAAGACACAAACAGAGGAAGAGATCATCTTACAAACAAATCATTAATGTGAAGAATTTTACACAAATATAATGTGAACTCAGACTCATTGTGAGATATTGAGTATAAAGTGATTTAGTTTAAACTGTTGAAGTGATTTTCAGCATTTTGATTCTTGTATGTGAATGCAGTGAATCCATGATAAATCTGAAGCACTGAAACTAGCAATTCCCATTCAGTCGGTCACGTTCGACATACGTCGGACAGACCGATGAATAGGAATCTCGCTAGAGAGGCCAATCTACTTAGAGTGTAACTACAACGAGCCAATGCACATTGGCATGCAATCATATGCATCAGCTGCTCGCCTCGCAGTGCGGGTATATAATGAGCAGCAGGTGCGTTGCATCTTCAGCTTTTCGCTTCGGAGCCGAACCGTCTGTAACAAACAGTGGTATCTACGAGCGAGTGTTTGTCTTCAACGAGTCAGCTTTTTTTGGGAAAATCTGCTCTTTGTGTTGGTGCAGGCGGACAGCACGGCAGCGGGACCGATCTCTCTTCTTTATTTTCTCTTTTCTTTTGTTTTGCCTTTTTGAGAGAGCAAAGCCTCAGTTGGAAAAAGACGTTCTCACGGCTGGTGAACGGTGCACTTTTGAGCGCTTAAGAGCTGTTCTCACAGCTGGTAAGAGGGCGGCTACAAGGAGAGAGTGCACACGACAGGCTGCACTATCCCCTGTCTGTGTCTGCAGCGGTCATTCCCCTGCGTGCTTCGGCACCTAAAAGAGTAGACCCTAAAAGAGCTTACACAAGTAGATTTGCGTCTTTTTCAAGATGACATTCTACCTGTGTGCTTCTGGTTGCGGTCGTTTCCTGTCCTCACTGACGGCCACGATCATTGTTTCACATGTCTGGGCGCGTGCTGAAGCGATGCTCGTGGGTGATTCATGTTTTCATATGAAACATGATCACGTCGACACGCCGGTCGTGACTCTTCTTTCTCCGGGAAGCTTGAGTCCCCTCTGTTGTTGGCCAGCTGCCGCTTGTGTGTAAAAGCACAGCCGCGGGTCTGCCCGACACTCTGGGAGACCATGGAGATCAGCGAGAGCAAACCTCTCGCTTCTCTGCGTCGTGTGCCGTCGAGCTGTCTGGCTGCAGCGCGGGTTGTCACGGCAACCCAGCGCTCGCTCGGCGCTCTAGATGCGCGGTTCCCTTGCCTAATCCCCATTGTAGCGCCCTCTCTGGTGCACCAGAAGAGGTCTACTTTGCTGATATGGCTTGGGTGACATGAGGTTGAGGGGTTCTTTCGGGGAACCAACCCCCTGGGGCCCCTCCCTCTCTAGCACATTGCAAGCTGTGCAGTTTCTGGATTGGATTGCTGGTCCTTCTCATAGGGGAACCTAGCATTTCATTCAGAGCTCCAGCTGAGGGTCAGACATCGATTGCAGCATCGGAGAAGAGTGCTGTTTTGCTCTGGAAATGAGGGTGACGCTGCACACTGTAATGGTGTGTGCTTATGCTGACTCAGATTCAGAGTTTACAGCCATGCTTTCCCGAGTGTGAGGAAAAAAAAAAAAAGCCCGGATGTGCATGGAAGACTTGGCAGTATGGAGGTATTTTGGTGCCATAACTATGGAACGCCAAAAGTGCCAAAATCTGCATAAGTTTTTTCCTCTCTCAGTGCCCTCTTGGATGGGGGTGGCTGTACACAGACCACTCCCACCCTGCATGTGAGGCCAAGGCACTCTTTATGCATGAGGGTAGTTCTGAGCCGGGGTTGAGCTGCGCTTGTTGATTAACCGTGATCCAAGTCACGGCGCAGGCCCTCGGCCAGACGATGTCCACCTCAGTGGTCCAGAAGCGCCCCCTGGTTTACCTCGTGAGGTGCGAGAGGTTGTCAAGCTAAATGCTTTCTCAACGCTCCCATCTCACGGGGTGGCCTTTTCAGTGACACTGTCGAGGACCGAGCCCAGCAGTTCTCCTCAGTTAGTAGCAGACCGGGGAGCCTCCCATGACAAACCATTGAGTTCCTCTTGGGCTGCCCCTCAGTCTGCTCGTCACTAAGGGTGTCGTCCCCTGCAAAAAACTCCGGCCCAGCCTGCTCTACTGTGTCAGTTGCGGGGAGATGACACCTCCCGTCTCTGCTGCTGTGTAAGTGGTTGGTGAGAAAATCACCCCTGAGACGGGTGACCCAGAGATAGGTGGGGCTGCTCTTTTTTCCCCCCCAGAGGAGGGCCGGGTGGTAAGTCCTTTTGTTGGCTTTGTTTATGTTCCGCCGCTGGTCCAACAGCCAGCGGTACCCAAATATAAAAAAAAAAAAGAGCAGTTCCTCCATCTCCAGGTCTGAAGAGGGTTTGGAGAGCAGTGGGAGGAGAAAAACCTCACCACTCTCATCCCCCTCTTCCTTTGCCAGAGGGGCAGCAGCGTGCAGTTTGAGAAGGCAGCTAAAGCCTCTCCTGCGCCCCCTGCCCGACCGTGGAACCAGGTAAGTGTTGCACAGCACACTGTGACGCCGCTTCGGGCTGCCTCGCAAAGAGAGCCCCCCGAGCCGCCTCCCTGTGTTCCACCTCGCTGCCCCACTGCGGGTACGCCGGTGGTCCCTCTGATCCCGCTGGTACGGTCTCTGAGAGCCTGGTTAGCGCTCCCCAGCCCATCTCGCTGGCTCATTCGGACCATCAGGCTCGGCTATGTGATTCAGTTTGCCCGGCGTCCCCCCCAAGTTCAGGGGCGTCCACTTCACTGTAGTGAAAGATGTCGATGCCCCTGTCTTGCGTGCGGAGATCGTAGTCCTACTGGCGAAGGACACGATAGAGCCGGTCCCTCCAGCCGATATGAGGTCAGGGTTCTACAGTCCCTACTTCATTGTACCCAAGAAAAGCGGTGGGTTTCGACCTATCCTGGACCTGTGAGTTTTGAATCTGAGCCTTCACAAGCTACCGTTCAAAATGCTCACGTAGAAATGCATTTTCGAGTGCATCCGTCCCCAGGATTGGTTTGCAGCGTTCGACCTGAAGGATGCGTACTTTCATGTCTCGTTTCTTCCGCGACACAGGCCATTCCTGCGTGTTGCGTTCGAAGGACGAGCATATCAGTACAGAGTCCTACCCTTCAGGCTGGCCCTGTCTCCCCGCGTCTTCACGAAAGTCATGGAGGGAGCCCTTGTTCCCATTAGAGAACAGGGTGTTCGCATCCTCAACTATCTCGACGACTGGCTCATTCTAGCAGTCTCGGGATCAGTTGTGCGAACACAGGGATTTGGTACTCAGACACCTCAGCCAATTGGGTCTTCAGGTCAACTGGGAAAAGAGCAAACTCGCCCCAGTGCAGAGGATCTCTTTTCTCGGTATGGAGTTGGATTCGGTTGAACAGATAGCATGCCTCACAGAGGAACGTGCTCAGTCGGTGTTGAATTGCCTGAATACGTTCAACGGCAGGACAGCGGTCCCACTGAAATTCTTTCAGAGGCTCCTGGGGCATATGGCGGCTGCAGCGGCTGTAACACCGCTCGGTCTGCTTCATATGAGACCGCTTCAACACTGGCTTCACGGCTGAGTCCCGAGATGGGCGTGGCAACGCAGCATGTTCCGGGTGGCAATCACTCAGGAGTGTCGCCAAGCCTTCAGCCCGTGGTCGGACCCCTTGTTTCTTCGGGCAGGAGTGCCCCTAGAACGGGTCCCCGGCATGCTGTGGTTTTCACGGATGCCTCGACCACCGGCTGGGGTGCCACGTACAACGGGCTTGCAGTTTAGGGGTTTGGACGGGACCCCATCTGCAGTGGCACATCAACTGCCTCGAGTTGCTAGCAGTACGCCTTGCTCTGAGCTGCCTCAAAGAGCCGCTACAGGGGCAAGCATGTACTGGCCCGTACGGACAACACTGCGACCGTCGCGTACATCAACCCTCAAGGTGGTCTACCCTCCCGTTGCATGTCGCAACTCGCCCGCCATCTCCTCCTGTGGAGTCGGAAGCATCTGAGGTCGCTTCGCACCATTCGTGTCCCCGGTGTGCTCAACCGTGCGGCCGACGAGCTCCCGCAAGCTGCGCTGCCGGGAGAGTGGCGACTCCACCCCCAGGTGGTCCGGCTGATTTGGAGAGTTCGGAGAGGCTCAGGTAGACCTGTTTGCCTCACCAGAAACCTCTCACTGCCAGCTGTTTTATTTTCTGACCGGGGGAACACTCGGGACAGATGCACTGGCACACAGCTGGCCCTGGGGCCTTCGCAAATATGCGCTTCCCCCAGTGAGCCTACTTGCACAGACATTGTGCAAAGTCAGGGAGGACGAGGAGAAAGTCCTGTTAGTTGCGCCCTATTGGCCCAACCGGACCTGGTTCCCAGAACTCTCACTCCTCGCGACAGCCCTCCCTGGCCCATTCCTCTGAGGAAGGACCTTCTTTCTCAGAGACGGGGCACTCTTTGGCACCCGCGTCCAGACCTCTGGAAACTCCATGTCTGGTCCCTGGATGGGATGCGGAGGTTCTAGGTGACTTACCCCCTGAGGTACGTAACACCATCACGTCGGCACGTGCACCGTCTACAAGACGTTCTTACGCCTTGAAGTGGAACCTGTTCGTCGAGTGGTGTTTTTCTCGCCGAGAAGACCCCCGAAGATGCTCGATCAGAGTCGTGCTGTCCTTCCTCCAAGGGTTGGAGCGTAGGCTGTCCCCCTCCACCCTCAAAGTCCACACTGCTGCTATCTCCACTTACCACGACCACATAGATGGCAAAAACTGTTGGTCAGCACGACCTGGTCGTCAGGTTCCTTAGGGGGCCGAGACGGTTTAAATCCTCCTGACCCCCCTCCATACCCTCTTGGGACCTTGCTCTGGTGCTTCGAGCACTTCAGATTGCTCCCTTTGAGCCCTTGCAATCAGCAGACTTAAAGATTTTATGAAGACTTTGCTGCTGGTTGCATTGGCCTCCATCAAGTGGGTAGGGGACCTGCAGTCATTTTTCGGTCAACGAATCAACAGCCACGTGGTACTGAGACCCTGGCCTGGCTATGTGCCCAAGGTTCCTACCACTCCCTTCAGGGACCAGGTGGTGAGCCTGCAAGCGCTGCCCTCGGAGGAGGCAGACCCAGCCCTGGCTTTGCTCTGTCCAGTCAGCGCTTTGCGACTGTACATAGACAGAACTCAAAGCTTCAGGACCTCAGACCTGCTCTTTGTCTGTTACGGAGGCCAGCAGAAGGGAAAGGCTGTCTCCAAGCAGAGGATGGCCCACTGGATAGTGGATGCCATCGCCCTGGCTTACCAAGCTCAGGGCGTGCCCTGCCCGCTCAGGTTGCATGCACTCATCCACGAGAGGTGTAGCATCCTCCTGGGCGCTGGCTCGTGGCGCCTCGCTAACAGACATTTGTAGAGCTGCGGGCTGGGCGACACTTAACATGTTCGCTAGATACTATAGCCTTCGTGTCGAGCCGGTCTCCTCCCGTGTTCTCGCCTCAGGTCAGAGGCACGGAGAGGCCCCGGCTTAGTGTCGGCTTGCTGCGCTACATGCGCTTTTTTGCTCCAGAGAGTCCCTACGGGCAGACCCCATTGAGTCCTCCGGTTACCCTTCGGCAGCCGCGTGGCGGAGCATCTGGCGCCAGGCCTATACTCCGTTGCATCCTTGAGAACCGGATTTAGGCTGGGTTCCATATGTGTGACCCTACGGGGATCCCCTATGGGTTTTCCACGGTTGCTCCTAAACGAAACCCGTGTCTTTCCCTCTGGGAAAACCCATATCTCACCGAGTTGGAGACACCCCAGTTCTTCCATATGTTGTACAACCTACAAGGTTAGTCCATATGTACTCCTCCACATAACTCCTTCGGGGAAGGATGTGGCTTCCGCAGCGTTCCTTTTCTAACGAAAGGTTACGCTTTCCCAGCGTTATCCAATAGTCTCACTGAATGGGTTTGGGAACAGCAGTGATCGACCCTCTCTGTGTGTTAGCCCTGTCCCACCGTCCTCAGGCAAGGGGGTTCAGGTGGCTTGCAACAGAGCGCTGGAAGAGGGCAGCTCCTGTGGTGCTTTGGTAGGGATTCCTATTCGTCGGTCTGTCCGATGTATGTCGAACGTGACCGACTGAATGGGAATGTCTCGGTTACAAAGGTAACCCTCGTTCCCTGAAGGAGGGAATGGAGACGTACGTCCCGTCGCCACAGTCGTTGTCCTGCTGATGCTGCCGCCTGCTTGGTTCGGCTCCTCAGCGAAAACCCGAAGATGCAACGCACCTGCTGCTCATTATATACCCGCACTGCGAGGCGAGCAGCTGATGCATATGATTGCATGCCAATGTGCATTGGCTCGTAGTAGTTACACTTGAAGTAGGATTGGCCTCTCTAGCGAGATTCCTATTCATCGGTCTGTCCGACGTACGTCTCTGTTCCCTCCTTCAGGGAACGAGGGTTACCTTTGTAACCGAGACGTTATAATTAAATTCACTGAGTGGCGCTGTGGAGCGAATTTAACAAGTATTATTGTATTATCACATAATGTCGTCATCTGCCTCGTGAAGATTGTAATTACTTTGATGAAAATAATCTTACTAAATGAAGAATAACTTTTGATCAGATGAATTAATGAAACTGAGTTATCATAATATCACCAGCACAATGAGAAATCACATGAAATCCAAACACAGTCAAATGAGGATAGACAGCTGTCCATCACTGCATTCACGACAGGTAATCACAGCTGTACCTCGAGTGAGCCAAGAAGATAACTGATCTGATAGCAAAATGATCTCGAGACATGTGCTCCTTTAGTTTCGTCGAGGGAGACAGGTTTTAAGATCAGAAAACACAAGTGCTGTTAGAAACTTCTCGCAGTTCACCGTCTATCTTTGTGTCTCTGAACGTCTGTCAGCGCAGTGTTTCTCACCCGACCCGCACATAGGATATTAATGTTTTTCTCAACCTGAACCTGTGAAACAATTTAAACATGATAACCTCATGCTGACTCGAGTGTATAGGTTCGTTCTGTACGATAACTGGAGCAGTCTGATTATTTCACGTTTTTCAGCTTGAGCTTAAATGCTTTTGTTCTTTATTTTGTGACATATTGTTTAAGTTTTCAAACAAAGAAATCCTTAAGATATAACGTAACTTGTGTTATTGCCTAATCATGAGCTTGTTCAGAAATGGTGACAAAAGCTTGATGAATAAAAAAAAAAAAAAAAGTCTTTTTTGTTAAACCTCATTTAAATATTTAAATATTTGATTTTTATGAGCCCAAAAGTTAGAATGCAATATTTTGAAAAATGCCCATCCCTACAGTACATCATATCTAATACTGAAAATTAAACAATTACTTACTAGATTAAAAAAAATAATAATGTGACCAGTACAAAAAACAGAAAGTGCAGTGCTATAAAGAATGAAACATAAGCTCTACTGTCTTAAAATAAATAAACTTCAATCTCACTGTAACTGCTGTACAGTATATGATAAAACGGTAGGTTCTCCAGCTTGAATTGTGGGTCATCAGTAGATCACTGAGGTTTTTCACTCCTGAGTCTCCTAGATTATTCCCTGCTCAGGTTCAGCTCTCTCAGGTGTGACGGGTTTGATTTCAGAGCTGAAGTCAGAGCAGAACAACCTTCATCTGTCATATCACAGGAGCTTAAACTACATTAGAGAGAGAGAGAGAGAGAGCAGAAAATAAGAGAAGAAAACTCGTTATTCTGTAAGTCACATCATCTTCATAATCAAATGAAACAGAGGAAGAGATCATCATCTTTAGTTTCACCAGATCACAAAATAGATGTAAGAATTTGAACAAATATAATAGTGAACTCAGAAAGAGAAAATTACTCAAATCATGTTCAGTTCATGTGTGAGGTAAATGGCATGGCTGCCCACGTGCTCTGTGTATCTTCGACGACCGTTAGATTTGTGATTAAAGACAATGTTTGTCACGTTTTGAGTTGTTTTTTGATTCCTTTCTGTTCCATTCAGTCTGAGTTTCTTTGTATATCTTCTAGGTTGTTAATAGTTCAGTCATCCTTGTTCTTCCACCTGTTATTGATTATAGTGTTCGGTTCAGGTGTGTCTAGATTGTTTCTTGCTTTGTTCTGATCAGTATTCAAGCCTTTAGTTTGTTTTGGTCCCTGTCCTGCATTATTCTGTTCATATGTGTAAAGTGGTTATATATTCTCCTGTTGTGTGTTTTCAGTGATATTAAAAGTCTCCTGAGGATCTCCTTCATTGTGTGGCATCATTACTGCCACTAAAACCCTGACAGTGTAATTGTATTCTCCACCATGAGCTTCTTTACAACCAGCCCTTCCTGACCTTGTTACACTGTTTTTAGTCTGTTTGCACTTCTGTCTCGTTTCACAGCAAAGATTTGTCAGATTTCAGCATTTGAAACATTTTATAGCCACAAAGTTTAAAATGCTTCAAGGTTTAATGCTCTTTCTACTGATACACATACAAACCTGTTAACTAATACATTCATGAATCTTCTTCAGATGGAGATGCAGCGCTACAATGATGGACTTGTGTCCTGATGACTTAAAATAAACTTAAACGTAAATCCAGTATAATGATACTAACTGTAGGGTTCTCCAGCTTGAATTGTGGGTTCATCAGTAGATCACTGAGGTTTTTCACTCCAGAGTCTCCTAGATTATTCCAGCTCAGGTCCAGCTCTCTCAGGTGTGATGGGTTTGATTTCAGAGCTGAAGTCAGGATGACACACTGTTTCTCTGTAAGACTGCATTCACTCAGACTGAAGACAGAGAAATACAACAGTTCCATCTATGATGATCATCTTTTTGAAGAGCTTCGCAGTATTTAGTCTGTTCTGAAACCCAGTTACACTAGTTCTGTGTGCTGAAGATACTGTTTCTCCTCTTTCATCTGAACTATTTATTTGACGTCTCTATTCTTTTGTTGAAAAGGCAGATTTCTGCATGAACACAATCAGTACATCCTATCAAATGCTGGAAAAATTTAACAATTACTAACTAGAAAAAAAACATTAAATGTGACCAATCGCAAATAAAAAAATAAATAAACTTCAATCGCGCTGTAACTGCTGTACAGTATAATGATACTACTGTAGTTTCCTCCAGCTTGAATGTGGGTTCATCAGTAGATCACTGAGGCTTTTCACTCCAGAGTTCCTAGATATTCCAGCTCAGGTTCAGCTCTCTCAGGTGTGGACGGGTTTGATTCAGAGCTGAGTCAGAGCAGAACAACCTTTCTGTCATATCACAGGAGCTTAAACTACATTAGAGAGAGAGAGAATTTCAAAGATCCTTTATTACAAATTCTAAAACATTATCCAGTCGATTAACACACCAATCAACAAAAAACAAAATGAAAAAACAAAATTAGCTTAAGAGGGGTGCAAAGTACAGATTATCTCAATAACCTCACACAAAGCCTCTTTGAAACACCAAATCAAATCAAAAGAAACATGATCATTCATGGCTTTGAAATAATGAAAATCAATTAGAATTCTGGACTTCACAGAATTGAAAAACACAGCTTTTAAATCACAATTCAAGTTTTGTTCAATTTTGTGTTTTCTAGGATTATAAATTGCCATTAAGCTTGGCCTAATAAAAAGTTGATACTTAACCGGTGTCTCTGCACATATTTAAAACCACAAATAAAAATTCTGATAGAAAAGGTTTCACCAAAACAAACAAAAAAATTCTGCAACACAGCGAACAATAGCTTTAATCTAACACATTGCATAAACATGTGAAACACAGTTTCTCTTTGTGAACAAAAAGGGCAACCGTGACAACAACAGGATTCAAAACTGAAATAAAAGAATTGACCGCAAATGCACCATGCAAAATTTTCCACTGTAAATACCCTATTTTCTTAGCTAATGGTGACTTATAAAGAGCTCTCCAGTTCTGGTTTTGAACTGTCCTCCAACTGGAGGATAGTACAACAGGGTGTATCCACCCTGTTATCTAAAAACCTTTATCAAGGATTTGACACAGTTTTATACAAGGCTTTTCCAGAAGCCGGCTCAGAACTAATTTTCAGATAATAAAAAAACACCTTTACAATTTTTAGATTAGGTGATACAAAAAAGATTAGGAAAAGGAATCTCTACAGTCTGGAGAAATTAATCCCTTTGAATAGTCCTCCAGCAGTCTGAATCCTGCTACTGTGAGAACAAGCCTCCACTTTTCAAGAAGTTTAGCCACTATGCGTTTCGAGTGAAGACCCAAATGTCCAGCTACTGAAACAAACATTCTTAAAACCTGTTCTGATATCCTCGATAGAGTCCAAGGGTCGATACTCCAGAAAGAAACGAAGAAACCTCAAGTGCAGGGAGGGCCTTCACAAGAATGGCCATGCTGGAACCATGAATAAAGGTCGGCAACAACCAGGCAATGAGCTTTTACTACTGGATCTTTTACTATGAATAAAGAACAAACTTTAAAAAAGGTTCCGATAAAAAACAGGTAGCTTGGAAAGTCCATCCTTAGGATCCAACCAAAAACAAAGGTTGTCCAGGCCTAAGCCTTCAAAGTAGTTTGGAGAAAAATTAGCAAAGGATATTAGACATTTCCAATTGAGTCCCACTGATCCAGCAAGAGGTTTGTACAAATGAAGCCGAAATCTGCTTGTTCTGCCTCGTTAATGAATAAGTCCATGTCCTACCTCTTACGGGGCAAATAACAAAACCAAGGCATTCACATAAATAATTGGCTCAACTCGATCAAAAGATTTTCTTATCTAATGACACCAAGGCCAAAATCTATGTTGAGGACTGCTTACCAATGTCCAAAAATCAACTCTAATAAAAAGATATATTTCAAATAGTTGTTACCTGGTAACAATAGGTCTGGTCAGGTGTGATCACTGCTCCAAGACTTCCTCTCAATCTAGAGTAGTCAACATTTGAAGTGGATCAAAACCTTTCACAAAGTTGCCTAAAACATTACTGTTAGGACAAACTTAGGTCTTAGGACAATTTTGATAAACTTTTGATCCACTGCAAATGTTGAATACTGTATTGCTAAGAGACTTAGAGAGCAAGTATAAATCACGCACAACAAAACTCAAGGTCTCCATTTTTGGATGTCATTCAAGTATCCCTTTTTTGGTAAACAAAGTGAGGACTGCTCTTCGGCAGCTATGGGTAATTGCCCAATGGCAGGCTTTCCCCAACAAATACCTCCAACAGTCTGGACCCACTTATGGCCAAAAAAAGGACTTGTAGACGTCGCGGGAGCCATTGAATCCTCCAGGCGCTTGCCACCCACCCATAACCTGGAGAGCTTTTCCAATCATCCAAAGTTTAGGCTTATGAGTTCCAGCATGCCTCCTTGGATAAAATGAGGTAAGATTCTCAAGGAAGAAATTAACAGCAGTTTGCTCTATGGCGAGTCACTTTCGGACAGATCTTCATAAAAACTAACTGCTCTTCTTCGAATGTCCGAAGATCTGACAATCAGCTCCAGCATCATGAGGTAAGGGCATGAATAAACCTTCTTTGACCGTTTTTTCTTTTCAAATTAAAGAAAAAATTTGAGGGTGCATCCATTAAATTCTTGCTCTGAACGCGAGACATGACCAGACGCTACTTGTGCAACCGTGTCCGCAGTTCAGCTAATACATTTATTTTTATTAAAAAGTTTCTGATGGGTCAAATTTCCTGTACTATCAGGCAAAGCCCTGAAGCTCTACTCGTCTTTCCTAGGTTTCAGAGAATAGGGTTATGTCTTTGTGCGTGCGAGAGATTGTTGAACAAAATGGTAATCTGTACTTTTGCAAAGACCCACCACTGCCGGTAAAGACTGGAAGGAGACTTCAAAGTTCTAAAATGTTCCAAAATTCTTTAAAAATATCTTTAAATCTTATCACCTACTAAGTGTTATTAAAAATGAGTGGCATTTTTGGCTTAAGGGAGCTTCAAAGACACCAACCCACACCCTTATCAAGCTGTGATCAGAAAACGCTACTGGAACAATTGGAAACAGCTTCTAAAAACTAAGCTGTGTTTCAAGCCATAGAATCTATCCAACCTGCTATGAAAAATTGAGTGTCATAAGCAATGTGCCAATGTATCTTGCCTCTGATTACCATTCACAATCTACCAAATGTCACGAATCTCATGTGACTTCAATAACTGAAACGAAGGCGCTTTCGTGAAGGCATGTTTTTGTGGGGTCAATGTGATTTCTATCGAGGATTGCTCAGTGCATTAAAATCCCCAAACTAGGAATAATAAAGCTCTGTATACAAGTACCGAAACATACCAGAATATAGAAAGATCATTCGCTCCAATGCATTATTTGGGACATAAACACAGATGAAAAGTAAAGCCGGTAGTGATTTCCAACTGAGCTATAACTTTTAAAAGTCTCCATTTTATAATTTCTCTTACATGATAAGAAACAGGGAATGAAATTCTTAGAAAATAAAATAGCAACTCCACACTGGTTGTGGTCAAATGACTAGAATGATAAGACATCAAATTCTCTTGCCCAATCAGAAGGATTTAAAATATCACGGTGTGAGCAAATAGAAACATCTATTTCTTCTGCTTAATTTCTCAATAATGAAATCCTTTCCTAATAGCTCTGGCCCAATTCACATTAGGAGAAAGCAGCAGAAAAATTTCTCCCCTAAATGGATAAAAAGAAAAAAAACATAGCAAGACAGACAAAGGAAAAAAGCCCAGAGGAGATGATTAATTAGCTTTATCATGCTACCACTGAGTCCTGTTTGAGCATTAAGTTTAGCAAGAAATTTTCTTTAGTCGCTAGTTTCCTGATGAGTACCAACCTCATCACCCTTAAAAGGCCTTTGCTTTTTCAAAAATTGTGCCACATCAGGAAAATATTCTTCAACTCGCACTGTCTTCGCATTTTTGTTACTTGGGAAAAGATTTATATACAGCAACAGTATAAAGCCGGCTGGAAAATCCCACTCTGAGTAAACTACATGAAAACCACGACATTCAGAGAAATCGCTTCACTCGCTGTATCAGTGACTCAAGTCCAATTATCCATTCTTTTTGTCTGTTTGCCAATCTGATGTTGCTAAACCTTCTCTTGTGAGCGCGTTTTAAAAAGCCACACATCATCTAAATCCATCACGGAACATGATTTGCTCTCGATTGTTCGAAAGAGGTTGTCAATAGCTGCGCAGGGCCTCATGTTTCGCGACTTGTGCTCCTGAACCGCTGAGCGAACGCTTCGCTGCGGAGGATTTATCCGTTCTTAAGCCAAAGCAGGCAGCAACACTTCCCCGTCAGTAGGCTTTATCTGTCGGCCAAAACTCCTACTACTCTTCAGTATCTGCTATGGTACCAGTTTTTGAACCGAAATGTTCCAGGCACCCAACAACAGTAGGCTAAGCACAGTAGCATTTTCCATTCTGAACGCGTTGCATTGTCATTCTTTCACCGTCAGACGGTGGACGGACTAATGGCAAGGATATTCAGTTCTGGACGGACACGCACGGATAAGATGCCTGTCGCGCCAAAACCCAAAACATCTCAACCATTTGTTGTGCACAAAAATGACACATTAAACTCTCAGACGAAAGGTTAAAGACAGATTCATCATCAAGTACTTGTGAATCATAGAGATAGCACCTAAATGAAAAACCATGCTTCAAAATGGGGGACTTACACCCAATTGGAATCATCTTAATCGGGGAAGGAACAATTTTTCCATAGCGAGGGGAACGATTTGGTCAAAACTTTCATTGAAAAATAAAAGGTGGTTACATTTGATAGAGTTACCTTTTTCAGAGGGCAGGTGGAAATAGGGAGAACCGAGCAAAAATGTCATTAACCACTATACAACGTTCTACCCAAACTGGTCGCTAAATCAGTCGTATTCAAAAACACAAACAATAGCCCTGTTCATACGAGGACACGGATATAATAATTCTCAGGCCCAATCACTTCTCCAATAGCCAGCACTATCCTCTTACACTTACAGCGGAGTCTATTTTACGCCATGGCGCGCGTCAGAAAATCAAACTCGCGCTACCTGAGGCAGCCATTGCCCCAAAACAAAACCAAGGGCAGAAGCCATGGATATAACCCCTCCTTGTTCAAATACCAAGAAACTGCTACGAAAAAAAAAAAAAGGATAGAAAAGTAGAAAAATATAAAACACTCGTACCTGAACACACACGGTAAAACGTCACACTCAAAGCTAGGGCTGGCGATTTTCTTTATTTTTTTTTTTTTTTTTTTATTTTTTTTTTTTTATTTTTTATTATCGCATACCGAATGCGATTGTCACGTGCCCTTTCTCAGTAAGCGGTTCCCTGATTGCACGCTAAATCGCCATCACCTGCTTTCAAAGGGGCCGCAATTTAAGAGACAGACCGTAGATCACTGAAAGCTACGCAATATAGTGTTCATTATCAAAGGCGATCACCTGCGATAATGAACCGAAGTGCAAAATCGATTGTAGGTGCTTTACGGCTCTGTCTAATTAAAGGCTGCGCAATTTGAAAGCAGGTGGATGGCGATTTGCGGGCAATCAGGGAACCGGGCGTTTACGACGACATGCAAGTGACAATCGCATGCGATATATCGCCAGCCCTACTCAAGCGCCGCCACACCACTCAGCACTTGCGCACCGAAGAGAGAGAGATAGAGAGAGATATTCTCCTGTTGTGTGTTTTTGAGTGAGTGCTATTAAAAGTCTTCCTGAGGGATCTCCTTCATCCTTCAACCCTGACAGTGTTATTGTATTCTCCACCATGAGCTTCATACAACAGCCCTTCCAGACCATTTGTTACACTGTTTTTAGTCTGTTTGCACTTCTGATCGTTTCACAGCAAGATTTGTCAGATTTCAGCATATGAAACATTTTATAGCCACAAAGTTTAAAACTCTTCAAGTTTAATGCTCTTTCTACTGATACACATACACAACCTGTTAACTAATACATCATGAATCTTTCTCAGATGTAGATGCAGCGCTACAAATGATGTGACTTGTGTCCTGTTGACTTAAATAAACTAAACAAAATACAGTATAATGATACTACTGTAGTTTCTCCAGCTTAGGAATTGTGGGTTCATCAGTAGATCACTGAGGTTTTTCAATCCAAGTCTCCTGAGATTCCAGCTCAGGTCCAGCTCTCAGGTGTGACGGGTTTGATTCAGAGCTGAAGTCAGAGCAGAACAACCTTCTTCTGTCATAGAACAGCCTCTTAACCTACATTAGAGAGAGAGAGAGAGAGAGAGAGAGCAGAAATAAGAGAAGAAAAGAAAACTCTTTATTCTGTAAAGTCACATGATCTTCATAAGCAAATGAAACAGAGGAGGAAGATCATCATCTTTATTTCACCAGATCACAAAATACTAAAGGTGTAAATTTTGCACAGTTATAATGTGAACTCAAACTCATTGTGCCTCAGGTGAGTGAGGCATCTGCATGATCACTTGAATTTAATAAAATAAGGATTAAAAAAAGTACAATGTGTTAGTGTCACAAATACTACTTGTGCAGTTTCTTTATTTAACTAATCTGTTAATTTGTTCTGTTTTTCTCCACAGAAGCGCTGTGTGATGTGATGATGTGTGAATCCTCATGTTCTGCTGCTTATGCTACTATTTGTGAATGTAAAGATAAACTCCAGGGGAAAACCATAGACTGTAAAATAATATAAATGTAGTGCCGTGACGTCTGAAGAGCAGTTTTGAAGCGAAAACGAGGCCGCTGCCTTCTTAGCAGCGCGTCACCGCATGTCACTCCCGGATAACTGAAAATGGGCAAAGAGGCGGGACCTAGTTGGAGCCCATGATGTGATTGGTTGCTGAAAAAACGCCCACCTAGCTCGACGTGACCATGTTAGCAGGCAAATGAGCTATCTAAAATATTAATAAAGAAAAGTTATATCATTAGAAAGTTATAAAGGTTTCCTGTCAATCTACGGTGTTTTTTTAAGATATAGATGCTCCAACACCAGTAATTAATTGTGTGGGGTGTGCAAATAACAACACGAAAAATCAAACAGGACTTCATAGCTTTATATGAAATAGTGATCGCGAGATCAATCCAATCTGTGGCACTTGGGTAAAATGTCCATACTCTTTGTCCCACGAAAGTGTTAAATCCATGAAATATTGATATATTATCCATTGTTACATCACATTTCTTCAGAATGATCTGCTCTCCATCATCGTTCTTCAAGAAATGATGCAACCTGAGGCAACGTTTATGATGTAAAACTGTATCGTACCTATATATCTGTATATTCTCAAATGTTCTCTCAAAAACTGAAACATGTGTGCAAAGTATATATTTTTAAAATTAGTGCAAGCAGTTTTAGTTATAATATCCAAGCAGTGCTGTCAGAGTTTTATAGCTGCTATTGTCATTGTAGGAAATCTCAAGACGATCCAACAGCGTGTGTTCTGTTTATCTTCCGCATGCGAGCACATGTACTCAGACACACATCAGTCTCGACTATTAATGCAGCAAGCCATATTTTATAATTGTATAAAATAATCGAGGAAAAAGCACAAATACGGCTGAGATGCCAAATTCATTGGCTGAAATGAGCTGCTGAGGAAACATGACGGCTCACAGACAGCAGCGGCATACCTGTCACTCAAGTGACACCCTTAATTATGCAGAACCTTTAAGGCTTAAAATAATTTAAACGGATGAGTTATAAAAAATTCACCCCCCTCAGAGTTGTCATGCAGGGCAAAATACACCAATTAATTGCAATCAATAAAACCAGTTTATTGGCAAATTAGGTAAGTGTGATTTTAACTGCATTACAATATAAATACAACATTAAAAAAGGCAACGTGATCGGCTCCAAATGCATTTTCAAATTTTGCTACATTCATTGCGGGACATTTAATGAAAATGCAATCGCAAGTGTCTTAACTGTGAGTGCAAATGCAATTACGAAAAAAAAAAACATCTAAATGGTCATTTTGTTAAATATGAATTATCATTTTGCTCCGAACATTGCTCATATGATATGGAAAATGTAAATTCAAATACAGAAATGCATTGCCATTTTACATATTACATTTCAAATTTGCTACACATATGCTTACATACAAAATTTTTATTAATATTATCCTTTTTATTCAGGCAAGGAAGCCATTCTTGTACAACCCTGTCACGGATAATATGTATGCCATTGGAGGAGTAAAACAAAAAAATAGATTTTTAAAATCTAATGTTTTCCTAATAGTAAAATGTCTCTTTTTTGGAAACCATCAATAGAAAGTCTGTAATTTAATTTTTGTTTTTTATTCTTAGATTTTTATATTGAAATATGAATTTGACTTTTCAATGGCCTCATTGTTCGTACTGAATAAATGAATTCACTTAAAAAATACAAATAAAGTCACATTTATCTGATTAGTCCACACAACAAGAACATCATTCAACATTAATTTATGTAATATTTCATTTTCTTTCCATAAACTTTTAACAAAATGTCCCTGTGACGGGGTGGTAAATGTGACGGGTGGTTCACTTTGACAGGGTGGTATGGACAAAGTATTTCTCTATATGATCTGCTGGTTTTAAACTTTAAAAAGTGGGGGAGGGGAGACATTCAAATTGAGTAAAAAGTGAGTGAGTGAATCAAACAGTGTTGCCAAGTCTGCGGTTTTCCAGCGGAATTGGGCTACTTTTTTCACTGTTGCTGCGGGTTGTTTTTTGTCTGTGAGCCCAAATTACATGATGTTTAGCCTTTGGAATGCACATTTTACCAAGGTTTTAGCCCCCAAAATGTGATTTTTATCGGGGGACATTTTGGGATGAAATTGGTATGTGACAGGGTGGTAAATTTCATCCCAAAATGTCCGCAAATCTTCCATGTGGTCAAGTTTCTCACTTAGCATACATGCATTTAATTTGAAATATAATTTCCTTTGTATTAATAATGTAAAAATTATGTCACTTCAGCTTTGTGATATCATTTGAAGAAACAGTGCATTATTTATAGATAAAACAAGTTAGTGTGATGGGGAAGTCAAAGTGTAGTAAGTCAAAGACAGACATATAATAGTGAAATAGTATATGCTTTAAAAAAAAAAAAACTTATTTGGTGATATTTTAGATACAAATGTCATGTTAATTAAAGGGGTGGTTCAGTGTTTTTCTAGGCTTGATTGTGTTTGTGGGGTCAGTTTAACATGTCGTAATGCTTTTTTTTTTTTTTTTTTTTTAAAAGCTGTATTTTTTATATATATATTTTACCTTTATTCTACCCTCTGTTTCCATTGTCTTCGAAGGCTCGTTTGACTTCCTGCTTCTATGAAGCCACTCCATCCAAAATACACAATGTGCTCAGATTGGTTAGATGGCCCAGTGTATCATGATTCGCTGAAGCATCCGGAAAGGCCACGCCCCTTACCATTTTAGTTGTTACCAATTACGTGGGCTTCGGTGAAAATGTAAACAATGGCGTCTATATTGCTGCATCAAATTGAGCCGAATCAGACCCAGATGAAGAGGGTCAAGCTCTCTGCAATCACGGCTTTTAAGGATGTTTATGAATGGTATTTCATTTAGTATTGTGTTAAAGTTTTTATATGCTGTCACTGCTGTTTGTTAGCTTTCGATATACAGTTTTATCCTGATTAAAGCTTTACTGTAGCCGAATACATGACTGATAGTAGCATTTTGTAAAGGTAGCGTTTAATTTACAGCATGAACAACTGTTATTATGAAATAGAGTTTGGCTGGTGTGTGTTGAAGTATCCCACTAGAAATTTAGCTAAACTGGCTAGCGAAGCAAAAACGAGTTGGTCTTTGTTTATGTCCTTGATGCAACCAAAAAATAGCACAGAACTATAAGCTTAAAAGACATGTTACAAACAATAAATCGTACTTACAGTTGAAGCCAATAAACAGCAGCTTCTGCTTTTAAAGTGGGAACTGCTTCGCTTTCAGTAAAGCCTTTGTGCAAATCCAGCATTGAACTCGTGTAGATTCTGGAAGCTGTCTTCAGCGCAGCATCCAGTGGTAGAAAAAATCACAGATTATAATGGGTTCTATTATCTTTTGACGCGTCAACGCCACTCGTGTCCGGTGTACACCAACTCTTCCGCTTCCACATGCTGCAATATGGCCCGCCCACTTGGTGCGTGTTCCCGGGGGCGTGTTTTGCAGGGTTTATGAGTCACCCGACCCGTTGTAGTCCAAACCGGTTGTTTTTTTGTAGCATTAAACTGCCGTAATTTTACCAAGACAATATTCCGTTTGCATTGAACTTTCAGCGCTGTAACTTTACAGATACTGTTTATTCTCAAGCAGGCAACATTACACACTAACTAAAGTTAAAAAAGTGCGAAATCGCATTGAACCACCCCTTTAACACGTACATGTGAAATTGGCTATGTAATAATGAAAAAATTCAAAATAGTATGTTAATCTTAAAAAAAAAAGCATTTGATCATATATCATGTTAAAAAGAATCATTGAATTATAACTAAGCTTTGGAAACACCACTATGGGATATTTTTTTTCGGCCTTATGCATCTGATCAAACATTGCGGATATATTAGAAAATATGGCCCTTGGAAAAGGTAACTGACTTTGGCCTGTTCCCACAGCAGCGGAATACGGTTGTCAGTCCTGTATTTAAATCCTTAATACAGTTATGTTCACACACAGTACATTATTTATGTGAGTGACAACCGCATTTTATAACCGAACTCCATCCGTAAATTTTCAGGACTCAAAATCACATTCTCAGAATATTGCGCTGTGTGAACCAGGAAACGCACTGGACAACTAGTTGTCTGTCACGTCATACAGTGCGAGAGGCCAGTGTTTTGTTGTGTGTTCTCGCGGTTCAATTAGTCTATTGTCATGGCAAAAGTGATAATATTTTTAGTTTAATGGATGTCGCCATCTTTAATATATGATGGTCACTATTGTTATGTTACTAGTAAGAGAATAGGGGCTTGACACTGTGCATGTTCACACAGTGTTACAAACCACTACTGTAAGTTGTTGTGTGAATGAGACATTTCAAGACTTACCTGTAAGTAAATGCGATTGTCAATCCCAAATCTGACCAGCGTCAGTGGCTGTAATTGCTTTGGGTTAACAGCAGTAAAGCACTATCTAATTGCCTGGGTCATTTCATTCATTCATTGATAGCGGTAACATTAAAAATTACCATTTATCAGCCGATAATCATGATATATCCTGCATCCTAAAACGAATGCTTAGTGTCGATTCAATTTACTCTTAATGAAAAAAAAATACAACAAATACAATAAAATAGCTACTGACAACTATTAAACATAAAACATTATCAACAAACAATAGGCTGATGAATGGTGTACCCAACGTAAAGACATAGATGAAGATATTGGATTTTCTACTTATTTAAAAAAACAATAATACAAAGCAAACTATTTATATTAAAAAAGAATGGAAAAGTTATTATCAAATTTCCCTTTGCTTTGGTCTCCAGGCATCATCCTGTCAGTCATCACATCAATCACTTTCACATGTGACCTGTGGCTCAACTTACTCAGTATCTCCAGTTTACACTTTATACTCTTCAGTCCATTGCAGAGCAGCTTCACTCCTGAATCCTGCAGCTTATTATGTTCATGTTCAGCTCTTTCAGATTGGTATCTGATCCAGGACTGCAGCCGAGCTGGACAGCTTTTGGTCTGTTAAGTTACAATCAATTAACCTACAAGAGAAATAAAACACAACACAGAATAGATGGAACTCATAATACAACTTTCTACATACAAATATTAAAATATTTTCCTTTTTTTATTACATAAAACAGTTTTTTTTTATTTAGTTTTTACTGATTATTCATAGTGGTCAACGATGACAGATGGCAATGTCTTAGAGAGCAGAGTGGCCAAGGTTAACTTTTCATTAATTTAAAGATAGTAAAAACACATCCATAACAATGGCTGGAATTAAATTTATATTTATTTGTATTTAATATTTAATAAATCATTAAAAAATTTTGAAAAAATAAAAGAAATTTGAACTTGATAAAAAAATTTGTAGACAGACCATCTTAAAATGTGTACATAAAAATTGATAAAACAGGCTTTTGCATTACATTATGTGTTCGGTCCACACAATTAAAAGTACAGATCTACTCATAAATCTAAGCATTTAAAATATAAAATAATTGGAGATACAGAGTGACAACTGATATATATAGTACTTTATTTAGGCTGTTATAAAATCTAATATTTTTATATTACAACCTTTCAGAATACATCTTACTTTTGGCAATATAAATAACATCTGTACCCAAATTACACATTTTTCACAGTTTGAGCATCTGAATAAAATATATGAATTTCTTTCCCTCAGTATGAGCTAATATAATGATGAGATGATCAGATGAGAGCAAAACATGACAAAATATACTGAATGACTTACAGAGCTCTTCTGGAGGTTTTGATGACTGCTGATAATCTAATGAGACACTCGTCTGATTTCTTGAATTTCTGAAGCTCAAATTCCTCCAGCTCTTCCTCTGATGTCAGCAACACAAAGACCAAAGCAGACCACTGGGCAGGTGAAAGGTCACCAGATGAGAGACTTCCTTTGCTAAGCTGTGTCTGGATCTCCTTCACCAGAGTTTGGTCGTTCAGTTCATTCAGACAGTAGAACAGATTGATGGATCTCTCTGCAGGCAGATTATCTTCTAATTTCTGCTTGATGTACTGAACTATTCTCTTGTTGATCTGGTCATTGTCATCTTGCTGTGTCAACAGACCCCGTAAGAGACGTCGATTGGACTGGAGTGACAGACCGAGGAGGAAGCGAAGGAGAAGGTCCAGGTGTCCACTGTCACTCTCGAGTGCCTTGTCCACTGCAGTCTTGAGAAAATCAATCAAGGCTTCATTTTTATTTTCCTGTCCTGTAGACTCATGATCAAACACATTTGTCTTGTTGATGTCTCGAAACAGATGTGCATAAAGGGCTGCAATAAACTCTTGAATGCTCAAGTGAACAAAGCAGTACATGGTACCAAGAGTGATCCCTGTTTCCTCCTTAAAGATCTGAGTACACATGCCTGAGTACACTGATGCCTTATAGACGTCAATACCACAGGCTTCCAGGTCTGTGTCATAGAAGATCACGTTGTTTCTTTCCAGCTGATGAAATGCCAGTTTCCCCAGTGAAAGGGTGGCATCTTTATCCCAGGAAACATCTGCTGTATATTCTCCATCATACTTTCTGCAGCTGTGCTGGATCTGAAAGCGGAGAAAGTGTGTGTACATCTGTGTCAGAGTCTTGGGAGTGTCTTCAGTATGTGATTCCTGCTGTGTTTTAAAGATCTCATCAGCCTGATTGATTTTCACATCATTATTTCTTTTCTCCTTCAGAATGTTCTGGAGAACAGTGGCTGAAATCCAGCAGAAGACTGGGATGTGGCACATGATAAAGAGACTCTTTGATTGTTTAACATGATCAATGATTGATTTGGCCTGATTCTGATCTGTGAATCTTTTTTTGAAGTACTCTTCCTTTTGTGAGTTATTGAATCCTCGTATCTCTGTCAGCCGGTCGATACAGTCAGGAGGAATCTTACTGGCAGCTGCTGGTCTGGTGGTGATCCAGATGAGAGCAGAAGGAAGCAGATTTCCCTTCATGAGGTTCGTTAGGAGAACATCCAGAGAGGCTGGTGACGATACATCACACCACGTCTCATTATGATCAAACTTCAGAGGAAGACGACATTCGTCCAATCCATCAAGGATGAACAGGACTTTCAACTCATTCCATCTTGTAAGATTCAGTCCTTTTGTCTCTGGGAAAAATTGAGTTATAAGGTCCATCAAACTTAGTTTTTCTTTCTCCTTTAAGTTCATCTCTCTGAATGGAAGAGGAAATAATAATCTGATATCTTGATTTTCTTTCCCTTCAGCCCAGTCCAGAACAAACTTCTGCACAGAGACTGATTTTCCAATGCCAGCGACTCCTTTTGTCAGTACAGTTCGGATCTCCTCGTCTTTTTCAGGAGCTTCAAACAAATGTGTGCATTTAACCTGAATCTCTTGAGATTCATGACGCCTGGAAGCAACTTCAATCTGTCTGACCTCATGTTCAGTATTGACCTGTTCACTGCCACCCTGAGTGATATAGAGATCTGTGTAGATGTTATTCAGAAGTGTGGAGTCACCTTGCTTCGCAATTCCTTCAAACACACATTGATACTTCTTCTTTAGGCCACATTTGAGCTGATGAATGAAGAGCAGCTCATCTAAACACAGGAACAGAAAATAAATAGTTTTAGTCTTAATTTCCTCTCCTACATTTATAAGTGTCAATCAGACAGATGATCATGAGTCTCTGACCTTCTAGAGCATCAGCAGCTTCATCTTGCTTCATCTCTCTCAGGTAATGTAGTGTGAGATCAAGAGCTGCTGCTTTGGTACTGCATCCATTCTCATTAAAGTCCTTCACAAAGTTTTCTGTGTTCTCATTTTGTAATATTTTCTTAAACTTTTCCAGCTCTTTCTTCAGAAATGTGATTATTTTGCTCTCAAGATCCTGCAAACAAAAGAAAAAAGACACAATTTAAACCACATTTACATCTGCATTTGGTCAACACTATTTATTCGCTTATAAAATCTGTAAAAAAAAAAAAAAACTAGCATGCTAACCAGCTGTTATTTTTCACAATTAGAAAATATATATATATATATGTGTGTTTAAAAGGAAAAATAAGTAATCAAGAGGAATTAAAATCAGACAATAAAACAATCAGACATTCAAAATCAATTAAAATCAATAACATATTTGTTTGTTATAAACATTAAACATTTATGAAAAAGTGTTTTCCTACCTGGAAGATCCACAGGAGATTGTCTTTGAAACTCTTGTGTTTCCTGTGAGTCTGAACGTCTGAGTCTAATGTCTCATACTGAAGCCTGTAATCAAATAAATCAAATAAAACACTGATTTTACAAAATATTACAGAAAGGGAATAAAGCATTACCTGTGAATACTCTGATAAATACTTGATCTGAACTGTTTCATGATGGTATTCACTGATACACTTCTAAACACAGTCAGTGTGTGACCAAAAATTAGAAACACACAAAATACCTTTTATTTGATGATGGTTTTCTCTCACTGAAGTCTAGTGGTTCATCTTTTGACCAGACACTCTTCAGAGACACAGAGCTGGACACATGTGAGTCTGATCTCACACTAATGACACAAAGAACAGAGAGAGAAACACTTTACTACAGGAGATACTTTAGTCTCATTTGAAAAGGTTTAATGTTGCAAATAGTAATTAAATGCAGTATAGCTGTGCATTTGTCCATTTATGACTATGGTTGGATGGATGGATATATACATGTTTAGTTGCATGATCTATTTTCCATAGTGAATTTACGCCTCCTTTTGTCTGTCTGTGTAATTGTGTTACTGGAATGAGCTCCATAAGGTTCCCAGGAATTGAGTTTTATTGTCTTATTGTTTTATTCAGTCAAGTTCAATCACATACACCACTGAGGACAAATAATGCAACACTATAATGTAAACACACAAAATACCTTTTATCAGATGATGGTTTTTCCACACTGAAGTCTAGTGGTTCATCTTTTGATCGGTCACTCTTCAGAGACACAGAGCTGGACACATGTGAGTCTGATCTTACACTAATGACACAAAGAACAGAGAGAAAGACTTTAGTAAAGGAGGATAAACTGTGTCTGAAACACATCCGTGTCTTTATCTAATCCTCCACAGAAATACACACACTCACACAATTTACAGTTTTATAGTTAACAATCATTTTATTTTACTGGCTCACACTGGATTAATGATTTATTTAATGTACATGAGTGAGATTAAATATGTTAAAATTCCTCACTCTAATTTGAGAGAACATGTCAAGTTTTAGTTTATTGACAGAAATGGAGAGCAGAAATGTCTGTGCGACACAGTTTTGTTAGAAAACTTCAATTAAATTAAGTGACCAAAAAACCAAAGTCATGTATTTGGTAATAATTAACAAATTACTAATGATTTTGTCTATAGAGCTTTAAAGGCAATGTCAGAGTTAATTTAAGTTCAAAACTGAAAGAAATATAAATCAATGTCTAGAGTTTTGTTATTCACAGTAAAACAGAAACTCCAGTAGAGTTTAAAGTGCAAACAGACGCAGTGTTACCTGTGTTTCTCTGAGAGACTCATCTTAGAGAGAGAGTCCTTTCCTCGCTCAGATAAACTGACACTGAACACAGATCAATCAATCAATCACTCAACCTGGAAATGACACGATTTCACAGAGATGAAGAATTATTGAAGAACAGAATGAAGAATACTGAGTTACCAACAACAGCAACAACAATCAATAAAATAAAGTGAGTTACAAACAAATATATTGACATGTAAAACAACTGAATGATCTTAATCATTTCAGATTAATGAGTTTAACTGATTCATGGATTAAATATGAATTCATTTGGGAACAGAAATTTACATTGTGCTGGAAAACTGAACACAATTTATTATATTCTCTATTGAAGTTTAATATCATTTTACACTCATATTTACCCAATCTTTATTAATTATTGAATCATTTGTTATTTAATCATTAATTAAAGTTCAATGATGTTTGATTTCATTACTTTCAAAAGATCCTAAAATAACTGATTGAGAAAAAGTAACCTGAATTATAATGGTCATACTGTAAAACTACAAATCATAATTGATATATATGAACGGAAATATTCAATGAAAAAAAACCTTAATCTGCTGTAAATGTCCGGTTCAAAAATACTTTAGATTTCGCAAGAAACAAAAACAACAGCCTAAACCGGAAGATAAAATGAGAGAAAACCTTCATAAACTCACTCGTTTTCAGTAACATTTCTCCATAATATTCATGTTTTATCATCAGTGTCCTTCAAAAGATGAATTTCTGGAAGATTCTTCATCTGTTCGGAGCAGAAAAATAAACAACAATGATAACTTCACATTTAAATCACGCTTACATATACAATATCAAATTACTAATAATTACAAATAACTGTAATCGAGAATGTGTTAAAACTCACTTTCAGTCTTGTCCTCTAAGAAGAGAATTTATAAGTATTTAAAAACTCACTTCACTTCCTGTGTTTGTTTCCTGTCAGCGCGTTATTCTCAAAATCTCTTCCTGTTATCGATGATTATGGATTAAATACACAGAAATGACCGCGAGAGTTAAATTTGGTTGGCATTGTACTAAACTGACATCTGTAAACACGTTTTCTGGAAAATCGCGTGGATCAAATCAGTATCTCTATGGAATGAGTTACTTTCGATTTCCTCTTCTTCGTGGGTTTTCAGGAGGGTTTTGAAGCAGCTGAACAGTTGCACACCGCCACCTACTGTACTGGAGCGAGAATATTCTACCACATATATCTAATACTGTTTTAGACCACTTAAATTGTCATTTCAGCAGTGCATTTGTTATATTCCCTGTTTCCGGACTATTATAAGATGCTGGATATTGTAAATGACTGACATCCTGAGGTTTGTATTTTAAGTTGTTAAGTTTTTAATCCAAAAGCAGCATCTAAAGTTCCCTGTCTAACTGGTTCTTGATCCATGACTTTCTCCGGCTGATGGTCATAAACACACTTCACATGATGATGAACTCAACTGACATGAATCTGGTTTAGAGGAAACTTGTGCTGAAGCTCATAAATCAATGACCCGAGAACAACTTGTATCATGTTTCTGTTAACAGTAAAAAGTTTCTTTGCTCACATTTCAGTCCTAATCTCATCTTACTTTCTTGTCTGCACTCCACTTTCCTATAAAGACAAAACACAAACAATAAAGTTATATAAGAAAGTGAAGTTATCTTTGTGTTCATTTTGGTTTAATTTATATTTTTGAACAAAACTTGCTTTTTCATAAAGAGGAAAAATCTAACCTTGCCAGTCATGATGTCCACTGGGATCTCCTCTGTGATGTCATTTCCTGTTTTTCCCTTCAAATGACAACAAAATGGCTTCCTGCGTTTCAGGGACACCTTACTGACTTTGATTTGGACGTCAACAGTGTTATTGTCAAAGATTATGACGAGTGACAGTGAGATGAGAAAGAGTTACAGAACCTTCCTCTCAGTTAGAAGAGTCGAACAAAAGTGTCTTTCAGTCCTCGTTTGATTTGCCGTGTTCTTCTCACAAGAACCTACAAAGTACAAGGAAATAGATTTTTTTTTTTTTTTAAATTACATTCAAATATCAAAGTATAATATCAGAACAAAGACCAAGTACCTAAAGGTTTTTGATTCCAAGGTTTTTTGTGAGGTTAAGAGTACGTTTATAAATCATTTTCTGTTTATCACAAAACTAATATTTTCCAGCTTGCACACCTTTCCTCACATTCACTTTCATGAATTTCCAAGATTTCTTCTTGACAAATAGCCTAATATAAGTGACCAACCAAAAAAAAAAAATTTCCTATCTACATAAAAAAACACATTCAAATGCAACATTTTCCTTCAGTTTGCAATGAAACGTTTGATCACATTGCCTGAAATATATTGAGCATCAGTAAGAAATGGAAGTTGGAAGCAGGATGGAAACTGATAAATGAAAGAACATGTGATCGTTGTGAGATGCATCATCCACTGAGAAAATGTCCAGCTTATGGTAAAAGTTGCAACAATTGTGTTAAAAAATAATCATTATGCACGCTGTTGTAAAGGCAAAAGTTTTTGTGTTGCTTTTTTCATGCTTCCACACACAAAAAAAAAATCAATGCCTTTCATAGGTAACATTTCTCTTCAGTGTGCAAAATGCTTCAAACGTGTCCATTATCAGCTGCAAAAGTGAAATTATTATATACCTCCAAAGGTTCATCGCCAACCATACAAAGAAATTATGTTTTTTGTCTGACTCATGATCTCCATCAATTGTAGAGAAATACAGAAGAAATTTTTGCTTAAATCATCTCTGTAAATCATCTTTACTGGTAAGTTGAAGCTTCGGAGGTGTCTCAATCCTTCCATCTCCTGTTTTCTCGTCACACGTGTGCCTGTAATCCTGATTGATAAACTCCACAGAAAGCATAACAATGTTTTGACTGATGAGAGATGTTGTAGATAGATGATTATTGTTGCAGGTACCGACTGGCACCACGTAAACAGCCTATATGCTCTCTCTGGAAACAGGAAAAAAAAAATGAGACAGGGCAAACTCTGCGTCCGTTTTTCATCTCGCTCAGCAGAAAGAGGAAACGAGAGGATTTATTTAACATTCACAATTTAAATCCTCTTCTGTTACAAACATCCAATATTCACTATGAAATAAACACAACTTCAAAATAAAATACAATTTGTCTTTTTTTCATCTTTCAGCAAATACTGAGTTATAAGTTTTGTGTAATTAAATAAATCACCATGACAATAACCACTGTTACCCTGTAAGTTGTCTCTTTCCAGCTAAACTAAAACATAGCGTATGTTATCACTTACATATGGTTACATATGATTCTTAAATGCAATTTTACATTTCCAGATAAAGTAATTTTTTTCTCTTCCCAAAATGCTTGAGCTGACAGATTTTTAACTTAATTTTTTTTTTTACAACTTTTAAAATATATCACATTTGATTTTAACATTAGACTTTAGCCATTACATAAACTCAGCTTTAACATTAGCTTTTTAACATTTTACACAATATCATACATTTCAAAAGTATTAAACCTTTACAAAAATGTTCAAGGAGCTAAAAATAAAACTCTGTCCAACGTGAATTTGGTAGCAACAGGTGACGTTAACAGGCACGAAAATGCGACTACTGCTATATGTACATAATGTCCACATATTCAGAAAACAGCCTTACTAGCGGACATTAAAACATTCAGCGACATGTCAACATATTACACTTCAGGTACTTAGCTTAATTTACTATTCCACCAACCTGGAAACAGGAGAAATAAATGAGACAGGGCAAACTCTGCGTCCGTTTTTCATCTCGCTCAGCAGAAAGCGGACAAAACTGACGTAAAGCCCCATGGAGCACAATAAGTGCCACACTACCCTCTGCTGGCGAACTCCATAATTACTCCTGACCTCTATATAAAATATTTTAATGAAAGGAAGGTGGAAACAGGTTCATTACCCCTAAACAAATATTCAAAATATTAATTATAAAATTACAGAAACTACCACAAATGTGATAACACTTTAGTGGGCATCACATTATGAAAACATGTTTTGGGATATTTTTCAAGTGGTCTCTTGTAGTTTTATTTAATGAGGATAGATAAGAGCGTCACAGCAGTGTTTGTACCTGTACATGTCATGTCCTGTCCACCACACATTCACCTGATGATCATCATGACTTTGGTGTCTGGAATCAGAACGAGATTCAGTTCAGGCACAACAAAACTCAGTTCATTCTTAGTTAATTTGCAAGGAATGAGAGAAGCTGAGTCTGGGAAATGGGGAAACAAACCAGGCAGGGGTAGAGAGAGAGAGATCTCTGTAAAACAAGAAGGAGAGAGAGAACAAAACTACAAGACTTTTAGGCAGGCTGGAACGCAAGGTAAACATACACAATGTGGCACAAGACAGCGAACACGAGAGGAGTAAATAGAGGGATTAATGAGGAAGTCAAGGCTGGTAACAAGTGCAGGCAGTCCGCCTTTAGGGGCAGTAAGAACCACACCAGTTTATGCAATGCAGGTGGAAGCTGGGGAAATGCCTTTGGGGCTACACAGACTTCAGTTAGCAGCCAACTATTGGATTAATATTAGAAGGCATGGAGAATATCATCTAGTGAAAAATGTCTTGCAGTTGATTTGGGAGAAAGAGAAAGTATATAGAGAAAGCTTTGGTTGGACGGGACACCATATAGCAAAAAAATATAAGAATATACAATAGAGAATTTGAGAAAACTGTAATATGGCCAATTAAACCAGTTTGGGTATTAGAGTGTCCAAAGGTATATTTAGAGCTACTGAAGGCCAGGCAATGTGATAGGACATCTGATATAATAGAAGAATATCATAGATATAGGGATAATAAATATAAGTACTGTATTCAGATCTTTACAGATGGATCTAAAGAAGCAAATACAACTGGTTTAGGAGTTAGTGTGCCAAGGTGTAAAGTGGATATTAGTACAAGAACATCTGATTATTTAAGTGTATATGCTGTAGAATTAGTTGCTATTTTAGAAGCAACAGAATGGATTGTAGAAAGTGGTGCCAACAAGTTTTTAATATGTAGTGACTCTGTGTATCTGCTCTTTCGAGCATTAAATTAGGCACAACTAGAAACCATAAGGGCTTTATCTATGATATTTTATTTATTTTTACAACTGCAGTTAGGCAGGGGAAGAATATTGCATTCATATGGGTTCCGGCTCATTCAGGTATTGCGGGCAATGAAAGGGCCAACAAGTTGGCAAAAATGGCAACTAAAAAGGAAAATGTTGAAATCAATATTAAGTTATCTAAATCAGAGGGAAAGAGCATAGTGTGGAAAGAAATAATTGACAAAATGGCAGCAACAGTGGCAGAATGAAACAAAAGGGAAGCGTTTATATTCAATACAAAGCAGAGTGGGTGTGCCAAAAGATAATGGCATGAGTAGTAGAGAACAAGTCATTTTAAGTAGAATAAGAATGGGGCATAGCAATTGATAAATTTTATGTTGGTCTCAGCATTGAAAGTATGTGGACAGAGGCTCCCTTTTTCCTCTGTCAAAGCTGTATACTATGTTTTTAACATATGGTTTTCTATGTACCAGAACCATTTCCATATAAGGCTCTACTAGGAGTGAATGTGAGACAGGGAATGATCCCTGCTTTCTGTATCACCAGAATAGGAGAAGGTCCTTGGGATTTTAAGGGACCTCATGGGTACCTGACCAGTAGATGACCATATTTAGACTTGTTTTTCCATATGTATCACATTCCTATACCATAAGCTATATGATGTATTCTCTTTCTCATTGGCTGAAACTATACTACACCCCTTGTACTCTTTCTATATATTCTCTCTTTTCTTATCAATAAAATGAGACTATATTCTCCCTCAGCGCTGAGTGATTGCTCATTCAATTGCCAAATAAGAGGTCTGGGATGAGGCACGAATTAGGAGCAAAAACCTAACAGCAATCTTAATGGCACTTTACATATTATGGGAAAACACCCAACAGGAATGTGCACACAATGTCAGGAGTATGAGACGGTTGAGCATGTTTTAATATCTTGTGGGAGGTTTATTCAAGAAAGACAAGAAATGATGACCCAGTTACAGAGATTAGGATGGGTAGAGGGAAGTGTTAAAAGTATTTTAGAGTGTGCAGAGAAACAAAAAGGCAGGAAATATTTATTAGGTTTTTTTTTTTAAAGAAACTGGATTGGACAAAAGAATATACTGTAAAGGGAATTTAATAGAGTAGGTAGCAGTAACGCAACAAATTGGATTCCAGTTGCCGTAAAAACCCAAAGAAGAAGAAGAAGAAGAAGAAGAAGAAAGTATCCCAGAATGCATCTTGCACTAACCAGCAAATGTGAATAGTAAAGTAGAAAACCACTATTATGTTATGATATGTAGTTTTAAGAGTTTTTCAGGCAGGAATATAGGGTTGCAGGTTGAAGGCAAAGTGACGCTTCATAACTTATATATTTAGGCTATTTAACTTTACTGTTGTAGCCTACTAAAGCGCTGATTTTGTACGCTTCACTGAATTGTTTGCTTTAATTCTAATATTCTCATATTCTTATACACATATTAATATGTTTAATATTTTTAAAATGTAAATGAAAAGAGGCAGGGTTGTTTAATATTTCGTTTTGTTATACTATATATGCAGACATTGAAGAAAATCAATGAACGCATTACCTGAACCACAATTGTGAGTCTATTAATATGTTTTTGTTTGTTTGTTTTTTAAATAAAGCGAAAAGAGGCAGAGTGATGTTTTATAACACATTACACATTTTTATTGTTGCCTAAAATATACATACAGAGATAACTGGAGAAGCCAGAGCGAGCTGGGTGACGTTAACAAGTATGCTGCTGTGCCATTTGCAGAATCACCGTACTTGCATCCTCTCGTTCACAAAAGTTTGTTCTCCTGAGTCGAACTTGCCAAGTCCTAACTACCAAGGATGCAAGTCCGAACTTTGCGAACTTGGTATTGAGAAACGCCTACTGTCTCGTTCCCTCCTCTCAGGGAATCATTGTTATGTTTGGTAACCAGAGACGTTTTTGTTACACGATTTTGACCAGCAGATGTCGCCACTTGCCAGCTTGAGGTGTTTCGATTACTTTGAAACGGAATAGTTTTTTGAATCAATTAGTTCAATTGATGTTTGTGGATGTTTTCACTCATCCACACATTTTAATCATGTTTGTTTTGTATGTATAGCCTATTTGTCTATCAAAGTTGTGTTTTTTTTTAAGACAAATGAACATATTCTGCTGCATAAGGGCCTATTTCTGTTTTGTTGGTGAGTCATTTTAACATTTTTTTTTTATCCACTTTGTTCTTTTATCTTTGGTAATGGACAAAGAAATATACCACAATTAAAATAATCCAAATAAAAAAAATGTAAGACTAAAAAAATAGGAATATACAAATAAATATACAGAGGGCAACTAATCACAATCCATTTGAGTTCAGCTTCATTTAACTTGTCCTTTAGTTTTAAGTTTTAATTAGTAAACTTACAATGTTTGCTTTGATCATGAAGTCCGTTGAGGTCAGTTTGATCAACAGTCCATCATCATCATCGGTTTAATGAAAATTTGTATTATAGTTCAGCATTATGAACAATTTTACAAAAACAAAACAAAACACACAAACCACAACTTTACAACAAAATCTTAAATTAACAACAATTGAAGCTCAAAGATCTGCTAATTCAAAATACCATTTACAGTCCAGATCTTTGCTTTGACCAAACACAAAATTATTAAAGAGCAAGGGATTATGGGTATTCCACAGCCACAATGCTTCTCCAGTGAGCATGAACAGTAAGAATATGAAGATTTATAATAGTGTTACAACAGTGTACTGAAGTTTCTTTCTTTTTACAGTACATTAAGTTATTGTTTCTGTTTTCTCTCTGATGAATCCTCAAAACTCCACCTTCAACAACTGCTTGATCCATATCTGTTCCCAAACACTTGGGGGATTGAACTCTTTTAGAGACTTTTTTTGCGATTGAACTCTATCAGGGATGTTTGGAGATTGAACTTGTTTAGAGACAATTGGCAATTGATTTTCATCTACTCTGTAAGGAGGAACAGAAGAGAAAACAATCAGTATTCAGTTGAACAAAATGCAAATTAGTTAATATATTTAAATTACTGTTTTTTGAGAAGTTACATCAAATTCCTGTAATCAGATTAATTACTGACTTTACATGATCTTGCAGAGATATGTGTTCTAATATAATACATTTAAACATGAATCACGTTGATATGTTTGTTTGTTTTCTTGTCAGAGTAAAAACACACTAGAGACAGAGACGTTTCTCATGTGAGGCTGGACAGCTGTGAGCTGAAGCTGAACACTGATTTTAGCAGGAGTGCAGCGTTTCCTACAATCTGAACAAGTCTATTCTCAAACTGAAATGATTCACTTCTACTGACACAGTTAATAAAGCAGGTGTTGTTGAATAAAGCTGTGACAGTTTGATTTTGTTCTCTTTCCTCCTTTGTGTTGAACATTTTAATAACTTCACATTTTGTTCTCACACAAACCCTTTGTTGCAATAAAGCTTAATGATAATTTATTTTCATGAATATCTGAAAAGTTTGTTCGCATATCAGAGGTAAATGAAGATCTTTAATATCACAGTGATGTTTTCTCACCTCAGGACACAGTTTGAGTCTCGTAGCATGTCACGGAGCCGCTGCATTGAGTCTCCTATCTTATTCTCTCTCAGATCAAGATCTTTTAAAAACTGCAGTGCTTTTGAGTTAATCAAAGACTGAGTTAAAGAAGAAACATCTGTAATGCCACAGAACTGTAGACTAGAAAGACACAAACAGAGGAAGAGAGATCATCTTACAAGTGAAGAATTTTACACAAATATAATGTGAACTCAGACTCATTGTGAGATATTGAGAATAAAGTGTTTTAGTTTAAACTGTTGAAGTGATTTTCAGCATTTTGATTCTTGTATGTGAATGTTACTGACCTCAATCTCTCCAGTTTACAGTGTGAATCCTTCAGTATGTCACATAAGCGCTTCACTCCTGTGTTTCCTATTATATTCTCTCTCAGGTTCAGCTCTCTCAGGTGTGACGGGTTTGATTTCAGAGCTGAAGTCAGAGCAGAACAACCTTTTTCTGTGATATAACAGAAGCTTAAACTACATTAGGAGAGACAGTGAGAGAGAGAGAGAGAGAGAGAGAGAGAGAGAGAAAAATAAGAGAAGAAAAGAAAAACCTTTATTCTGTAAAGACACCATCTTCATAAGCAAATAAAACAGAGGAAGAAGATCATTTTTATTTCAGCAGATCACAAAATACTAAGATGAAGAATTTTACACAAATATAATGTGAACTCAGACTCACTGTGAGATATTGAGTATAAAGTGTTTTAGTTTAAACTGTTGAAGTGTTTTTCAGCATTTTGATTCTTGTATGTGAATGTTACTGACCTCAATCTCTCCAGTTTACAGTGTGAATCCTTCAGTACGTAACATAGGTGCTTCACTCCTGTGTTTCCTAGTTTATTCCTGCTCAGGTTCAGCTCTCTCAGGTGTGATGGGTTTGATTTCAGAGCTGAAGTCAGGATGACACACTGTTTCTCTGTAATACTGCATCTATCCAGACTGAAGACAGAAAGAGAAAATGACTCAAATCCATGTTCAGTTCATGTGTGAGTAAAATGAATCATGAATAAATGTGACCAATTGGGAATAAATAAAGTAAATAAACTTCAATCACACTGTAACTGCTGTACAGTATAATGATACTAACTGTAGTTTTCTCCAGCTTGAATTGTGGGTTCATCAGTAGATCACTGAGGTTTTTCACTCCATAGTTCCTAGTTTATTCCCGCTCAGGTTCAGCTCTCTCAGGTGTGACGGGTTTGATTTCGGAGCTGAAGTCACATCAAAACAACCTTCTTCTGTGATATAACAGAAGCTTAAACTACATTAGAGAGAGACCAGAAAATAAGACAGAAGAAAAAAAACTCTTTATTCTATAAAGTCACATCATCTTCATAAGCAAATAAAACAGAGGAAGAGAGATCTTCATCTTTACTTCACCAGATCACAAAATACTAATTTGAAGAATTTTACACAAATATAATGTGAACTCAGACTTATTGTGAGATATTGAGTATAAAGTGTTTAAGTTTAAACTGTTGAAGTGTTTTTGAAGTCATTTTGATTCTTGTATGTGAATGTTACTGACCTCAAACTCTCCAGTTTACAGTGTGAATCCTTCAGTATGTCACATAAGTGCTTCACTCCTGTGTTTTCTAGTTTATTCCTGCTCAGGTTCAGCTCTTTCAGGTGTGACGGGTTTGATTTCAGAGCTGAAGTCAGGATGACACACTGTTCCTCTGTAATCCTGCAATCACTCAGACTGAAGACAGAAATAACAATAGTTCACATCTATGATGATCATCTTATTGAAGAGCTTCAGCAGCATTTAGTTTCCAATAGTCTGTTCTGAAACCCAGTTACACTAGTTCTGTGTGCTGAAGATACTGTTTCTTCTCTTTCATTTGAACTATTTATTTGAACTCTTTATTCTCAGTTGAAAAGGCAAATCTCTGCATGTACACAATCAGTACATTAGGGGTGTGCACGAATAGTCGTATAATCAATCTGTCTTTATTATTCGAAAAATAAACATACTGAGAACTTTTTTCTTTTTTATACTGAGTTTTTCTTTTTTTATGTTGGTACTCATCACTTTCTCTTAAAAACAGGAATTGTTTGCAGACTTTAGTTAGGACCTGCTAAAAATTATTGGTGTGCCTTTGTGGAGTCTAACAGAATTCCATGAGCAACAAATGCTAAAGAAAACTCAGAGGGTCACGGAAGATGACTCTCATCCCTTGGGGGTTTACTTTGAAGCACTGCCCTCTGGAAGAAAATTTAGAAGCATTAAATGTTTATCTATCTAATAGATATAAATTTACCTTTGTTCCAGAGGCTATTCATCTTTGCAATTTTACGTTTTAATTAGTGTTTTTTTTAATGAATTTATTTATGAAGCATGTTGGGTTATGTTTTTACTAGTGGTGGGCCGTTATTGGCGTTAACGTGCTGCGTTAACTTGAGACTCTTATCGGGCGATAAAAAAAATAACGCCGTTAATCTATTCTCAAAGTTGGGTTGGGAGCTGGGTCTATACTACGCAAGCTATGATGACTTTCACCTTGATATTTTAGCGCGGATGTATACCTAGCTGAATTGACCCTTCGCAAAGACCCACCCCCCTTAGTTACAGTTGCTTTGTCTGATAAGCCATGGCGCTGTCACACCACACACTGTGATTAATGCATCACGGAGCAAAGAGGATACTGACAACACGTCGACAGACAAGACAGAGCAGGTTACTTATGATATTAAACAAAGTCCCAGCTTTAAAACTGTGTAGTTTTTTAAGAAATTCAAAACAATAAAAACCGTTTTGTGGCTCTTTAATGTGTCATGACCATAGTCATGACAGATCACTGTAGCGCCTCAGCTCAAGAGGCTCGTAAACCGATCATCTCTTACTACGAGTCCATTTATAGCATCAAATAAACATGAATGAACATGAGAATCAATGTTGTTTCAAACGCGGAAAGATGTCAATATACACAATTTTTCAAGTTTAACTCCACCGAGGTTAATCTTCTAACTCCTGACTGCTTTGTCGGACAAAATGGCGGATTACTTTTAGTCATTATTTGGGTAGCACACATATTCTGAATGTCTTCGGCAGAATTCAAATGAGCCGTTTTAATCTAGATTAATCTAGATTAATTCCAAGATTACAGTGAGATTAATCTAGATTAAAAAACATTAATCTATGCCCACCACTAGTATTACTTCTTTATGTACTTATTTCTGTACTGTCTAGGTGTTATTTGGTCTGCTATATGATGCTACTACCCTACTAGAATTGCCCCTAGTGGGATTAATAAAGTTCTTAACTTTAACTTTATAAACTTCAATCACACTGTAACTGCTGTACAGTATAATGATACTAACTGTAGTTTCTCCAGCTTGAATTGTGGGTTCAACAGTAGATCACTGAGGTTTTTCACTCCAGAGTCTCCTAGTTTATTCCAGCTCAGGTCCAGCTCTCTCAGGTGTGACGGGTTTGATTTCAGAGCTGAAGTCAGAGCAGAACAACCTTCTTCTGTCATAAAACCAAGCTTAAACTACATTAGAGAGAGAGAGAGAGAAAAAAAGAAAGAGAGAGAAAAAAATAAGACAGAAGAAAACCCTTTATTCTGTAAAGTCACACCATCTTCCTAATCAAATAAAACAGAGGAAGAGAGATCTTTATTTCACCAGATCACAAAATACTAAGATGAAGAATTTTACACAAATATAATGTGAACTTAAGACTCATTGTGAGATATTGAGTATAAAGTGTTTTAGTTTAAATTGTTGAAGTGATTTTCATCATTTTGATTCTAGTATGTGAATGTTACTGACCTCAATCTCTCCAGTTTACAGTGTGAATCCTTCAGTACGTCACATAAATTCTGCACTCCTGTGTTTTCTAGTTTATTCAAGCTCAGGTTCAGCTCTCTCAGGTGTGACGGGTTTGATTTCAGAGCTGAAGTCAGGATGACACACTGTTCTTCTGTACTACAGCATCCATCCAGACTGAAGACAGAAAGAGAAAATGACTCAAATCCATGTTCAGTTCATGTGTGAGTTAAATGAATCATGAATAAATGTGACCAATCAGGAATAAATAAAGTAAATAAACTTCAATCTCACTGTAACTGCTGTACAGGATAATGATACTAACTCTAGTTTCTCCAGCTTGAATTGTGGGTTCATCAGTAGATCACTGAGGTTTTTTCACTCCAGAGTCTCCTAGTTATTCCAGCTAAGGTTCAGCTCTCTCAGTTGTGACGGGTTTGATTTCAGAGCTGAAGTCAGAGCAGAACAATCTTCTTCTGTGATATAACAGAAGCTTAAACTACATTAGAGAGAGAGACAGAGAGAGAGGATTAAAACACTTTTATTTTATCACAATTTATGCCTCATGCATATTCACAATAATATAATAAAAAATAAAAACAATTAAATATTCAAGAACAACTGACCCTCAAAAACCACACACAATATATCTTTAAAACACCAAATATTACAAAAAAACATTTCATTATTCACAAGTTTGTAATAGGCAAATTCAATTTTGAGTCTTCCACCAACTAATTTCCTAAACATCATTTCCAAATCAGTGATCCCAAGTTGTTCCCCTTTATTCTTTCTCGTTTTCCATATTGACAACTTTGCTGTTCCCAACAAATAATTTAACAAACATGTCATCCTTCTCATTGAATACCTATACTTAACACCCCCAATAAATATCCTATCAGAAAAATCTTCACCAAATTCTTTAAACAAATCCTTAAGAAAAATAAAAAACTCTTGTAGTCTTCCACATTTTAAAAATAAATGTTCTAAGTCTTCTTGTTCCCCACAGAATCTACATTCACTACCCACTGCTGGATTCAGATGCGCCACATGTCTGTCTGTAGCTATCGCCCCGTGAATAAGCCTCCACTGCAGATCTGCTGTCCTCTTCTCTATGGGAGGCTTATACAGGGCTCTCCACCTGTCTCTCACAAGGAAGTCTGGTCCCAACAAAACTGGCCACTTTGAAACCTTTATTCTCTTAAGAGAAACTTGATGTGTCACTTTTACTGAAGAATAGTAAATTGCTTTCTTTGATATTGATTCAAAACAGTCCAGCTGAGGTGTGTCAAAAGACAGAATTGAGTCCGTATTTTCTTCCACTCCCTCTTCAAGTACCACTGGAGACACTCTGATTTTTGGAAATTCCTCTTCTGTATCTTTTAAGTCCATTGACCAACTCCTTTCAATATACGCTCTGTTCACACTTGGTAAAACATTCCAGATCTCCTCTATCAGTTTAGAAACAAGACGTTCAGATTTCAATCCTGTCATTTCCTTAAGGATTTCAACCGGCTTCCATCCATCATCATTCAAAAGGTGTCTCATTTTCACAATACCATGACGCTTCAAAACTGAAGATACACTTACTGCCGACAAAAGCCTTGTTTGGATCATCGGAAAAAGTAAAGGTTCTTCCATAGTCCATTGTCCTGTATCTTCACTACTTCGGTCCACTTTAAAAACTGTTTTCCAGGCCTGAAGCATTGACTTATAAAAGGGAGTGATCTCTGACAGGCTCACCTTCCCCAAGTCCATTATAAACAAATGTTTATCCAACCTGAGCCCACCTGCGCTCTTCAAAATAAATCTTGCAGTATGGGCCCAAGCTATGTCCTTTTGATATAAAAGTCTTTGTGCTGTTTGTATCCTGTAAGCCATCAACCGACTTCTCACATCCACCAGCCCTTGACCTCCTTCGTGAACAGGTAAATAAAGTGCTGCAGCATGGATCCAGTGTGCCCCACTCCAAAAAAAATTTACGATGATCCTTTGTATTTTACAAACCAACAACTGGAGGCTCCATAACTGTCATTTTATGCCACAATGTTGAAGCCACCAAGTGTTAATGACCAAGACTCGCCCTCTGTATGACAATTGTGGTAATAGCCACTTCCATTTAGACAATCGGGCTGACACCTTCTCCAGCAATCCCTCCCAGTTCCTTCTCTGAAATTGCTCATTTCCCAAAAACACACCCAATGCTTTTATCCCCTCTCTACCCCAATGTAGACCACATGGTAATTTTGGGAGTCCTACTTCTTCCCATTTACCAATAATATATCCCTCACTTTTTCCCCAATTCACTCTGGCTGAGGATGCTTTTTCATATTTTCCAATAATTTTTGTTAAAACCTTCACATCATCTTGACTTTTTATAAACACGGTGACATCATCAGCGTACGCTGATAAGGATACTTTAATGCACTCTTTAAATCAGGAATTAAAATTCCAGTTAGTTCTTTTCTTAGCTGACACAAAAATGGTTCAATTACCAGACTATATAACTGTCCAGAAAGTGGACAGCCTTGTCTTATACCCCTGGACATCCTTATAGGTGCACTCAATCCACCTCCAGCTTTGACCATTACAAAAGCATCAGAATACAACAACTTTATGTAAGATATAAAATTTTCACCAAAACTTTTAAAACAGTGAAAAGATACTTATGATCAACTTGATCAAAAGCTTTCTCTTGATCAAGCGAAAGAACTCCTAAATCAAAACGATTACTTTGATTAAAATCAATCACATCACGCAATAAAAACAAATTGTCCATAATTGATCTATCAGGTATACAATAGGACTGGTCTCTATGAACTAATACATGTAGATATTTCTTAAGTCTGTTTGCTAGCACCTTTGAAAATATTTTGTAATCCGAGCAAAGCAACGACACTGGTCTCCAGTTTTTTAATAGTCCCAAGTCTCCTTTTTTAGGAATTAATGATAGAACTGCTCTGCAACAGCTCGTGGGTAATGTCTTTCTTTTAATGCAATCTATCATCAGTTCATTAAAATCTTGTCCAAGTAATTTCCAAAAAGCCTGATAAAACTCCACAGGTATACCATCCACTCCTGGGGATTTTCCAGTAGATAATTGTCCCATTGCATCTGTAAGCTCTTGCAAAGTTATCTGTTCATCCAGTGAGTTTCTTTGTTCATCTCTCAGCTGAGGCAAGTCACAAAGCAAGTCCACAATACTTTCAGAATCACAACTCTGAGCGCAATAATTTAGAATAAAAATCTATTGTCATTTTCTTATTTCAAGAGGGTCAGAAGTTATACTTCCATTAGGACATCTAATATGGCACAACTGTTTTTGTAAAACACTTTTCTTCTCCAAATTAAAAAAATATGCACTAGGAGCATCCATATCTTTGATTGAACAAATTCTTGATCTTATAAGTGCCCCTTTTACTTTTTCTTGCAAAAAAATTCCAAGTTCTTCTTTTTTCTTATTTAATCTTTCATTATTCACAGTTCCATTATTAATTAAAATGTCTTTCTCCAAGGACGCAATGTCTCTTTGTAAACTTTTAACTGTTGTTTTCATTAATGCAGTGGTATGTGAAGTATAGTTTTGACAGAAAATTCTAATATTAGCTTTACCTACATCCCACCATAAACTAAGATTTTCAAAAGTGTCTTTCTTAAGTTTCCAGTCATCCCAAAAAAACTGAAACTTTTCACAAAACCTGATGTCTTGTAACAATTTGACATTAAAATGCCAAAAATAACAAGGTTTAACCACTTTTTTTAAATTAAAATCAAAAATAATCATATGATGATCTGAAAAACCATTTGGCAAAATAGATACATTCATTACCTTATTATTCCAAATTTTCCCCAAATAAAATCTATCTAACCGAGCACCACTAACTTGATTACTAGATACCTTCAACCAAGTATATTGTCTAACTCCTATATTCCTACTTCTCCATAAATCTATTAAATCAAATTCATTTATAATTTTTAACAATTGCATACTTGATTGATTATGTGGTTCCTCTCCATTCCTATCAACTAAGAAATTTGTTGTGCAGTTCCAATCCCCCCCAATTATCATGCACACAGTATCATCAAATTTCTGAATAACTGATCTCAATTCCAAAAAAAAACCACTCGCTCAAGTCCATTATTAGGCGCATATACATTAATTAAGACAAATGTTATTCCTTCAATCTCTACTTTACTTAAAAGTGCTCTTCCTTTAACAATTTCATCTACTGATAAAATATTTACATTCAATTTTTTGGAAAAAAGAATAGCTACTCCAGCACTTGTATTTGTTCCATGGCTAAGAGCATATTTCCCTTCCCACCACATACCCCACTGAGTCTCATTATCATTACTTGTGTGGTTTCTTGCAAAAAAACAATATCTACTTGCTTAACAAACTCTGAAATCATAGCTAATTTATTTCTATCTCTGCCCCCATTTATATTTAAGGAACCTAATTTTAGAAGTTCCATAGAAAGATGGAAAAAGAGGAAAAAAAATGTAAACATACGTGAAATAAAGTATGAAATTCACCCTGTGCATTTGAGCGTTCATTTTTGTAAAGCTCTTTTTTCTCTCCGTAATTTAGCTATAATCTTCTTCAACCTGAACCTCTTCTTTTTACACAGGGCTTCAAAGCTAACAACTTTCTGCATTGACACCACTGACCATATAAACTTGTCTATCCGGGAAAAAATCTGTCACCTGAACAGTTTTTCCAAACGTCAAATCCAAAAACTCATTAATCTCTTGCACAGAGTAAGTTTCATCTATATTCTGTGACCCAAACTCAGAAATGTCAGATAACTCAGACAATGTATCGTCTTCCTCACGGTTTTCAACATCATTTGAGCTTTCATTATTTTCAATAGGCCTACTAAACACTTCACAATCAGCACTTTCACTTACCTTCTTTACCACTATCCTGCACTGTGTTCCAAGACCTCACGTTCCTCTGCCACATTCACCACTTTATCTTCCTTATTTTGTCTTAGTTCAACACTATCACATGATTCATCATTCTGAGCAATACTCCTCTTGAGACTGAAAAGTTGTACTATTTACCTTAACAACAGGTAACGTTATGCCACTAGGCCCTGCGGCCTCCTCATTCGCCTGTGCTCTGTGTGGGCATTCCAACTTTTTATGCCCAATATCCCCACACTCAAAACACTTCAAACTTCCCGTGTTAACATAAATCATGTACGACTTTCCTTCATGTACCACTCTGAAAGACATCCAATTCCGGTACATTCAGAAACATAAATACCTGTCTCCGAAAAGACAACACATGTTTCAGTGCTTCATGTTTACATCCCAACGGGATCATTTTAATCGCACTAGCACATTTACCATACTGAGCTAATGCCCGCTCAATGTCCTCATTCCCAATAAATGGGGGTACATTCGATATAAAAACTTTTGTCGTAGGTGTAACAAGTGGTGAAACAACAACAAAATCGCCACTTACCACAATTCCGTTGCTAACCAAGCGGCTCACTAGTCTCTCCTCTTTAACAAAAATCACTACCGCTTTGTTCATCCTGGAGGCCGAAGAAATGTTGTCATATCCAACCTCTTCTCCGACCGCCAGCAGCACATCCTCCACTGACACACCCTGAGCAGGTACACAGCGGACTCCATGACGCCGTGAAACAGGTGGCTCTCCCCCCGTTACAAGGGACGCCATCCCGACGTTTCAGCGAACACCACCAAAACGTGATGTTAATGTCACAAATCAGCTTTACAAAAATATGTCTCAATTTCACTTTTTTCCTTAATTCAAATAAATAAGAAAGAGAAAATCAGACTTCCCAACACCTCTCCGTGAGCACCCTCACCCCAAAAACTCCCCGCATGCAGAGAGAGAGAGAGAGAGGGGGAGAGAACGCGAGAAAAAACAACCGAGTTGGCTATTGCTCTGCCCTCGGTCGCTCAGAGGCTCGTGTTATCATTAAGAGATCACAATGAGCTCAAAAGCGACAAAAACTCTTTATTAACAATGTAAATCGGTTATGTCTAAAAAAAACATATAAGTCAGATTCAAAGCGGTCTGAACCTGAGATGATCACTTACCGATAGTGAGGACTATCCAGAGGCACAAGATCGATTTGCTCCCCATACTGTTTCAAAGTAACGATCTCCACTGCACTAAAGTAGTTTTAGCAGTAAGGAACAAAAACTGACAGTCGAGTCGAGAAGATCCACCTGAACGGGATAACCGCACACTACCGGCTGCGAGACGCGCTGTAACAGAGTGAGTGAGAGATAGAGGCAGAGCTGAACCTCTCTCTTTCTCTGAGCGCTGAGCGGCTCTGGGTTTTTTAAGAGACACACAGCCCTAGCTGTGCGCGTACCCGCTACACACAGAGGCGCACGCTCGATCTCGATCTCGCTCTCTCTCTCTCTCTCTTTCTCTCTCTCAATTTCAGTTCAATTAAATTCAATTCAATTCAGTTGAGCTTTATTGGCATGACTGTGGGATGGCACAATGTTGCCAAAGCAATTAATAAATAAATAGCGCTGAGCGGCTCTGGGTTTTTTAAGAGACACACAGCCCTGGCTGTGCGCGTAACCGCTCCTCACAGAGGCGCACGCTCGATCTCGATCTCGTTCTCTCTCTCTCTCTCTCTCCCTCTCCCTCTCTCCCCCCGCCTCCCTCTGCGATGCAGCACTCCGGCTTTGAATGTGTGCACAGGAAATCCTTCGTTACTCATACAGTCAAAGGGGCAGACTGAGGACAGTAGAGACACTTGTTGCTTTTTTCATCACTACACAAAAACTATATGCTGAGACAAAGTGATTTTTCACATGATATTTATTTTGATTGTGTACTAAAATAACATAAATCAATAATATCCAAGAGCAGTTTATATTTTCCACAATTAGCTCATAAACATAAGATGCATTTTTGTCTCAACTGTACCCATATGGTGTACAATTGAAACAGTACCATGGTACAGTTGAGACACTCATTCTTAATGCTCTAAAGCTGACTAACCATTTATTGCAAATGTAATAAACTTTTAAAAATGTTATTGTCTTTTTTTATTATGATTGAACTGTTACTGCATTCATTGTGACCTAAAAAGGGTGTATCAACAGTACCCATTTTGCCACCTTGCATATTTCTCAAAATGCCTTATAAAATTCATGTTAGAAAATATGTTAATTTTCACAAATATAATTAAAAACAAAAAACTTTCAGTAGCACGCGTCTAAATGTGACTTTTAATCTGTTATCGAACACTGTATAACTAAACCATACCCACTGAACATACTCGCACATTTCTCTAATGACCTTGAACGACACAATGTCATGAAATGACAGTTTTTGGGGAGTGTTGGGGATTAACAGTTTAGGACTCTTGACCACATATGTTGAATGAAAGACCAGGAGTCAGAGATGCAATCAACTGAAGAAAATTTAATGAAGAATAGTTTGCAGTTTCATCAGCAGAAGCCAGCTTCAAGTCTCACAAGGAGTTCATAGGCCGCTCTGCGTACATTCACATTTTCACAGCAATTATACTCTAACAGAGTCTACTAACTATGTCACTACTTCAGGTTGAATGGTTCTGATTGGCTAAGAAAAATAGACAAATTTGGTAATCTTCCACACATGGACAGATAGTCAAAAGCATATCTCCATTCGTCAGGATGCTGACAAGGGGACTCTGCTGGATTTAGGTACTGGATGTCCTTTTGGGTTCATGACATGGCGTCTGCTGGTCTCAAGCAGAGTGCCAGTTGTCCACCAGTACAAATGACCTGCACAGAACACTTTGCGCACATACACAGATACACATGATTCGCAGTTGATCTGAGCTCTGCTCTGAGCTGGAAACTTTCCCAAAAAACATACCGATAACATGTTCTTTTCTCTCAGTGTGAGGTACAATATTCAAAATTATTTTCTAGTGTTTGAAAAGGAAAATAAATGCTTTAACATACTTTGAAGAAGCCATTCAAATAATTTAACAGAAAGATAAACATTAATTAATAACTTAAAAGATAAATATTGAAGTGGCAGTGGATTCCAGAATCCACCCCCCTTCAAGAGTAAAACTATTTTAGTGCAGTGGAGATTGTTACTTGTTGGAAACACCATGGGAAGCAAATCAAACTTGTGCCTCTGGAGGCTGCATTCCAGGCAGGTTTTTGAGCCAATAAGTCACAACTTAAAACCCCGACTCACGACTTTGTAGCATTCTAGGCAAGTCACGCCAAACTGCCTGAGTGTAAACAAACAAAGCATGGTGGACCATAAGGGCTTATGCTCATTTACAATTATTTCTATCACCAAAGGTGCTTACTCCTGGCTTATTTGAGGGAAACAGAGGAGGAATAATGGTGCATAAGGCAAGAGAAGCTGTTAGACCTTTTATTTTACAATATTTTACCATGCACTTACATAAACGCCACATTTGTAGGGGCTGCCATTGTTGTTTCGCGGGCTATGTGACATCAGCGCGTGAAACTGGGAGTACATCGATCTAGTACGAGTTCACGGGTGGGAAATCATGGGTTTGACTGCTGTTCTAGTGCACTTTCATGGGTAGAAGGTTGAAAAAACACGTGTTACGGGTTGCCTGGAACCTCATAGTTATCACCTCATGTTCAGACCGCTTTGAATCTGACTTAACTTTTCAAACTGATTTACATTGTGAAAAAAGTGTTTTTGCCACTTTGAGCTCATTATGATCTCTTAATGATGACACGTGACGAGCCTCTGAGTGACCGAGGGTAAAGCAATAGCACATAAGAACTAGATAAGCTAGTTAAAATGGTGTAATTTTTTTAATGTATTGTTTCTTACAATAGGTCTGTTTATGCATTTAATGTATTTATTTTATGTATTCATTAAAGCCCCTGGGGCAAGAGTTTTGAGGTTTATCTAAATTTGTGTCTCTGGAAATTTTTTGGTAATTGTTAATGAGGAATCTGTAGACACATTAAAAAGGGGGTATCACACACAGTTTCTGCCACTCCTCATGTTAATCTTAAAAGGTTAGTTACGCAAAAATGAAAATTCTGTCATTTATACTTACCTCATTGCCGTTCCACACCCGTAAGACCTTCGTTCATTTTCGGAACACAAATTAAGACAGTGTTCTCAACTCCAGTCCTCGGGACCCACTGCTCTGCACATTTTGTATGTATCCCTTATTTAACACACCTGATTTAGATCATCAGTCATTAGGAGAGTCGCATGAACTGAATGTGGTGTGTCATATAAGAGAGACATACAAATGTGCAGAGCAGTGGGTCCCGAGGACTGGAGTTGAGAACCACTGATTAAGATATTTTATTGAAATCCGATGGCTTCCGTGAGGCCTCCATGACACTTCCTCTCCAAGATCCATAAAGGTACTAAAAACATATTTTTAAAACAGTTCATGTGAGTACAGTGGCTCAAAATTAATATTAGAAGCGACGAGAATATTTTTTGGTGCGCCAAAAAAACAAAATAATGACTTATTTAGTGATGCCGATTTCAACCCTTAACATTCGATTTTCTCGTCACTTTATAATATTAATATTGAACCACGGTACTCACATGAACTGATTTAAAATAGTTTTTTAGTACATTAATGGATCTTGAGAGAGGAAATGTCATGCGCCCTATGAGGCCTCACTGAGCCATCGTATTTCAACTAAATATCTTAATTTGCGTTCCGTGGTGGAACGGCATGAGGGTGAGTAATTAATGACAGAATTTTCATTTTGGGTGAACTAACCCTTTAAGTACCTATAGAGTAGTACATACGTATCGTGTTTACATCGGGTTTTTTTTTTTTTTTTTTTTTTTTTTAATAGGCTATTCACAAACTTGTTAACTATATTATGAATTTTATGATATATTCCGATTGTAAAATATGTGGAATGTGTTTTGTTGCGCGATGAGTTTTCACAGCAGTTAGAGCTGTCGGATAGATACGAAATCTTCCCTGAAATACATAAAAGTATGTGGCCGGTGAACGGGAGAAGAAGATGCCCCTACACTGAAGATGGAAATGCCAGACAGACGAAGTGCCAGACAGGGAGTCAGCAAGGGGACCAAAAGGGTGGTGCAGAGGAAGGTGACGGCCATCAACCCACAAAACTTTAAAATGATGCCTGTACCCACACACACACTTGTTTTTTTGTTTTGTTTTTTTGTTTTTTGTTGCACACTTGTCATTCTTTTACCCAACCCAATCCTAAAGTTCTCTTTTCTTGTATGTTTTTGTTTCATTTACATTTGTGCACACTTAAAAGGTTAGTTCACCCAAAAATGAAAATAATGTAATTTATTACTTACTTACCCTCATTTTGTTCCACACCCGTAAGACCTTCGTTCATCTTCAGAACACAATTAGATATTTTGATAACTCCGATGGCTCAGTGAGGCCGCATAGCCAGCAATGACATTTCCTCTCTCAAGATTCATTAATGTAAAAAAACATATTTAAATCAGTTCATGTGAGTACAGTGGTTCAATATTAATAATATAAAGCCACAAGAATATTTTTCGAGTGTATTGAATCAGCGTTCGGAGCGCCAAAGTCAAGATTCAGCAGTTGGTGTTGACACCGATCCGAATCATGATTCGACACACCAAAGATTCATACGCTCCAAAGCTTCCTGAGCAGTGTTTTGAAATCGGTCATCACTATATAAGTCGTTATTTTGTTTTTATGGCGCACCAAAAATATTCTCGTGGCTTTATAATATTAATATTGAACACTGTACTCACATGAACCGATTAAATATGTTTTTATACATTAATGGATCTTGAGAGAGGAAATGTCATTGCCCCTATGGAGGCCTCACACTGCCATCGATTTTCAACTAAAATATCTTAATTTGTGTTCTTAAGATTAATGAAGGACTTACGGGTTTGGAACGGCATGAGGGTGATTAATTAATGACAGAATTTTCATTTTGGGTGAACTAACCCTTTAAGGGGACAGTTTACCCAAAAATGAAATGCTGTCATCATTAACTCACCTTCAAGTTATTCCAAACCTGTATAAGTTCTTTCTTCTGCTAAACACAAAAAGAAGATATTTTAAAGAATGTTGGTAACCAGACATTGACAGCACCCATTGACTCCCATAGTATTTTTTCCCCCCACTCTGGAAGTCAATGGTTTCCATCACTTGTTGGTTACCAAATTCTTTAAAATATCTTTTTTTGTGTGTTTAGCAGAAGAAGAAATTCATATGGTTTGGGAAACACTTGAGGGAGAGTAAATGATGACAGAATTTTTCATTTTTGGGTAACTGTCCTTTAAACAGCCGTTAATACCTGTAAATTGCTGATTCACTGAACATGTAATGGTTTTAATAGTTTGATTGAATAAAACATATTTTTGACAAGAACATTGTTTGGATTGTCTTCTGATTTGCAGGTATTCTGTCATCATTAATATTACTTCCTTTAAGTTTATATACCGTAATAACTACATATTATATAATTATAATATTAATATTATTAATTATTTTGAAAATTGCAGTAATATTTAGCAGTGATATATCAATATTGATATTACAGTACAATACTGTATTATTAATTACAGCAGAAGCAAACTAAAAGTAGAAATTGCAGTAAAAATACAGTACTGTTTTGTAGAATTACAGTACTGTTCTTGTGTACTGTAAATTGAATTACAGTACAATTACTGTAAATCAAAATACAGTAACTTGCTGGCAACCCTGCTGCCAGTACTGTACTGTAAAAATACAAGAAAATCGTTAACAGTGCGTCTGTCAGCTGCATGACGCGTCTCCAAGGAATTAAAACTTTGTTCTAAAATAACGGTCGCCTTAAACTCAGGCTGATGGGGGCTCCGCACCCCCAGAATATAGATAAATTACAATATAGATTTAGTTTTCATTTTGGATTACTTTTATAACATCCCATGAGTCCTGATAAATGCAATTTCTACTTCTGAAGTGCTTCTTTTTATTAAGAACACTGAATTCTCAAATAACGCAGTGAAGCAGCCCCTGTATAGAGTGAATTATCAATTCTCGAGCCATCGATATCAACCAATTCAGCACCGCCGCCATGGACAGCACCTGGTAACGTCGCACTTAAGAAGATATACCTTAAGCAACCTCATAAGGTATAGTTCGGGGAACACACCTAGAAACGGTACAGCTTCAGTTAAGGTCTACCTTTAGAGTCTTCGTAGCGCTCTAAGAGACAACGTTATCGGGAAACCCAGCCCAGATATGATGAATGAAGACCCGGAGTCAAAGTTTTAAAAAGAATAATAAATTGAAGAAAATTTTACTGAAGAATAGTTTGTAGTTTCATCAGCAGAAGCCAGCTTCAAGTCTCACAAGGAGTTCGTAGGCTGCTCTGCATACACTGAGCAAAAAGTACCTTGGAGAAACTCAACAGCAGTGCAAAATGTGAAAAGACAATGCAGAAAAGGTGAGCGCATGTGGCAAAAGACAAAACTTGAAATCCACTATAACATCTATAAAGATATCCTTCATGCTTTCAAAGTGGAACTATACGCAAAGCTAGACAGACCTTCTTCTCAAATATTGTAAACAGCAACTTAAACAACACCCGTATTATTTTTGCTACTGTAGAGAAACTAACAAACCCCTCAAGTCAGATTCCTAGTGAAATGCTCTCAGACAGTAAATCAGTAATATCCGACAGGGCATCAGCACATCCTTGAGCTGCATGGGGGTAAAAACATGTCTGCTGCTGCTGATGCTGCTGATGCTGCTGCTTATATACGCTTGTAATGATGATTGACAGGACTGAATGTTTAGGCTCCTCCTGAACATACATTTGGAACTATATTTCAAAGCAATTGATGGTAAAATTTTGGAAGAAACAGTACAGCACCTTAACACATCAACCTGTGCCTTTGACACACTTCCCACATCTTTTTTTCAAAAGCATGTTTAACTGTTTAGAAGCAGATCTCCTGGAAGTGGTAAATGCCTCACTACTTTCTAGGACTTTTCCAAAATCCCTGAAAACTGCAGTTGTTAAAGGGATAGTTCACCCAAAAATGAAAATTTGATGTTTATCAGCTTACCCCCAGGGCATCCAAGATGTAGGTGACTTTGTTTCTTCAGTAGAACACAAATGATGATGTTTAACTGCAACCGTTGCCGTCTGTCAGTCAAATAATGCTAGTGAATGGGAACTCTATCAATAAGAGTCGGAAAAAACTTGCACAGACAAATCCAAATTAAACCCTGCAGGTCGTGACGACACACTGATGTCCTAAGACACGAAACGATCAGTTTGTGTGAGAAACCGAACTGTATTTGTCATTTTTTACCTCTAAAACACTACTATGTCCAACTGCGTTCAGCACTCGGTTAGTAAGGTCTGATCGCGCTCTGACAACGGCAGTGATGTCTCGCGCTTATACTTCAATGAGTGCTTTCTGCTAGTAATGTTAAGGGTAGTATTTTAATTTTCTATCATGGTTGTGAAAAATGTCGCCATTGTTGGTCATTTATGCTAAATTGAGAATTGTGATAGGAACTCACGATATCGTAATTCGGGGAAAAAGACTGGACGGTGTTATACAATTTTCGCCTTGGTTGAGGAGGTGAGGGAAGACGACTAGCACATGTAGTAATGTCACTAAATAAACCCACTGCCTTTCACTCAAAATAATCACATACCTAGCTGAGTTTTGTATTTGGTTTTTGTGTAATAATTAATTTTGTGTAATAATTAAAACAACAACATTGTTTGCGAGTATGACTCACTCGCTTGTGAATGAGTATAGGCACAAGAGACGCGCATTTAGGTCTGCACATGCGCATTAGCTTGATCCAGCATAAAAATACAGGTTTTTTTTTTGTCATGATTCGAGTGTTTGGAAAAAAATCATGAGACAGTTGTTGTCAGATTTCATTGGTGATTTCAAATATGAAATTTAATCGAAAGCTTGGCAAACAGCTTTGGAGAATTTTATGTTTCCCCATTCAAAGAGATAGGAGCTGCATGATGCCCAGGATGCCCGAGAGGCGTTTCAAAGGTGGCCGCCGAGTGAAATGACTTGTCTTAAAGGGACTTTGACGGAATTCTACAAAACTGAAGTGAAAATACCAAATTATCATTCAACAGGATAAAATATCTTCTCCTCCGCTCCGTGCAAACGATATAGCATGAAGTATGTGAATATTTAATTAAGTCAAAAACAAAAGGGAAGCAGGTATCCATATTCATTTCAGTATCAGCAGACGGAAAACGCTATAAATGGCAACAACTTTTAATGTAAAAAAATGAAATAAGTTATAAAAAACGGTATAAGTTATGTAAACGATATAAACACCTTCTAGGTTCTCGATTTTAACGATTTGAGCAACCATAAACATCGCAAAACATACGAATTTTGAGTTTTTGATAGGAATCCTATATAGAAAAATCAGTCCCTGCCCTCCAGACTCATTCGCGCTGCTGCTGTGACGTCATGTGCGAACAATTGACTATTAAAAAGAAAAGCTGAATATTAATAATAGATAGCCTATTGTTCAAATTGTTACTGCCTTTAGTTATTATTTTAGAATAAATGTAAAAAAGCGTAAAAAAACCCCCACAAACTTGATTAAATTTATAAATAGAACATTACATAGTGTAGAAATACAAAATAGAAATGTAATACTAACTTATCCAGGACAAATGTGTAACATAAAATGAGGACGTTGCCTCCTCATTTTAAAACACCACCGCACACCACTGAGATATAGGCCAACATGGCTTGGCAAACGACATGTTGATAACGTCTTCCTGGCATTCCAAAGAAATTAATACGATCTTTTCTCCCTTCTACCACGCGCTTTCTGTTCTCTGGTGTCTCCTCCTAGCAGCAACAATTCAGCCATGTTGCAAAATGGGTTAAGACATGCTTTTTTGGGGCGTTAAATAATGGCGCAAATATTAGTAAACTAACGAGCGCAAAGATTAAATCACGTAGCGTGATTCATTTAAAAACTCTCCTCTCATAAATATGACTGAATATGATAATATGATAAAATTATAGACTGTTAATAATTTTAATTATATTCATTGTATAATAGACCTAAAAAAAAGTGTTTAAAACATTTTCAAAGATAGCTAATAGCCGAATCTTTTATTATCCTCACAGCACGTCAGTTATGCGGTGATGTGCTATGAAATTATTGCGGGGCAAAATTATTATAATATTAATTTAATAATCAAAGAACCTTAACCCAATAGTAATAACAATAGACTAGACGAATGTAATGGACAACATTAGGCTAATTGGAAATGCCAAATCCTCTGAATATTGCCAATATTTGATGTTCTGGCTACTCGATAAATGATCATCTGTTGACTCAACCCAGCACATTATCGTGGACCCCCGGCTCAAGCACCGAAGGTAATAAAATTAAAAATATCCTTAATAATAAAAATAGCCTAACTGTAAGGGCTAAGGTTTGATCTCTCATTTCGCTGTCTGACCCTCTTCATAAAGTTTAAATAAAGTTTAACTGAGCATCTAGAATCCTTCCTTCTAGAAAACCTGACATTAATGATATTAAAGCCTATATAGGCTACAGTAATTTTATTTGTAAATTCATGATTGTAAGACTTTAGTCATCCCAGTAATAATAATAATAATAATAATAAACTTTATTTTCTATAGCGCCTTTAAAAGTAGCATCTCAAAGCGTTTCACAAAAGAAAAAAAGGAAGCATACAATTATACAAACAATACTTTAAAATAAGTGAGATATAAAAAAACACCAAATAAGAACATACTATCAAAAAAAAAGCAAATAAAAAAAAATCTATTTTAATATAATCAAGTAAAAGCTACCCCAAAGAAATAAGGTTTAAGGGAGGGTTTAAGGGATTCTGCTTGCATCCGAGCAGGCAAGGAATTCCAAAGTCTTGGAGCGACTGAAGAAAATGCCCATTACCCATAGATTTTAAACGGGTATGTGGGACTATTAAAAGGCCAGTTTCCGAAGAGCGGAGAGCACGCACAGGTGTGTAGGGGGCTAACAGCTCAGTAAGATAGTGAGCTTTCAAAGCTTTGTAGGTAAGCATGAGAACTTTAAAATCTACCCGAAATCTCACAGGGAGCCAATGTAAAGACTCCAAGAATGGAGTGATGTGATCCCCTGTCCTGGCAGGATTCGGGCGGTAGAATTTTGAACTAGCTGTAATTTATTTAGGGTAGAATTTGAGACCCCGACCAGCGAAGCATTACAATAATCAATGCGAGAAAACACAAAGATATTGATCAGCTTTTCAGCCATCGGGAGTGACAGCATAGGACACAATTTGGCAATGTTTTTTTTAGATGAAAGAATGATGTCTTTACAGTGTTCTGAACACGGGGAACAAATGTTAAATGTGCATCAAATATCACCCCTAAATTTCTTAATTTTGTTTGAAATTCCAGTGTACGTAATGTTTAATTAAGTAAGTTTTAATTAAAACACACTCATCTGACATACAATTACACAATTCATACTTCTTGTATGAGCTGTGGAAAATATGACGTATTTATTAAAGCTGTTACAGATCATCATTTCTTTTTACAAAAAAAAAAAAAAAATCAAATTTTTAATGACTGTAGGGGGAGCGCGGGGCACAACCTAACGCTTTTTGACTTTATCAATTTGTACAAATCTACTTTGGGTTCAGAGAATTTCTTTAATTTCACACAAGCTGGTATAATATGTGGCTTTTTTAGTGTATAGGCTACTTTCTTTTTTCTGTTTTTCTTTTTACCCCTAAAGAAGGGAAGTGAAATGTGACAATATATGCCCATAAGTGGGTCACATTGTAACATGACCATATGACGTCTTTAAAATGTTATCTGATCTAATAAAAAAAATATATTTTGCCAATCAAAACTTTTTTTTTTCATATAAAATAGGCTAATAGCATTTTTTAGAAATTCTCAATTAAATAATTTTGTAGTTTGTCAATGAACACTGCAAAACAACTAGTGCTCAAAACAATACAGGCGAACAGATGAAGAAGCACATTCAGAAAAACACAGAACCCTTCCCCCAAACACAGGAAACAGTTCAGCCACCAATGATGATGCAATGTGAATATGAATATTTAACCAAGTCAAAAACAAAAAAGGTAAGCAGGTATTCATATTAATTTAGTATCCCTATACGCAAAACGCTATAAGGCGACGACTTTTAAAGTTAAAAAATGATAAAAGATACATAAACGATAAAAGCTCCTTGTGTTTTCTCGGTTTGATAGATTTGAAATCAAAACATAGGAATTTTGATTTTGTGATATCCATTCCTAGAAAAATCACTTCCTGCCCTCCTTCTGCATTTCGCGCCACAGCAACGACATCATGTCCAAACAACCTAAACAAATTACTTAAACTCACAAAGGGACTCACAAACACTGTCACAAACATTTTTATAATAGTTTTGGCAAATCTCTACCTTTTTAACTCGGTTTTGTTTGTCTGTCAAACTGCCACACACCTACTATTCCTACAATCGGAGAGATTGTGTGCCTCTATTTAGTAATGACGTGACTGTCAAGGAAAGTGGAATTACAAGTTCAGGCAAATTATTTGTGTTGTTTTGAATGGGCTATCAGTACCGTATTAAATGAAAACACACTGTTCACGGAACATAACGCAGGTGACCACTTCATATTTATATTCAGCAAGGTGCCTCATCTAAAAACACAGATTCCTCATTTACAAATACCAGAAATATTTCCAGAGACTCAAATTAGATAAACTTCAAACTACGTATAAATACATTAAATAATACATTAATATATAAATAGGCATGGTCTATTCCTAAGAATATTACATGAAAAATACACCATTTTAATTTTTAACTAGTTTTTAGTACTATTGCTATTCCCTCGTTCGCTCAGAGGCTCGTGTCATCATTAAGAGATCACAATGAGCTCAAAGATGCAAAAACTCTTTACTCTTTTCTCACAATGTAAATCGGTTATATCTGAAAAGTTAAGTTCTGACATTTAAGTCAGATTCAAAGCGGTCTGAGTCTGAACGTGAGGTAAGAATTGTCAATATAACGCACACAAGAACTGATGGAAAGACTTAACTTTAGAGAGGACTAATATACAGAGACAAATCGATTTGCTCCCCATGGTTTCAAACAAGTAGGCTATCTCCACTGCACAAAAGTTTTTTTTTTTGTAAAGGAAATGAGCCACAAAGAGAAGTTAAGCAAGTGTGAAGAGGTGAAGAAGGGAGCGGGGGAAAATGGGTTTTAGTGACAACGGAGTGCACCATGTCATTTTGACTGCTTCTCTGCCCTCTGTCGCTCGAGTGGTGTAACAGCAATACTTGACATTAGGCTAACTTTTCACACATTAGGGATGAGTTGTAGATTTTTAAATAAACTTTAGCCTAATTGTAGCAGACAAAATTCGGGAACATTATTTCAGAATTCGAGGTAAAGTGCGCAAAATGACCATCGAGTTACACGTCGAAGCAAAAAGTGTTAGGGGAGTAATCACCATTATGGAGTTTAAACAGTTTATTAAAATCTTGAATATAGTGTGATTGGGACACTTTTTCCAATTCATCTCAATGACAAAAAGTACCCCAATCACCCTGAATTTACCCTACAAAAGGTCACACACATATATTTTTGCTGTTTAACTTGCTTAGTCACTCTCTGATCCATGAAGTGTGCGGCCGCATTTAAAGGTGCCCTAGAATTAAAAATTGAATTTACCTTGGCATAGTTGAATAACAAGAGTTCAGTACATAGAAATGACATACAGTGAGTCTCAAACACCATTGTTTCCTCCTTCTTATGTAAATCTCATTTGTTTAAAAGACCTCAGAAGAACAGGCGAATCTCAACATAACACCGACTGTTACGTAACAGTCGGGGGCTCCACCCCAATATTTGCATATGCCAGCTCATGTTCAAGGCATTCAAGCCAGTATTAACGTCTGGATGTGCACAGCTGAATCATCAGACTAGGTGAGCAAGAACAATAGTGAAAAATGGCAGATGGAGCAATAATAACTGACATGATCCATGATATCATGATATTTTTAGTGATATTTGTAAATTGTCTTTCTAAATGTTTCATTAGCATGTTGCTAATGTACTGTTAAATGTGGTTAAAGTTACCATCGTTTCTTACTGTATTCACGGAGACAAGAGAGCCGTCACTATTTTCATTTTTAAACACTTGCAGTCTGTATAATTCATAAACACAACTTCATTCTTTATAAATCTCTCCAACAGAGTGTAATGTAAGCTTTAGCACTATCAAACTCATTCAGAATCAAATGTAAACATCCAAATAAATATAATACTTACGCGATTAGACATGCTGCATGACGAACACTTTGTAAAGATCCATTTTGAGGGTTATATTAGCTGTGTGAACTTTGTTTATGTTAAGTGCAAGCTCTGGGGGTGTGGAGCACGAGAATTAAAGGGGCCGCAGCGTAAATCAGCTCATATTTAATGATGCCCCAAAATAGGCAGTTAAAAAAATTAATTAAAAAAAATCTATGGGGGATTTTGAGCTGAAACTTCACAGACACATTTAGGGGTCACCTTAGACTTATATTACATCTTATAAAAAGACATTTAATGTTTTGGATCAGAATCAGAATACTATCATGTTTGTATATGAGACAAAACGTTACAAAGAAAGAATATAATATTGTTATACAATGATGTGGGAAGGAGGAGGAGGAAGGGAGATAGTTTTGGACCTGCGTTTTAACCACCTTCATGTAAAACTTTAGGCTATTTATTTTTCAGTTAGACCTACCATAAAATATCACGTTTTGTTGCATGTGAAGGGCCGTTTCTGATATTTTGGCGCCATGGAAGAGATCACATCTTAAACACTCAAAACCTATAGCAATGTCTAATGTTTCTATAAGTACTAACTTTTTACAGATTATATAAATAAGCTGTATTTTAATAGGCATTGAAATATATTCACCATCTTATGTAGACTACATGTATGATTTATTTTTTCTATTCACATTGCAGTTGCATGACCATATAATGTCATGAATGTCAATAAGGTGTCAAATTAGCAATGAAAGTTTCACAGGTTTCCAGTGCACAGTATCACACACATTTATTGTAAACTAATTTCCCAGTTTACTTTCTATAGTTCTCTTTCCCCCTACTGCCTGACGCTCCTCCACCAGTGAGGAATTACCAGCATCCTTCACTGATGTGTATATATTAATATATTAAAATAAGAAATATATATTGTTTTGATTAGTCAGAGTTTTTTAAGGGGGACAGGGCAGAGTCTTACATCAAAGAATATCCACTAACAAGAAGCGACACTCAATAGAACATTCCATTGGAACACCGGCGCCCAGCAGCAGCCCTGCGTTTCCGCCATTTTGGGGTGAGTTTCTATGGCAATACCTGCTTCTTTGTTAAAAAACAAACAAACAAACAAACAAAAAACTAACATTAAAGCTGATATCCAACCTGAATGATGACAACACAGAATAAAATACTATCACTAGTGATCATCAAATCCTTTTAACAGTTTATTTTACAGATATTGTGTTTGTCTTCCACTTTTTTCACAAAACTCTCTAGTAACTAGTTTGGGTTAAAATTCTTTAAAGGTCTATTAGCATTAGGCTTATAAACACTGAATTAATACCAACATATGATATTAAATTAAGGACATGCATCAGAAAAATTGGAAATGTTGGACAATAAATATATGAATATAAGAGCTTGATTTTGCAGTGTTGTCTAATGTCCATTAAAGCAAAAGTGTCTAAAACTGTGAATTATGCGATAATGGACACATCATGTATTATAAGATCATGTGATCCATTAAAACGATATATATATATATATATTTCAATTCAGAATTATTACTCCATTAGGTAAGTATCAGAGTTTCACCTCTTGGGTTCTATATATACTCTTTGCTTACATGAAGCTTTTCAGAGAAGTTGTGAGGTAAGTGAGCCTGACATAGTAAATTTCCTTCATCACTAATAAGGGTAGGCAACTAAAGCAATTATAAAAGCTTACCAACAAAGGAAATGTTTATCAACAATGTTTTGACATGCTCTTTCAAATAAAAAAAATAATTTTTGTGAAAAAGGTTATTTTAGGTAGAAATGGTTAAGCTAAAATGGGCCACAATTTTCAGCTAAAATGGGCTGCATAGACAAATACACAAAATAGGTTTAAAGGCTTAGATATGTATGCATACAAAATCTTAACAGTCCTTTAAAAAATTGTATTCAATTCAAAATTGCAAGTGTTTTTGTTTTTTGTCAAAGATGTTCTAATCTTTAACAAAATGTTTGACAAATATTTCACAAGCATACACACATACATGCATGATGCACACAAAAGATACCAATACACAGAAACACACACCTATACAACATGATCAGTTCATTTTTAATTACATTTTGTAATGAAATATTTGTTCAATTTTCTGTTTAATGAAATACATTTATGGTGTTGCTGTTGCTATATCACACTAAAGACAATAGTATCAAATTACTGTTAAAAATAAAATGATTTCAGCCACAATTACCTGTGCTGTGCTCTTTTTATATTGACCCCTTATTTTAACTGAACAGCTGGCTCATTTTAATTATTAAATTCTAAATAATTCTAAAATAATTAATTTTTCACATTTTATATATATATATATATATAATATATATAGAGAGAGAGAGAGAGAGAGAGAGAGAACCATATGAATTTATAAATATCATTAGATCTCATGCGTAGCTTATTTGATGGAATTATAATGACCAAAACATAGCACATTTTAGCTGACGTCACCTGTCATGTTTTATTAAAACATTTAAAACTTGTTTAGCAATTTTTATTATTATTATTTTTTATTTTAGGTATTAATGAAAACAAACATATATCAAATATCATTGACTTTTCATTATAAATTTAGTTTTATTTATATCTATTTATTGGATTTAATTACATTCTCAGTATGTTTTAAACATTTTTAGAGTTAAATTCAATTTAGCTTTCTGCTAAGATGACGACTGATATTTGATTAGAATAATGGTATAATTATTAAAATATTTCATATGAGATAAATGTTGGTATATTACTGACCTTTATTTCCACAAGTGAATGGAGCAGGTCCTGAATTGAACTGTTGTTACACTGCTGTTTACTGAAGCATAAATTATCCTAAATTATCCATACATCTTCTGCCGGAAACTCAATGATAGCACATTTTTCTTTAATGCTTCAGAATTAATCTCACATGTCTACTGCTAAAATTATGAATTTATGACTAATTGTTATGTTATATCTGTTGCTGTTTCTTTTCTTTTCTTTTCTTTTCTTTTCTTTTCTTTATTACTTTTGCACTTTAAGATCCAGCTATAATATTTCAATGTGAATACAGTTGCTATAATGTGTTATTTGTAAATATTTTGAGATCATACACTCCAGACAAATTTCTTTTCAGGTAAAGTGGGCAATCCTTGATTTATCAAAAATGATCCTGTATCTTAATTAAAAACACATAATTTATTAACACATATTATCAAACAAACATATTCAATAAAATATTTAACAAACCCAAAAGAATAACCTATAGGATGTGAGTAAAATTCATCAGTTCACTTAAAGGGATAGTTACCCAAAAATGAAAACTATTCCATGATTTACTCACCCTAAAGGAGTGTCTTCTTTCAGACAAACACAATCATTTTTTAAAAACATCTGGCTCTTCCAAGCTTTAAGAACAGTAAATAGAGGATGAGATTTTGAAGCCCAAAAAATTGCAACCATTCATCATAAAAGATATCCGGGGGTTAATAAAGACCTTCTGAAGCAAAGCGATGCATTCGTGTAAGAAACATATCCATATTTAAAACTTTTAAATCTAAAATATCTAGCTTCCGACAGACAAATTAAACTTAAACTTCCCAGTTTACCTTATGGCCCACTTTACCTGCAATCACCCTAATATTTGTTTAATTTTTGCACTGTTGATTATTGTCTCATCCGTAAGTTAAAGATGCAAACATTCCATTGCCTCATCAGAGGTACAAATAACAAAATGAATGTATGTTCCAGTTGTAACCACTAGATGTCACTGCCAGACCAGAATATACAGACCAGACAGACCGCCTTCTTAATGTCAACATGAAATCAAACTTTGACCCTATCTAGCCTACTTGTCATGATTCACACAGGCTATTGAACAGTGACTAGTTGTTTGATCATCTTTCTATGTAGGCTATTTGTGTTTATATACAGTTGCTTATAAATTAATACCACATCGTTCACTTTACTGAACAAATGGAACTTAAAATATATGACCATCATCATGATATCGTGATCAAGCATAATTTGCAAGCAATAATTTATAGCACCTTTTAAAGCATTGGTCTTTATGGAACCTTATAAAAAGGGTTCTATTTAGCACCAAAAAGAGTGAATGATGTAGCTTGATGATGTCGTGAGTGAGCAACTGATGATGATTAGTGTCACAACAGTGTTGTGGCGACGTAGGCCTAATACAGGACGTTTTTTATGGTAGACATTAGTTGAAGTTAATGGCTTAGCTTCACGACCAGTGTTTTGAAAACCAGCTCCACATGCTCACACAGAACACCTTTTTGTTGCAAAGACAGGATGTGGATGTTGGGGTGTCTGCTCTTTTGCAGTATGACTCTAAAACGTTTCCTGTCTAAATGTTACTCTGTTTAAATACAAAATAGATGAGGTGCTCTTAGATATTCTGCTATGTAAGAAATGACTGTGATTTTAACAGTAAAAATGCTACAGTGAAAAACAGTTAATTGGTTTACAGAAAGTTTAATGTTTAATGTAATATTTACATGTAACATTTAATGTAATTTTACCATAAAATACCAATAAATTTACAGTTTTTGGAGGTGAAAAATAACAAGTCATTGTATAGCTAATTTACAGTGAAAAACTGTAAATTGACATTCCCACAATTCCCTGCGTGACACTTAACATTTGATGTACTTTCGTTCCCACATAGCAACATTGTGTCGGCCCAGATTCAGCCCACATCTGGCACATGTGGCATGACGATCTGGCCCATATATGCTGCAATGAATTATGGTCCTAGAGAACAGAAAAAGAGTTGAGCAGAAACACAAGAACTACAACTGACTTCAGCCACAGCTTTAGATGAAATCAACTGAAGATGAAAGACATTAAATCTCTTAAGATCTCAGCAGAGGATGATTAAACAACTCCACAAACAGTCTCTTTTTCTGTTTTCTTCTTTCCTTCAGTGATTCTGCTTGTTAACAGGTTTATTAAGGCTGAGATGATTCTATATTTAATATACACAGATTTTATGGCTCAGATAAGGTCCAGTTTAGGTTTATTTCTTTGCTCTTGACTGACATGTGGCATTGCTGTGGCCTGCTTGTGACTCAGATCTGGCAAACAGAAACGGCCCACACAAGGACTGAAATTCATTGCAGCATGTGGACCAGATCATCATGCCACATGTGCCAGATCTGGGCCGACACAATGTTGCTATGTGGGTTGAAATAACTCAGTTTCTTCTTATAGTTTTTCTTATTTTTTTCTAACCAGTTATGTACATTAGGGTTTTATGTTACATCTAATGTTGTTAAATTAATGTTTATTGCATTTTTTTTTAAATTTCATGTGTGTTACCATGATGGTGTTTAGTGTTTGTGTGAATGACACTGTGTGCACCTTCTATATATTAGAAAAGCTGTTAGAGTTGAACTTTGAATCATCATGTGTTTCTCATCACCACTGTGATTGGTGGTTGTCAGTGTATCACAAGTACAAAACAGATATTTATACATTACGTTGGTAAATTAACAATGTATCAGTTTATGAAGTACATATTTTTTTTTTACCTTAAATTTAACACTTTTTTTATTTTTTTTAACGTTGCCCGTATTTTTTACGGTAATGTTCTGGCAACCACAGCTGCCTTTTTTTTTTTTTTTTTTTTTTTTTTACCATAAATTTAAAAAAAGTGCTGGACTGTTTTATCAAGTTACAAGAAGTTCAGCTTAATATTTTCCATGTTACTGCATCTCACAATTTTAAATGCAAGAAAATATTTTGTGCTAATTGTTCAACCAGAAATAAATTCTGTCATCAATTAGGTCTGTTCCAAGCCCATACAAGACATTCGTTCATATTCATCATATTAAGTGATGAAGATATTTGAAATATTCCCTCTCATTTTTGTCCATCCATTGAAAGACTAGACAAACAACAAGCCTCAAAAAAGACACCATAAATGTAATCCACATTAATCAAGCAGTTTAAGAGACAACAGATTTTTTTTTTTTATGCTTGGTTGTTTTTTTTTTTATTTGGTTTTTTTTTCTTGAATTTTCTCAGTCTGTTCATCTTCATTGTTTAATCACAAGTTGTATGGATTTTTATGGACTTTATGTTTTGGTGAAACATTTGTGCCCTATTGACTTTCATTGTGACAAATACAGCTTAACCAGTTTTTCAGGAGAGAAAATCATGAAACATCAACTGCAACTGAATAATTGCTTTACACAACCTCAAGCTCAGACAATTAGTGAGAAAATACTGAACAAAAAACTCCAATAAAACATCAGAGACTGAAGCCAAAACAAAAGTGACAATGATAGCAGAACTATTTCACTTTTCTAACTTTTTTAAAGAGACTCTAAGCAATGAATATAAACCTTATTTCAGTCTGTGTGAGTTTGAAGGGGAACAATAATTACTGAACATTTTGTCAGAATTCAAAGTAAAAACAATTTTTCTCTGATCATCATTAACAAGCTTGAGTTAAATGAAGCCTCACCTGTAGTCTCCAATTTATCCTGGTTCATCTCTGTTGGCCAATCCTAGTTCTCCTACACAGGGATTCTCCATAAAAAAGAGAAGATAGTCCATGTCAGTTGGAGCAACGTTTTACTCTCTACCTCTAAACCTCTATAACGACGGAGTTACATGAGACCAATGTGCTTTACAAAAAATAGTGAAAGTGAAAGTGAAAGTGACATGTGTCACTACAGACAAATTTGAATGCAAAAAATGCAAAATCTTTGGAAAATGCAAAACTCTCAAATCCTGTCAACACCTACAGATGTTTTAAACCATTTCTCTATCCCCCAGTTTCACAAACAATGCTTAAGCTAGTCCTAGACTAAAATGCACATTTGAGCTGTTTCAACTGAAAGCTACCTTCACTTCCATGCCATTGTTTGTCTCAAGATGCACATCAGTAATGTTTTTTTTTCTAGTGTACATTTATAAAAATCTGCTTAAATGCCTTAATTGAACTAAGACCTAATCCTGGCTTAGGCTAAACCCTATCTGTGAAACCAGGCCTATATGTACAAAGCCCACATTTTGTAAATATTTCTTCTGTGAAATGTTGTATTTATTACCTGTATCTACTGGTTAATTACTGAGCTTTTAGAAACATGAATATATTAAATTGTTCTGTACAGTAGCTCATAGAAATGCTCTGTGTGTCTTTTTCTCCCTTACTAAGAAAGTGTCTATCATAATCCTGATTTCCAAGGAAAAAACTATGCATGAAACGCCACATAGTTGATAGTAAGGCGGTTTCAGTGTCTACTGAGTTTAATTTGAGATACTCATGAAGGTGAAAGAATTTTAGATACAATAATTATAAATTTATAATATATCCTTAATGATTTACATGTGAGCAATTATATATTGTCAGTTATATATTGCTTTGTCCTGTGGGATAAACACCAGCATACAGTGACCCTACAGGTGGTTTGAAGAATGGATGGATGGATTTAAAGCTTGTGGTAATAAAATACTAAAATACTAGTCAGTTGATTTACTTGCATTAATATAATCAGATATTTTCTCTGAGCTTCTCAAACTTTGGTGGCAGCAGTCATGTTCTTGCTCTGTAAATATGTTAAAATATAGAAATGTATTCTGAGGAAGTCTGTCAAGCTGAAACATGTTGATCAACATTTTTTAAATGATTTAGCCCATTTCATTAAAGGTCTTTTACGCTTAACCATGCGAGTGTGTGGGAATATTTAAATCTAGATTTTCCATAATGATTTCTTAAAGTCAGTGTAATTGAAATGTTAAATGTTTCTGCACTGTGTCTCAGGAGACAATTTTCATTCTTTGCCATAGTTTCATTTTTGAGTTAGTGAAAGAGGATGTGTATAAAAAAAACTGATTTGCACAGCAAAATTATTCTTGACTGACTGCTCACATGATTCACTGTGGTTAATTGTTCAGGTCACAGTATTAGGTAAAAAACACACACATTGATCCTTAGAGCTGTGAAATGTATAAAAAAATATACAATTTTTATTCACAATTTATTTACATCCACATATCTGCAGAAAAAACCAGTAATGCTACACTACATTATTATTGTGAGCAGTTTATTTAATGTTACACATTTCACTCAGACATTCATTGGGGACTGGCATCAACTCCTCTTCAAGATCTGAAGTCATAAACCAGCACAGCAACAGTAGCCACGCCCACCAGAGCAGAGATAACCAATCGGATCACAGCTTCAGTAAAACCACAAGAGTGACTAGAATCTGTGGAAACAAAGTGGGCGTTTACAAGATAGCGTTTTCAGCTAACAGAAAATGATGCATCATTTACACGACAACTGTGTTTTGGGGGTTGAAAACACAAACTTTTGGGGTTTCAAAGGGCAAGTTTTGAAAATATATTGTTATCATCTCTGTGTAAACTACAATAATGTGTACTCAAGAAGGTTACCTGCTCTGTTGAACGAGGGGATTGAAATGTAAAATGTAAAATGTTTCTGTCCTCGAAGAGCATCTCACTACAATTTACACTGATCAGCCACATCATTAAAACCACCTGCCTAACATCATGTAGGTTGTGCTGCAAAAACAGCTCTGATATGCCAAGGCACAGATTCACAAAACCTCTGAAGGTGTCTGAAGTGTCTGGCGTTTGCAGATCCTTTAATCCAGCAAGAAGATGTATGGTCACCTACCCTGTTCCACTGCTCCATGGTCATGGTCATGGTAGACAGGGGCCATCATAGTGTGTTCATGGCCAGCATTAAGTTTTTCAGCAGTTTCAGCTATACTAGCTCTTCTGTGTGTCGTGTCCTTCCTTGCACCACTTTTGGTAATTCTGCATATCAGGAACACCCCACAAGAGCTGCTGAATGCTTGACCCCATCAAGCCATCACTATTTGACACTTGACAAAATTACTCAGATCTTTTAGCATTTTTCCTGCTTCCACAGGAAGTGGAATTTCTATTTCACACATGAAAAATAACTACCATTCACTTGCAGCCTAAGATATCCTACCCCTTCACAAGTGTCATAGTAACGATGTAATGTGTTTAACTTCACCTGTTAATGGTTTTAATGTTGTGGCTGAACAGTGTTTTGTCTGAGGGGCTGTTTACACGACACCATTTCAACTAAAAACGGAAAACCTTTTATGCCTTTTGGCCATTTATTTACACAACGGTGTTTTGGTGGCCTGAAAATGCAAAACTTTTGAAAATTATAGCGTTGTCATCTCTGTGTAAACTACAAAAACATGAATCTGTGAAAAAGGTGATGGCATGCATATTACGTGTTCAGTCTATCCACCTCATTTTCAACCTGGAAGTAAGGATTAATTAGCCGCTAGGGAAATAAGGAGAAGAATATCAAAGTGCAGAAAACTGTAAAAAATAAGGTGGATAGGCATGTGCATTTGGCGCGAATGCTCTGTAAAAGAATGCATATGCGCACACGTCTTTCTTAACAAAGTGACTTTGCCATCTACTTGTCTGGCATGTGTAATACAGTGTTTTAGTCATTTTCGTGCATCCGTGTGTAGTTTTGATAACGTTGTTATCTGTACAAAGAAAAAACTTTTCCGTTTTTGGTAGATCGTTGTCCAGTAAACACACTGTGACAAGCAGGGCGGGGGCGAGAGCCGCGCGGGAACGGTGTGAGGCCGGTGGCGTGATTGCTAAGGAGCATCACCTGCGCACTGCACCGGTCTCGTATCTCTCACCGAGGAGCTCCGGAAGCATAAAAGGAGGAACGACGACAGTGAAGGACGAGAGAAGACCAGGCCTGGGTTTGTGTTATGTTTTTATTACAGTATGTTTGTGTGTGCTGCAGTTGCCATTTTACTTTTGTTTTGTTGTTTGTTTATTTTATATTGTTTTTAAAGTCTGTTGAACGTTCGCTGGTTCCCGCCTCCTGCTAACTAAAAAGAAAGTTATCCTCCAAACTAAAAATTTCACTATCATCATTATTTTGTAGGCTAATAATTATTGGATGAATACAGCACACAATGAAACCACAATGAAGTACATTTAGTGTTGATTCAGTTGCATTTATATCAGAGCAATTAAAGGTAATTTATTATTTTTGTTTGTAAACACAAAATATTACAAAATATTAAGGTGCTGGTATTGAACTTAACCTGAAAATGGTGGACAGTGTTCCTGGAGGCTGAATTGTGTTGTCTGGTTGCTGACTGGATTTGCAGCCACACAATGATACACGTCACTGTTTCTCTCTTTTATCTCCAGTGTGAGAGAGAGATTGGTGTTGAGCTCAGGGCTGCTGGTCTGATTCAGTTTTTTGCTCCCTTTATACCATGACAGAGAGACTCCTGGTCCATTTTCAGATGAACACTTTAGTGTACAGACCTCACAGGAAATCCCAAAACAAGTGGTGGCACATTTCTGCAACACTAGTGGAAGAATGAGGTTGCTTTTGAGTCTCAAAATAACTTTCAGTCAACAGGCAACATACCAGAGTGCTCAAAGAGGAATTGCCAAGAAGACATTGTTTGGTGTTTGGACACACCTCACATAATACAGCCTTATTAAAAACCCACATTCTTAACTTTAACACAATCCTACAAGAGATTGTAAGTTCTGTACTGTCTAAACAGCAAATCACAAAGAGTTCAGATGCTCTGATTAAAAAAATAATTATTTAGCAATTAAACATTAAAAGCTAAAAATACTGCCTAATATTTAAAAATGAAATAAACAGAAGTGATTAATTAACGACAGATGTTTCCAGCAGTAGTACGCTACACCATTGTCACGATTTGCATAATATTCACAGAAACACATGCCATATATACAGCAAAAATATGAATAGTATGAAAATAAACTATTGCAAATATTGCAAAAATACTTGCATTACTCACCAGATATCTGACACTCACTGCTTTCAATGACAGGCAATGTGATCGGTGCTTAAAAATAACCATATATATCAGGACAAATAAATAGATTAAAAATACATTTATATAAATCTATTTTTTATCATTTACCAATATATTTTTGTCATTTTAATACATTTTGTTCAAAAATTAAAAAGACTGAAACTCACCATAGACAATAACCTTGAATCTTTTATATGTGGCCATTGCGGTCATAATCTGAGCCGTATAGAGTCCTGAGTGAGTGATTGTGATGTTCCTGATGGTGAGAGATCCAGTCTGCTGATCCATCTGCAATCCGTCAATCCCCTCATAACTGTCATATATAAGGATGCTCATCTTATAGATTTCAGCAATGAGAGTGTCTGGATCCTCAGGTCCATATAGCCACAGTATCTGTATATCTCTGTTAATTTCACTAACGCCAGTAGGTAAAGTTACAGAATCTCCCTTCATCACTGATATTGTCTTGATTTCATCTTTCTCAGCACCAGTAAGAGCACCTGGAGAGCAAGAGTGGAATGAAGTGTCTTTTACAACGAACAACGACACAAACTGAACAAGAAGTCTGACTTACCACACAAATTGAGCAGAATCAAAGAAAACCATTTACTGACAAACATTATTCTTAAGTGTAATTAAAACATTTATGCTCCATCTAGGTTTAAAGCAAAACCTTATTTTAATTGCATGTCGGTGAGATCTGCATGTGAATTTTCCCTTCACATCTCTGTCACGTATCTGCAATTGTATAGCTGCCCACAAACCACATCCCTTTATTCAGAGGACTTCATCTTCTGGTGTGAGTGTGATCAGCTTTTACGGCATATTTGATTGTAATCAGCCAGTCACATTTAGCGGTCAAATATTTTTTATGTTCATGTCTATATAAATAAATATATATTATATATATCTAAAAGTATTTTATAAATTAAATATAATTTTATTTTTAAATCTTATTTCCTCCCAGACCAGTGGTTCTCAACTGGTTTGGCCATAGGACTCACATTTTCCTTTGGTCATTAAGCCTTTTGTCCCACCAGCGACTTCTGCAAGCATAAACTATGTAAAAGCAGCAGCAGCAGCAGCATTCACTCACTCGTTTTCATTCACTGCCTCAAGTGAACTATATTAGTGGATTAATGTAGGATGTAGTGAATGAGGGTATAGGGGGTGATTTCAAACACAGCATAGGTCAAAGGAAAACAGCAACTGAACACAATAAAACAGAACAGAACTCTGACAACTATTACATCATATACAAAAATACACAAGACTTGACAACAGGAAACTCTCTTACAGCAGGTTTACACGAACACATCTAGACAGACAAGCCGACAGCGGAAACAAGAGGGCTTTACACACATGGACTATAACCAAACAAGACACACTTGAAAGCAGTTAAAACTTTAAAAAAAAGATCATAAGACAAGATCAGGGGAACAGAGAATCACAAAACAGGAACCAAAACCACAAAACAGGAACCAAAACCAAACAATAGGTTACCCTGTAAGATTCATGCTTTATTCTTTCAGACATCATATTTAAGATAATGCTAGGCAAATAGTTTTTTGTCTTTGCCCCAAAGTTTTGCCTTTTCTCTGGTTGCATCTCTTATGCATCTTAAAACACTTCCTTTGAAAGATCGCATTGCTTTCTGTCATATAGAGGGTATGCATGTGATGTCACCGTCGGCCGTTGTGAGCAGCAGCATTGGTTTTCAGTGTGAATGCCACAAAAAACACACTAAACACATCTAAAACTGGAAAGAGCATTGCGACTGACTGTACAAATAGATTTGACAAGAAAACTGAGGTGTATTTTTACAGACTGCTGAAAGCTAAAATAAAGAGAAGCAATGGATTACTGCAATTCACAGAAACAACTGGACTCCAGGCAGAGAAAAACAGATTTGCAGTTATCATTTTGTCAATGTGATGTATGAAATGCTTACAATTTTGCATATGAGAATATTAAGATTCTGTATAGTATAGTATAGTATAGTATAGTGTAGTATAGAAGAAAAGTTTGTTGCTGTGCAGTCATGGATGAAGATTCTGAAGAATCGAAAATGGAGGATAGGGCAGGATTTATGGAGGTATCCTTAAGAAAGCAAAATTCAAAATGCAAGAAATCTTCTAAGGACACAAGATGTAGGTGACTTTGTTTCTTCAGTAGACACAAATGATGATTTTTAACTCCAACCGTTGCCGTCTGTCAGCCGTATAATGCGTGTCAATGGCAACACAATCTATAAGAGTCTATCTCGTGTCGTCACGAGCCACAGGGTTTAATTTGGATTTGTCTATCGTGTTTTTTTTACTTATTGTGTTCCCATTGACACACATTATACGACTGACAGACGGCAACGGTTGGAGTTAAAAATTATCTTGTGTTCTACTGAAGAAACAAAGTCACCTACATCTTGGATGCCCTGGGGGTAAGCTGATAAACATCACATTTTCATTTGGGGGTGAACTATCCCTTTAAAAAAAGACCAAAGCAAATCAGGAAAATCCAAAAGAACAAACTGTACAAAATGCTGAGGAGAATTTGTTTCAAAGTTATGCTGACATATAAAAAGAGTTCAGGAAAGCATTTGCATCCAATAGTACTATCCAAAGTGATTGATAAATCATTGGATCAGTTGTTTTGGCTAAATGTTTAGAACAAGTGAGAGTTCTGATTATAGTGAAAGATTTTGGGTAAAAAAAGATGAAAGGAATGAATGGGGAAAATATTACAACCAAAGAGACTGGAGTAAGGTTGAGAAGGGGGTAATCTATATATGGAATTCAATCTAATATCTAATTCCAACATATATAACCACTGATAAAATTCATGAAAATATAAAAGGAGGTAAAGTTGTTAATGTCAAGTCACCTTTATTTATATAGTCCTTTTTACATTGTAGATTGTTTCAAAGCAGCTTTACAGTGATAACTGATATATAATTTCTAGAAGAAAATTGTGTCATTGCTGCTTAAATAAAGAGGTAAGATCAAACAAAATCACACAAGACTCAAGGAACATATGGAGTTTGAATGTAAACAGAGTGCTAAAAAACAGCTGAAAACTTATGAGCACTTAACCTCATCTTAAAAATCCTTTCACTTCCTCTGTTCCCTCACTATTCTAGCTATGATGTCTGAAACTTGTATTATGAGCACTTTTATGTCTATTGCCTCTTCAGGATGATTTTCTCACTTGTAAGTCGCTTTGGATAAAGGCATCTGCAAAATGAATAAATGTAAAAGAAAATACACTAATAATGACAAAAGAGAACTTTCTAGCCTTTATTGTAAAGGTAATTAATGTCACCGCTATGTTTCCAAGTAGATCAGCCAAGATCAAAACAATTAGAAACTGCATCAGAATTTCTAGAGATCTCAAAACATGATACATGAGATTCTTACTCGATCACCAACAGTAAAACTTCCCAGGAATCTGACCTTAATGGTGATAAGTGTAATACAACAGAATGCAAAGAGCCTCAAATGGTCAAGAATTCAAACATTTGTATTAGATTTAGACTATAAGCCAAATGTTATATGTGTACAACAATCATGGCTCAAAAATGTGCAGTTTGTATTACCAGGATATAAGTCTATTTGGAAGGATGGGGAAACAAGGGGGAGGGAATTGAAAAAAGAAACAAGGAATTATGGTGTGGTGATATTAATGCTCATAACTGGTTATGGGGGAGTAAAATATAGATCACAATAGGGAAGTAATAGAACAATTTATGGATGATAGAGGATTAGTGAACACAGGAGAAGGTTTAATATAACAGAGAGTATGTATAGATTTAACATTAATATCAAATGGAAAGTAAACAGTGAAAACACAGTTGGAAGTGATCATTTTCAATTGCTTGTAAAATAAATGTAAATTGTAGTAATACAGGGTGTTTTCTGCAAATAAAATGGATGAGAAAGCAGACTGAAATTCATTTAGCAAGCATTGTGAAATATAGTGGTAGAAGATTCAGTAGAAACATTTTGCAACTCAATTACGAATTTAATAACTTAAGAAAAATATAAATATGAGTAATTTGGTGGAGTACAAGAAAGCAAGAGCTAATACAAGAAGAATCATTAAGAATGCCAAGAAAGAAGGATTGAGAGTCAAGTATTGATAATCATTATTTTTCAATCAATTCATAATTTTATTCACACACTTAATTAAACCATAACACTCATCCTTTAATGAAACCAATAAAACTGATTTACCCCTGAATTAGGCCACAAATGAGGAAACCACAGACCTCTATTGTGTTGTGATAAGGACTTTGTATGAGCGCCACCTGGAGGAAGATTTAGTTTCTCTCATAGGAAATGGATTTACTTAGCAACTTGCTGTGTTATTATGGTCTAGAGCTTCTTACACTCTATGTAAAGGTTGAACTCTCTTTCTGATCACTCAAACATCTCTCTTACAATCACTGTAAAACTGATGTTCAGTTGTGGGATTAAATGTCAGATTTAGTCTTTAATAACCAATAAAATTATATTTTTAAACAAGATGTGTTTTCATTGTTTTTCACTTGATAGGTAATGGGTAAATAATACAAAATTATTTATTATGCATTTCTTAGAATTATTGACGAAATCTAGCATTGACTTTTTTTATACCGTACTTTTATACTGCCTGCTTTATAAGATGATTTCATATCTGATGGCACTGACAGACTCTGTCTGTAGTGCCGTGAAACATTATAAAATTAGATTTTAAAATTAACTTCATTCTGTCAGGACGTAGGCCTAACCCCGTAAATTGTGAGGTGGATCCTCCATGGATCAGACTTGTTTGTTCAGCACATCCCACAGATGCTCGATTGGATTGAGATCTGGGGAATTTGGAGGCCAAATCAACACCTCAAACTCATTGTTGTGCTCCTCAAACCATTCCTGAACCATTTTTGCTTTGTGGCAGGAGCATTATCCTGCTGAAAGAGACCACAGCCACCAGGGAATACCGTTTCCATGAAAGGGTGTACATGGTCTCAACAATGCTTAAGTGTCAAAGTAACATCCACATGGATGGCAGGACCCAAGGTTTCCCAGCAGATCATTGCCCAAAGCATCACACTGCCTCCACCGGCTTGCCTTCTTCCCATAGTGCATCCTGGTGTAAACCTGCCCTCTAGCGAGACGTTGCTGTAATCGCATCAATTAACACAGACGTAGTTACTACTTACCACCAGAGGTGTCACCCTGTTGAAAAAAGCAGCATATGCTTGTTAGGTTTTGATGCATGGATGCTGGTTTAAGCTGGTCAGGTGCTGGTCCCAATCTGGTCCTGAGCTAGAGATAGTTGCTTAGGACCATCTTAGGTCCAGCACTTGACCATCTTAAACCAGCTAAAGACCAGCTCAAGCCAGCATAAACCAGTTCAAACCAGAATAAACCAGCTCAAACCAGACCTTCAAAACATACCTAACCAGCATATGCTGTTTTTTTCAACAGCTGACAATCATGGCCATCCAAAGACAGTCTCCTTGGCTTCAGATTTCATCAGGCTTATATCGTACAAGTAAAGTACAAGTAGGCCTACCTGAAGTTTGTACTTATACAGTTGATTAAATGCACTTTTTTGTATCTTTTGATGCTTTAAAACTTGCTCTTTTATTAGTTATTATCAGTAACAACTGAAATAAACCTGTATAAAAGTATTCATGGGACTGTGGGCATTTTTGTAACCTATGCTGGTGAATTTATAGATTGTTGAAGGCTGCTTTGTTTTATCCTAACGCTACTGCACAAAACGTGCTTATAAAAACATTATAAACTGTTATAAAAAGGTAATCACCATCACCTGAAGATTAGGAATATGTTAATGCAACACAGAAACTACCAAGCTGTTTGTATTCAAGCTTTTATTAACAGAAACTAGGAGTCTTAACAGGTTAAACAAATTTAATGTGATTTTTTTTTTTTTTTTTTTTTTTCATAAAAAGGCATAAAAGTTATACTTTGTGCACAACAAATTGGACTTTAGGACTTTGACATTGCTGGAAGAGGAGATAGTGCCCAAATAACATTTCAAGTCTTGACAAAAAATAATAAAAAGAGGTTTAACAGACAAAAATGTACACTTATGTATAAAAAAACTTGGCTAGAAAAATAAATAGATTTATAAGAAAATACTTGTCTTTTAGATTTTTATAAAAGTTATATAATCCAAATAATACATCCATTTTTTTTAAAAAAAAGAAGCAGGTACAAATAAACAAAATTTATTCCAAAAAATAGCTACATGAACACACTCCCAGAAAAGGTGAGGGATAGACTCACAAAAAGAGCATAGAGATTTACTATGATTTTTGTGAATCGTCCTAATGTTCTAATGGACGTCGGACAAAGTTCATTTTCAGCCAATCACAGCGAGGCACCTCTCACTCTTATCCAATGAAAACGATTGACAGTGTAGTCCCGCCCGTTCACGCGTTTGCTAGGAAGTGAATGTTTTACACACACTTTGCGGTCGATTCAAAGCGTGATTGCAGCGGTATGTATTTATATTTATATCAGTATCATATAATATTAACCGTTTTACAGACTACATAGGATGTTTTCTGTGCAGATTCTGTTGGATCTTGTAGAAAGCGTGTTTATTTCATTATATAAGCACATCCATGTCACTCACACTGCTCGAGAGAGAATTACACTTCATTTAAGAAAGTGATTAATATGTTATGATTGCACCTGCCAGCTCATACATTTCCAGAATCTGCATTAATATTAGACATAAGACATGCATTTAACTTTCATGCAGATTTTATTCACCCTGCTTCTTTAACAAAATGGAAGTCAACAGAACAGGAAGATCCTTCCTCATAACCGGTGGAGGAGGTTATTTTGGATTCCGGTAAGATTTTATGACATCTTTACAATCTTTTTGTCTTATTTTCCACATAACCCTAATATCAGTCATATTACCTTCACGAACCACTAGATGGCGCCATCACACTACAGTAGATCCCAACCCTGTTCCTGGAGACCCTACAAAAGAACACATTTTTATGCCCTTGTCTTACACAACCATTTCAGGTCTTTCATTACTCTATGAATGAGATCTGATTCTTATTTGGCCTATTGTTTTTATCATTTTTGAATGTGTATTAAATACAGTAAATTAATGCATGTGTTTAAAAACAGTGGGGCCCAAAAGTCTATGTGATCAAAAGTGAAATGCGTCTGAAAAGTCATACTTCCCTACTATATAGTAGGCGAAAACAGTATGTGACCAAAGAAGTATGTCAGAATTCACAGTACTCATAAAGAGTCTGCAAAAAGTATTGCGATGACTTACTACTTCTGGTGAGATTCTGAAGTGCTCATTAGATGGACGTTGCATTGACACCCTTAAGTTGTATGCGAACTGAACTGAGCTGGATGATGACATCACTGTTTAATCCAGTGCTGATATAAATAAATAAACTAAATTAATAACTATTGTTTCTTACATCGGAATGAATCAGTGCTTAATTTACTTAAGATGGATACTGACACCATTTTCTTTAAGAGCTGCTGTGCAGCCACAATTATATACCAGTTATCACTGTAAAGCTGCTTTAACACAATCTGCATTGTAAAAAAGCGCTATATACACTTGACACTTGAGGCCACGGGAGAGGATTTGTGAATGGCAGCGAAGCGACGCAACTGACGCTGGTAGGTCACATGATAATGACAACTGCCGAATGTAGTACGTCCGGTGTGGTGAGAAATCGAGTCCCCCTCAGGAATCAGGTCTCCTTTAGGATCCCATAACATTCATACTAATAGAACATACTTTTTTTTTAGCGGTCACAGAGTATTTACTTATTGAAATAAGGACTACTCAAGAGTATGTGATTTTAGACGCAGTCTAGCATTTTCCAATTTAATATGAGCTAAAACTTGAGTTGACAGGATTTTAGAAGTTTGATAAATATTGCAAAATTGTCTTCATCATTTGACATACTTTTTCACATTTTTACACAATAATAAAATGTACACATTTTCCCCTTTATAATTATAATTGCTTAGATTTGTAATTTTATTTTGTTTTTAATATATTAACATTATGATTACTTCAGAATTAAAATTTTTGCATGTCATCAAAGATGTTTATATGAAAGAAATAAGGTTTTTGAGGAAAACATTCCAGGATTTTTCTCCATATAGTGGACTTCACTGGGTTCAATGGGTTCAAGGTCCAAATGTCAGTTTCAAAGAGCTCTACATGATCCCAGACGAGGAATAAGAGTCTATCTAGAGAAACCATGGCCATTTTCTAAAAAAAATAAAATTATATACTTTTTAACCACAAATGCTCATCTTGCACTGCAATGTGACACGCACGACACGTAATCATGTTGGAAAGGTCAGCGGAAGTACCATTATGGAAAAAAAACTCCTGCAACTTCAAAATGTCCAACATCATTGTTTTACCTTTTTTTGTAAAGGTCGTTTGACTTAGTTTTTGCACTTTTTGCTTTGTAAACACTGGATCGGTACTTCCACCTACGTCACGTGTGACCTTTCCAACATGATTAATGCGTGGGCATCAAAGAGCAGTGCAAGACGAGCATTTGTGGTTAAAAAGTATATAAATTAATTTTTTTTAAAAAAAACTGATGGTTTCTCTAGATTAGACCTTATTCCTCGTCTGGGATCATGTAGAGCTCTTTGAAGCTGCACTGAAACTGACATTTGGACCTTCAACCCGTTGAACCCCAGTGAAGTCCACTATATGGAGAAAAATCCTGGAATGTTTTCCTTATAATTTCTTTTCGACTGAAGAAAGAAAGACATGAACATCTTGGATGACATGGAGGTGAGTAAATTATCACAATTTTTAATTCTAAAGTGAACTAATCCTTTAAATCTAGTTTATCATAGACCATGGGTTTTATTGTAATCAACAAAAATAATTCAGTGTTTTTCAGCTAATGCTGAAAAAAGTTAATAATTAAAACCAATTCACAGCTTGACTGGTAGCTGACGGCGTAGATCTCTTTGTAAATGTGATTTCTCTTTCAGTCTCGCCTGTGCTCTCCTCAAAACCTCCTCAAACATTCTGCTGTTTGATGTGATTCCCCCGAGCCAAGAGCTGCCCGCGGGTATCGCCTTCACACAGGCAGATATCCGTGATTACGCGCAGGTGGAAGAAGCCGTCCGAGGCGTGCACTGCGTGTTCCACATCGCCTCCTATGGGATGTCAGGACGGGAGCAGCTCAACTGGAAACTCATTGAAGAAGTGAACATAAAGGGAACGGAGAACATCCTCAGGGCTTGCGTGGCACACGGCGTCCCCCGACTGGTCTACACCAGCACCTTTAACGTAGTGTTCGGTGGTCAGGAGATTAAGAACGGTGATGAAAGTCTGCCTTACTTGCCCTTACACCTGCACCCTGATCACTACTCCAGGACTAAGTCTATAGCAGAGATGCAGGTGTTAAAAGCAAACGGTTCACAGCTGAATAACAGCGCAGGTGTGCTACGCACTTGTGCCCTGCGTCCAGCTGGGATATACGGCCCCGGGGAGCAACGGCACCTGCCCAGGATAGTTAGTTACATTGAGAAGGGGATCTTTAGGTTTGTGTACGGAGATCCTGATAGTCTTGTGGAGTTCGTTCATGTGGATAATCTGGTGTCCGCACACCTGTTAGCTGCCGAGGCGTTGACTGAAAAGCGTCAGCACCGGGCCGCCGGTCAGCCCTATTTCATCTCCGATGGACGGCCTGTCAACAACTTTGAGTTTTTCAGGCCTCTGGTGGAGGGTTTGGGATACTCATTCCCTACGCTTCGACTGCCCATATCGCTCATTTACCTCTTTGCATTTCTGACTGAGATGGTTCACCATGTCGTGGGGCGGATCTATAACTTCCAGCCCCTGCTGACCCGTACTGAGGTCTACAAGACGGGCGTCACGCATTATTTCAGTATGCGTAAGGCACGAGAAGAGCTGGGATACGAGCCTAAACAGTATGACCTGGAAGATGTTGTGCAATGGTTTCGAGGCAGAGGTCACGGGAAAAGCACAGCCGGTCGTCAATTAGGAAACTAATTTTAGATGTTGTTTTGGTGGTTGCTTTTGCTGCTGTGGTTCTCTCCTGCCTTCCAGTTGTGGGAGAATGAAATGTGCCTTATGTGAGATTTATAACTGATTTGTTAATTAAAACATGCATGTTCATATTAATGTACATGAGGGATGTTAAATTGTACAATGTTGGACAGAGACAGTCGTGTACACAGATAAGCTAAACCTGATCTTTTTTTTTTTATTATTTCCACTCGTGGAAGAACAGTGTCTTTCCTCAAAGGGTTTAGGGGAAATTTATTTTAAATGATCGCCCTTAATAACATGAAAGTATTTGTTTGTAGTGTACAACAATATTAAATTTTTGGAAAAACTGTATTTGCTATATCTGATGTATGCCAACCATTTGAGATCATACAAATGCTTTAATTTTGCATTTTCTATTTTTTTTTTTCAGTACTAGTTATTATCAGTATAACATTTTGATGTAAAATAGATATTTTGTCTCGAATGCACTAAAGATGAACAAAACCTGATGATCATTTTCTCCAGCATGATCCAAAGAGCATCTTGAGCTTCAGTGGAAGCTGAAAAATCTGAACGTCTGGACAAAGAATCACATGATCAGTGTCACTTATTTACTTACATTTGATTAGTCACATAGAAAAAGTGCAAAATCTGAAATATATATATTTTTCTTTTTGCACCATATCTCACCTCATAATTTCCTCACCCCCATGTCATCCAAGATGTTTACATCTTTCTTTCTTCAGTCGAAAAGAAGTTAAGGTTTTTGAGGAAAACATTCCAGGATTTTTCTCCATATAGTGGACTTCACTGGGGTTCAACGGGTTGAAGGTCCAAATGTCAGTTTCAGTGCAGCTTCAAAGAGCTCTACATGATCCCAGACGAGGAATAAGAGTCTGATCTAGAGAAATGATCAGTCATTTTCTAAAAAAAATAAAAATGTATATACTTTTTAACCACAAATGCTCATCTTGCACTGCTCTGCGATGCGTCACGCATTATGTAATCATGTTGGAAAGGTCACGCGTGACAAAAATTCCATCTCATTTTCTCCTCCAACTTCAAAAATCGTCCAACATCGTTGTTTTACCTTTTTTATAAAGGCCATTTGACTTAGTCTTTATATGTTCACTTTGTAAACACTGGATCAGTACTTCCGCCTACATCACGCGTGACCTTTCCAACATGATTACGTAATGCGTGACGCATCTCAGAGCAGTGCAAGATGTGCATTTGTGGTTAAAAAGTATATAATGTTTATTTTTTACGAAAATGACGATGGTTTCTCTAGATAAGACTCTTATTCCTCGTCTGGGATCATGTAGAGCTCTTTGAAGCTGCACTGAAACTGACATTTGGACCTTCAACCCGTTGAACCCCAGTGAAGTCCACTATATGGAGAAAAATCCTGGAATGTTTTCCTCAAAAACCTTCATTTCTTTTCAACTGAAGAAAGAAAGACATGAACATCTTGGATGACATGGGGGTGAGTAAATTATCAGGAATTTTTAATTCTGAAGTGAACTAATCCTTTAAATTGCATTAGACAGTTTTATCCAAAGAAACAAACATTGCATGATCAATTCATGTTTATATGCTGATATATATATTATTCATATAGGCTAGGTATTGCGTAAAGTATGAATGTCATTGTATAGGAAACCTATCAATCAAGTTCTCAGCAGTGTCTCAGATGGACACGTTCCTCTAACCACAAGCAAATGAAAAGTCTTCATTATTGTTTAAGTTGTTCAACCCAAACCATTTTCTCAAAACATTTCACTTGAAAAGTGTTCTTGCGTTTAAAGCTGTCTCAAGTGTCAGAATGCAATCCACTGTATTTTATTGTGATGGAAAATATATGTTAGAGACAATAGCTTTTGTCTCTGATGCACAATGAAATGTTTAGGATCTGCCCTTCCCCCAGATTCAATTCACACATTCACTGACCTGCTGTACATGCATGATAGCATTGTTGAAACTACCTGGGAAATACATTTTACAAACCATATATAGAGACATGCACATGGGTATTTCTTTAATACTCATTATATTCCCCCAACTCAATAGCATAAAGAGTTGCTTCTTGTTTAAAGTTTAGAGATGCACATTTTAGTTTTTAATTATTTTCAGAGGGCTGGTCTACGTGGTTAAATCTTTAATCTGGCCCGCTGGATGAAAGTGGACACACATAGGCTCTCCAAAGGACTTTTTTTCAGGATTCTGCTCCCCCTTGCTGAGTTGCTCTCTATCATTGTTTCGCTCCGGCATTAACCACATTCCAGAGCGCCGCAGCGCCGCTCGTGTCCCTCCGCGCATTCCTCGCACACAATCTAGTCCCAAATGCATCGTTTGATAAACGCATTCTCGTTCGTCTCCGCAACTCAACATCTCTCCAGATTGACTCGAAACTCTCGGTGCGTAATTTTACGCGAGGTGAAATCGCTGTAAACAAGTTTACAGAAACAATCACGAAAAATCAAAGCGAGAAAATTCCTCCGCGCAGCGCGCCATTGACTGTAAAGACCTTTCAACTTTACAAAAACTGAAATTGACAAACGTTCTCTCTTGTGTGGAAACTTTGTAACGACGACTGTATCGCCACGAATCGACATACGGGGATCATGTATCGTGACGAAACGACTGCGCTGGACTAAGTAAGCGCGAACAGTCAGCGATGGCTCGCCTGAGGCGGCGTTTTTCCGTGTAAAATGCAGTTTGTGTTGTAGTTGACTAGTGCTCCGCGCGCTCCCCCGTTCAGCCTCCCTCAACTCGCCGCGCGACATGGATGAATATGACGAGGAACCGGGGCGCAGAGCGAGCAAACTGATGGAAAACCTCTCCATATATGACGTTTATCAGGATGGGATGTACGGGGAGCCGAACCCCGAGATGGAGAAAAGTAAGCGAATGAATGGCAGCTCCGGGAACAAAGTCTACGGCGCGGCTCCCGTGCGCTCCGTCAATGGAAACCGACCCTCAGTGCCTTTGGATTTCTGTTCTCCGCAAAGGGAAGCGGTTTACCCCGATCCCGACGCGTACTGCACCAAATCCGAAGTTGCCTTGCCGTGTTACAGCGGCGCGTCGGACCGTCTCAGGAGATACGCGCACGCGGAGGTGCAAGGACACCGGTACAGCACTGGCTGCGCCTATGACGGGCTTGTTTTGGGAAAACAGGTGCCCGTTCCGGGCGCGAGGAGCAACAGCTTATGCATGGCCAGCCCCGACGGCAGGTACGCGGCCACAAGCCCGCGCACCAGCCTGGCTTCGACTCACTCGTCGCAGGATCAGAGCAAACACACCAGCCCGAGGTCGAGTATCAGCAGCCCGCGGTCCAGCCTGGTGTCACCCGGACAGGAGAAGTACTGCGAGGGGAACAGCGTGATCAGCCCCCGGTCTAGTTACGCGAGCACGGCCAGCGACACCAGCAAACACTCCAGCCCCCGAACCAGCCTCACCAGCTACGACTGCGGGAGAGCAAACCGAGCAGCAACCGAACCAGCGGCATCAGCATGGGCTACGACCAGCGGCACATCAGCCCCAGGTCGAGCACCACGAGCCCGCGCTCCAGCTACTCCGACTCGCGCTTCACGCCTGCGGGGAACCACGACCCGGAGAGCGCCGCGGTGCACGGCATCCCCAGCATCTGCATCCAGGACGGCGGTGCGCGACCCAACTGCGTGGTCAGTCCCCGGTCGAGCATCTCCAGTCACAGCTCCAGGAGCTCGCGTAGCTCCCGGGGGATCGATGAGCGCCTATCCCGAGCTCCAGCTTCCTTTGCCGGAGGACGCGCTGCTGCAGGACTTCACGGAGCCAAACGGCCTCCACAACAACCGCGTCCATCTCCAAACGTTTCCCGAGCCTCAACAGCAGAATTCAGATATCAACATCGCGTTTAGCTACGGCAAAGCGGGCGCCGGGGGGCAGCGCTTCAAGCTGCCGTACCAGGTCACTCCATCCCGGGACAGCGGCCCCAGTCAGGCGGAGCGGCGCCTGGAGGCCCTCACTCTGGAGCTGGAGAAAGAGCTCGAGATGCACATGAAAAAGGAATATTTTGGTGAGTAGGTCCAGATTCACTTCTTATTAGTTTAGTGCACATACTCTTAAAAATAAAGGGTTTTTTCAAAGTGTTGCCATAGAAGAACCGTTTTGGGGTTCCCAAAGAACCCTTTATCTTGTGCATTTTACCCAAATAACATTTTATCTTGTGCATTTTACCTAAAGAACTTTTTTATCTTGTGCATTTTACCCAAAGAACTTTTTATGGTTCCATGGATGTTAAAGGTTCTTCATTGAAACATCAATGTTATGGATGTTAAAGAACCTTTATTTCCATGTTCTGGAGACATCAGCTTTGTTTTTGTCCTAGCAGGTACTCTTGAGCTCATAAAAACATGGATTATTTTGAATAAACCTTTCCCAAATTGTTGGTGGAAAGTCATGTTCACACCTTGACACACGCAAACACTCTTTACCAGAGCAGCACAGAGCAGCCTTTGTGTTGGACTCATTAAAGTATCATTAGAGTGTGGGAAAACAGGTGTAAATCATGTTTTGTCAATGAATCAGTGTGCTTTCAGCACAAAAGGGTTTATTCTTGAGCACTTTATATGTCTGACATTATGATTATCTTTGAGCTGTTTAAATCATCATTAATCCAGACTTTTTTACCCAAAGGCGGCATGCAAAAGATTCCCAAAACCTGGATCATATCACAAGGCATGTTGTAACATATCAGGCTAATGGCAGTGTCGTTTTATTCATTAGTGCAGTTTTAATGCTCAGAACTTTTTATTCTGGTTATTTCTCCTAAACTTCCAATGGAGAAATAAAAATAGAGAGACAACCTTTTTTCTCAAGAGTAGCTGGAGACTATTGTTGGAGAAACAACTGAGATCCTGCACTCTAAAAACTCTGCACTGTGTTAAAAACATTCAAGTTGGGTTGAAAATGGACAAACCCAGCGATTGGGTTGTTTTAACCCAGCGGTTGGGTTAAATGTTTTTATTTAGTTTTATTTAACTCAACTATTGTTAAAAAATTACTGTATTGCTTGCTTAAAATGAACTCAAAATATGTTGGAAATTAACATTAATTAATGTTTAATAAATGAACATGTATTAAATTACTTATAAATATTCACCTTTTGATTATTATTGTTGCCTCTATGTGTCTGATTTTTAATTTCCAACCAATTTTGGTTCATTTTAAGCCAACCATATAGTCATTTTTACACAATAGTTGAGTTAAATAAAACTTCCCAGCACATTGTGCAAACATTTAACCCAACTGCTGGGTTTGTCCATATTCAACCCAACTTGGGTTGTTTTTAACCCAGCATTTTTTTAAAGTGTGCAGGTAGATTTTGTTGAATTTAATCTGCTGACAGTATTATAGTCATAGTTTGTGTTTGTTTATTTGTTTAATGTGTTGTTTTGATAAAAAAACACAAGTTTTGCACCCGACTCACAGGCAGGTTGGCACATGGTGCCAAGTGAACTACGAACTTTGGCTAAACACCGCAGTAACTGGGTGATCTGGCTCGTTTTGCATTGTAACCAGCTGATTGCTGATTGGTTTTGGTCACACCGGGCAGCAGCGGTAGACCAATCACAACAAACCCTGCTGGTATCCCAACTGGCACTGCCCAAAAAGGACATTGTAGTTGGTGAGCAGACAAACAGGGTTCTTAGCGGCATGTTTTTGGCCCGGACCTGGACGGAAAAAGGCCAGTCTTCAGAGAGTACATACTTTGTCTCCCAGTTTGAACGCCACTTCCTGCCAGTGTCCTTCCAAGTCCTGAACATCAACAGAAATGTTCTTTAGAGGCATGTGAGCGTGTTTTTTTTTCTTGGGGAAATCCTAATTTGTGATTTGGCGGGAACTAGCATTGGTTTAGCGGAGGTGAAATACAGCAGCAGAGCAGATAAATTGCATTTAAAATCTCTTTAAACCATAAAACTCCCATTTCCTGCTGTATTGACTAGAATTTAAACTAGATTTATTTTGCATGATTTAAAGGATTAGTTCACTTCAGAATTAAAAGTTCCTGATAATTTACTCACCCCCATGTCATCCAAGATGTTTATGTCTTTCTTTCTTCAGTCGAAAAGAAATGAAGGTTTTTGAGGAAAACATTCCAGGTTTTTTCTCCATATAGTGGACTTCACTGGGGTTCAAACGGGTTGAAGGTCCAAATGTCAGTTTCAGTGCAGCTTCAAAGAGCTCTACATGATCCCAGACGATGAATAAGGGTCTTATCTAGAGAAACCATCAGCCATTTTCTAAAAAAAATAAAAATTTATATGCTTTTTAACCACAAATGCTCGTCTTGCACTGCTCTGCTCTGCGTAATCATGTTGGAAAGGTCAAGCGTGGCGTATGCGAAAGGATGAAAAACGATCTCATTTTCTCCTCCAACTTCAAAATTGTCCGACATCGTTGTTTTACCTTTTTTTTTTTTTTTTTTTTTGTCAAGGGCGTTTGACTTAGTCTTTGCTCGTTCGCTTTTGTAAACACTGGATCGGTACTTCCGCCTATATCATGCGTGACCTTTTCAACATGATTACGTAATGTTTGGTGCATTGCAGAGCAGTGCAAGACAAGCATTTGTGGTTAAAAAGCATATAAATTTTTATTTTTTTTTAGAAAATGAGCGATGGTTTCTCTAGATTAGACTCTTATTCCTCGTCTGGGATCATGTAGAGCTCTTTGAAGCTGCACTGAAACTGACATTTGGACCTTCAACCCGTTGAACCCCAGTGAAGTCCACTATATGGAGAAAAAACCTGGACTGTTTTCCTTCATGTCTTTTCGACTGAAGAAAGAAAGACATAAACATCTTGACATGGGGGTGAGTAAATTCTCAGGAAATTTTAATTCAGAAGTGAACTAATCCTTTTAAGGAATTTAAGGAATCATTCATGTCTGGAGCACAAATGCTGCTGGTCAAGTTACACACTTAAGTTTAATATTTATGCTGAATTCAGATACTAGTATACTACTCATACTATTTTTACCCTATCTAGTATGTGGTTGCGTATTCAGCACTAGTGTTTGTTCAGATCATTAACCCTAGATATGAGCAATAGTAATTGTGATGCTTGCTTAGTAAACACCACTAAAAACCACTACATGAGCTAGATTGTCTTTATCAACATGTTCATCTTTTCAAGTGATCAAGTAGGGCTCACAAACAAGCTTTAGGTCTGTTGTTGTGACTGTTTCATTTTTTGTGTCTCTGTAGCAACCGTGTTTTGTTTCTGCTGCTGCTTGGAAACACATTTGTACAGGTTTAGCTGCAGAAAGTCTAGAGATGGAGGTATGACTGTGTTTTTGCCTCTGAGAAGCAGGTGATGTTTTTTACTGCATGCCGAACCCCTCTTTAGTCTGCATTAGTCTGCGAGCAAGAGCGAGCCCTCGCCGTTACCGTGACAACAGCTCCCTTAAAATCAATCTCACCGGGTATTCGTCGTGATGTGTCTTTCTGCACTCTTAAAGGGTTAGTTCAACTAAAAATGAAATAGTTTTCTCATCGTCATGTCATTCCAAGCATGCATCAGAATCGTCTCGCTGCTGTCAATCTCCTAAAAGGACCGAGCTGCACTATAATCCGCTGTATTTGCCCCAAAAGAGGTCAGAAATATAAGTCATCAGTGATCTTTCCCTCTGCTGCAGCTCTCAAATCTCATTTGTGACATGCAAGAACCAATGCATTTTGGTATTACTGACATTAAACCGACAAAATGCCACCATGCACCATATTTGAACATGCATGGAGTTACGGCAGAGGGAAAGATTATCAGCGAGTCATCAGAAAACTTAAAAAAATAATGCATTTATGGACTGCTTTTATGGTACTTTTCTGAGATCAGATGCCTTTAATCATTGCATGCTTTTTGCATAGAAAGTAATACATGGTTGTAACAACATGAGGTTGAGTAAATGATGGCAAAATGTTCATTTTGGGTGACCTGTTCCTTTAAAGTGCGTCAAAAAATGTGTATGTTTGAGCATACAAGGAGTTTTTTGAGGGAGGCATAGTTGTATTTCTTTGTATAGGATCTACTAAATGTAGCCTACACTACCATGCACCCTTCAGAGTGCTCATTTTAAGAGTTTGATTGGCCTCGAATTTTGGATTTTGATTGGCTAATATTGCTTTTTTCCTTCACTAGTTTACATTAGCCCCTTTCACACAGTAATCCTGGTAAAATTACAAGAACGACTTTACCGCTTAATACACAGATATGCTGCTCACACAAGCAAGGGCTTTTTACCGTTAAGAGACCATTCACACATCAGCACCAAAATACCACTAAATTCTGAAATGATCTTTAAATGCTGTGCCAATGGTCAAAGATGTCCATTTAGCACATATTTACATAGAAAAACTATTAAAAAGCAGCGGCGCTCACTGTAAACAGTGAAGAATAATCACGTCATCTCCATAAAAACTTCTTACATCATGCATTCGGACCTCACACATGATCTCTTAGGGTGTGTGTTCACACTTGGCTTGTTTGGTTTGATTAAAACGAACCCTGGTGCAATTGCTCTGTTAATGCAGTTCATTTGAATAAGTGCGAACGCTGCCATCCGAACCCAACAAAGCGGACCGAGACCACTGAAAAGATGGGTCTTAGTCCTTTTCCAAGCAAACTCTGTTGCAGTTTGAATAAAAATATAAACACAATACGGATCAAAGACATAAACGAAGCAAAAGCGGGACATGATGTCACAAGATGCAACCCTAAAAAGGACAGAATACTCAAACATACCTGTTTTTTCTCGTCATAGTCGCGATGTTGCCCATCATAGTTCAGTACAGGCATCAGAACCGCGTCTCCTCGCAGCAGATCTTCGTTTGTGTGTGTGATGGAGGGGTTCCTGGTGCTGGTTTGACTCCTTTACATATTTTATAAGCTCTTCACGAGTTCTCTCCTGGTCAAAATACCTACCATCATATGTAGACTAAAAAAATGCTGGGTTAAAAACAACCCAAGTTGGGTTAAATATGGACAAACCCAATGATTGGGTTGTTTTTGTTAATTGTTTGACCCAACCTGCTGGGTAGTTTTATTTAACTCAACTATTGTTTAAAAATGACTGTACTGCTTGCTTAAAATGAACCCAAAATTGGTTGGAAATTAACTTTTATATTAATAAGTTTAATGAATAATAATTAAACAATAAACATTTATTAAATTGCTTATTAATAAATGTTCACCTTTTGATTATTATTGTTGCCTCTAGTAATTATGTGTCTGATTTTTAATTTACAACCTATTTTGGGTTCATTTTAAGCCAGTCATATAGTAATTTTTAATCAATAGTTTGGTTAAATAAAACTGCCCAGCACGTCAGGCAAACATTTAACCCAACTGCTGGGTTTGTCCATATTTAACCCAACTTAGGTTGTTTTTAACCCTGCATTTTTTTTAGAGGGTAGGCTACGTGCATTCAACAGGTGCATTTATCCCAGCACACAACATTGATTTGTAAGTTCAGTAAGCACTATCGTGAAATATACGTCATAAAATCCAACAAATCAGCTTCAGTATTTTTAGGTTCACTGTTAAAAATGCCTATGTGAACACTAAGTGGACCAGGACTAAACGAATGAAGCAAACCAAGTTTGACACCAACAAGTTTGAACACATCCTTAATGATAATTTACTAATAAAGACTATGTGAGTGAAAGGGGCTAATGTTTGCTGAAAAAATTGTGCAAATAAGACAAAATTGCAAGGTATCACAAATGCAGGATTGGTTGAAAGTGCATTCATTCTTGCGATCGGAGTGTCTTGGAGGGCCTGGTTAGGCTGGCGGTTCAGCTGCAGACTCTTGGCACAGACGGTTTGTCTCTGCAGCCACACAGCTGCTGGGGGTCAACACTGATCACCTGCTTAGAATAACAATGATCTTAGTCCGCACATGTGCACACAAACACGCACAAAACACGCTGCAACACTCCAAACTGAGCTTTCTCAAAGTAATCTTCTCCTGAGAAGAGCTGGATATTTGCTGGCACCATTTTCGCCTGCTTTTGTGCTGAATCAGCTGACCTTTGACCTCCATGTATCCACACAGGCACTCGGGATTCAGGGTCTGGTTTAAAATAAACACAGAATGAGACTTTGTTAGCTGCTGTTTCCGCTCTTGTTTTTTGCTGAAAGTCTAGCTGCACCTTGTTTTTCCAACATTTTGGTTTGGTGCAAAAGAAATGCAATAATTCTGTAAATTTGGGTTCTGAATGCATGACCTTGTTCAGTGCGTTTGGCGTTTTTTTAGAGTTTTTTCAAACCGGCCCTGTATTTCTGCAAAGATTCTGACTGTCGTCCAAACAGAACAATCGGAAAGCAGCATCATCTTTGACCTGGTGTAAATCAAAGCGTTGAAAGCAATGCTCTCCACCTCTATCTGGAGGAGACTGTTATCAGCCAGAGAGGAAGGAGTTGACATTCATGAGCCGTAGAGGAAGTGGTACCACTGTGTACCAGGTGAGAGGAGTACATCTTGTTGAGTTGCCAACCCTCCTCATTACATGTGTATCTCTCACTGCTGTTCACACTCAGCAAAATATTGCCTTGTATTGAGTGGCAAATACTATCTAAGTTATTGGTGTTTTAAATCAAGCATCCTACTATTGCTTATACTTACACTCTTAAAAATAAAGTCCCCAAAGAACCTTTCAGGGAACTTAAAAGAACCATTTTCTTCTTAGTGTGAAGAACATTTTAATTCTAAATATGGAAGCTTGTGAATAAAAAATAAAAAGGGTATAATTGTGACTTTTTATCATGCAATTCTGACTTTTTTCTCAGAATTGTGTGATATAAACTCACAATTGTGAGTTATAAAGTCAGAATTGCGAGTTTTAAAGTCAGAATTGTGTGATATAAAGTCAGAATTACGAGTTTTAAAGTCAGAATTGCGTGATTTAAAGTCAGAAGTGTGAGTTATAAAGTCAGAATTGAGTCAGAATTGCGAGATATAACTCTCAATTGTGGTCAGAACAGAAAAGTCAGAATTGAGTTATAAGTCAATTGCTAAAGTCAGAATTGCAGTCAAGTCTAAAGTCAGAATTGCAAGTCAGAAAGTTATAAAGTCAGAATTGCAGTCAAAGAGAAAAAGTCAGAATTGCGTGTTATAAGTCAGAATTGCAGAAGTTTATAAAGTCAGAATTGCGTGATATAAGTCATTGCGTAAAGTCATTGCAAGATAGGTCAGAAGAGTTATAAAGTCAGAATTGCAAGTCTTGCGTTAAAGTCAGAATTGCGTCAGAATTGTGAAGTGCAAGAATTGCGTGTATAAGTCAGCATTGCGAGTTAAGTCAGAAATATAAGAAGTCAGAATTGCGTGATATAAAGTCAGAAAGATAAAGTCAGAATTGAGTTAAAAGTCTCGTGATATAAAGTCAGAATTGATATAAGTCAGAATGCGAGTATAAAGTCAAATATAAAGTCAGAATTGCGAGTTATTCAGAATTGCGATATAAATCAGAGAGTATAAAGTCAGAGATTATAAAGTCAGAAGAGTTATAAAGTAATTGCGTGATATAAAGTCAGAATTGAGTTCGAAAGTTATAAAGTCAGAATTGCGAGTTATAAAGTCAGAATTGCGTGATATAAAGTCAGAATAAAGTCAGAATTGCGAGTTAAAGTCAGAAGTGAGTTATATAGTCAAATTGAGTATAAGTCATTGAGTGAGTTATATTGCGTGATATAAAGTCAGAATTGAGTTATAAGTCAGAAGAGATATAAAGTCAGAATTGAGTTATAAGTCAGAATGAGTGAGATATAAAGTCAAATTGCGAGAGAATATGTCAGAATTAGTGATAAAGTTGAGTTATAGTCGATAAAGTCAGAAAAGTTATAAAGTCAGAATTGTGAATATAAAGTCAGAATTGGTTATAAAGTCAGAATTGAGTTATATAGTCAAATTGAGATATAAAGTCAGAATTGAGAAAGTCAGAATTTTTATAAAGCAGAATTGCGTGATATAAAGTTGTTATAAAGTTATAAAGTCAGAATTGATATAAAGTCAGAATTGAGTCAGTTATAAAGTCAGAATTGTAAGTAGAATGCGAGTTATATAGTCGAATTGAGTGATATAAAGTCAGAATTGAGTTATAAAGTCAGAATTTGAGTCAGTTATAAGTCAGTCAAGTTATAAAGTCAGAAATATAGTCGATATAAAGTCAGAATTGAGTTATAAGTCAAATTGATATAAGTCAGAATTGAGTGATATAAAGTCAGAATTGAGTGAGTTATAAAGTCAGAATTGTTATATCGAATTGAGTTATAAGTCAGTGAGTTATAAAGTCAGAATTGCGAGTTATAAAGTCAGAATTGCGAGTTATAAGTCGATAAAGTCTTTGCGTGATATAAAGTCGAGTTAATAGTCAGAATTGAGAATTGAGTTATAAAGTCAGAATTATATAAGTCAGAATTGAGAGTCATATAGTCAAAATTGAGTAGTCCAGTTATATAGTCAGTATTAGTCCAGTCAATTAGTTATATAGTCAGAAGGTTGAGTTATAAAGTCAGAATTGTGAGTCGAATTGAGTATAAAGTCGATATTATAAAGTCAGAAGAATTTAAAGTCAGAAGAGTCAGAAATAAAGTCAGAATTGAGTTATATAGTCGAGATATAAAGTCAGAATATAAAGTCAGAATTGCGTGATATAAAGTCAGAATTGAGTTATAAAGTCAGAATTGAGTGATATAAAGTCAGAATTGCGTGATATAAAGTCAGAATTGAGTTATATAATCAGAATTGAGTTATATAGTTAGAATTGAGTGATATAAAGTCAGAGTTGAGTTATATAGTCAGAATTGAGTTATATAGTCAGAATTGAGTGATATAAAGTCAAAATTGAGTCATAACGTCAGAATTGTGTGATATAAATTCAGAATTGCGAGTTATTATATCAGAATTGCGAGTTTATATCTTGCAATTGCGAGTTTATATCTTGCAATTGTGAGTTTATAACTCACAATTCTGACTTTAATATTAGTTGCTTTGGATAAAAGCATCTGCCAAATGCATGAATCAAAATAAATGTAAAAAAAAGTTTTTTATATAATTTTTTTTCCCACTTTTCTCTTTTGATTGTGGGGTGAAATATGACCCGGGCATTTCTTGATAATTTTCTTGAAAGTCACCCTTTTAGTTACTGACTACAAGACTACCCAACATTGGGTTACATTGACCCAGCCCTGGGTAGGAATGTGAGGGGGTTCATCATTTGTATTGACAGTAAACATGACTCAGCACCTGAGTCAAAATATTAAAATAACCCAATAAAATGACCCAACAGGCTGAACCCAAAAAATAACCCCGCATGTTTTCAAGTGTGTGATTTTGGTTAGATGAGGAAAAAACGAGTCAGCCGCACCAAATGACAGTCAGTCTGAAACGAGGATTAACAGCGTGTTCAGTGTGATTCATGCTGCTACAGTCAGCTGAACATGTTAATTAGTCACCGCTGGTTCATTGTTCATTAGGGTTGTTCAGTTTATATACCAATAGCTGTGAAATTTCGTAATTTCATGTTCTGTAAAACACAATCCTTTAAGTTAAATGTTTTCAGTTCACATGTAGCCGTGCTGGAGGTTTTCTTTAACATTTTCATCCAGCTCATTTTGTTTGTTACTTTTATATTATTTATACTTTTTTATTATTTTGTTTATTATTTTATATTATTTATATTTTATATTTATATTATTTATACTTGTATTTAATATTAATTTTTTCACATTTTTCACATTTATTTTTATTTGTTTTTAAGCTGTTCAACAAAGTTCAATGGAAATACTGTTAAAAAGCCTTTTTTTTGTAAAAAAATAAATGCATGATGTTTCCAAAGACAATTAGTAATTGTGTCCTCAATATTGACTATTATAATCATGTTTATGCTTTTTATATTATTTATATTTTATATTTATATTATATATATACTTTTATTTAATAATTATTTATTTTATCAAGTGATTTATTTTATTATTATTGATTTATTATAATATATATATATATATATATATATTATATATATATATATATATATATATATATTGACCATCATAATCATTATATTTTTTTATATTATTTATATTTATATTTAAATAATTTATACTTTTATTTAATATTTATTATTTATATCACGTTTTATATAGTCAGTTAGTAATTGTGTTAAATAACTGTGATCTCAATATTGACCATTACAATCATGATAATTTTTATATTATTTATATTTTTGTTTAATATTTTATTATTTTATCAAATTTATTATTGATTGATTTATTATAATTTATTTTTATATATAAAATATATAAAAATAAATATATATATATATATTATATATATATATATATATATATATATTTATATATATTTTATATATATATATATATAAATATAATGATTTATTATAATTATCAATATTGACCATTATAATCATGGCATTTTTATTTTATTTATATTTATATAATTTATACTTTTATTTAATATTTATCTATTTATATCACATTTTTAAAATATATTTTTATTTGTTTTTTAGTTTAACGACAAAGTTCAAAGGAAAAGACTTTTTTTGTTTAAAAAAAAAAAATCAATAATTGCATGATGTTTCCAAAGTCAACTAGTAATTGTGTTAAATAACTGTGATCTCAATACAGACCATTACAGTCATGATTATGATTTTTTGCTATATTTAAGCAGCCCTTCATTTGACCTCTTAGTTTGGGGTGAATAATGTGTTTTTGTGTGCAGAAGTTATGGATGTTTATGCAGCCACACCTCAGCCGTAAAGCCGGGACTTTCTCAAACACGATTAGATCAGAAGTGCTGGATTCTGGTACATGAAATTCCCTCTCGATGATGCTATAATTATCCTGATGAGTTAACCATTAAGTCTCCGAGAGCTTATCTGATGAGTGTTTCTCCCCCAGAGCCTGTTATCACACGCACACATGGGTTTTATGTTAATTAAGCTTTTAAGAGAGTTTTTCTTAAATCATTAAGGTCTGAATGCATTTCCTGCCTTATCATCAAAGAACCGTTTTGTGGTTTAGAGACTGGATTTCTCGAAACACTGACTTCAGTTATCAGAATATTGTTGCTGGGAAGGATCGTGTGTGTTGCGTCACGTTTGTTTGCCCGTTCGTCAGTGTCAGATGTTGTGTCCTGTCGGCGCGGCGACCTCAGCGTGACCATGTCTAGGTGTTGACCGTGGCCCCCGGTGTGGAATGTGACCCCAGCGGAGGCCATCTTGTGCGTGACACTGCAGGCATTAATGCTGCTGACTCACTCTCCCATGATGCCGAGCGCTTCCTGTGTAGCTAGAGTGAACAATGACCGATGAGTTTTTAAACTTAAGTCACTCTAATTTCTGTAACATTTATTTAGCACTACACATTAAAACAAGTACATTTCTAATAACTTAATTCATCTGTTTTGTTTGTTTTGGCATTTCCCCAGATGTAAATAACATTTCACTCTTTCTCATCGAACCATATCACAAAGTCTGAACTGTTTTCAAAGACATTTTGTTTTATTCAGACTCTATTAGTCAACAAAAGCAGTAAGTTCAGCGCTGTCTCACATCTAAAGATCAGTGACTGACCTCCACACAGAATTCACACGTTTGTACTCCTAACAGCTGTGTGTGTGTGTGTGTGTGTGTGCTCTTCCAGGTATCTGTGTAAAGTGTGGTAAAGGTGTTTATGGAGCGAGTCAAGCGTGTCAGGCGATGGGGAACCTGTATCATACTAACTGCTTCACCTGCTGCTCCTGCGGTGAGTATACACACACACTCTCACACACACACACTATTGTGTTTTGTGTGTCTAAAGCATGTTGTTTTGTGTCACTGGTATCGGCGGAGGTCCATTTGATCTTTGGTCCAGCAGTGACTGTACGGATCATTTTCATGAACATATTTCTAAGTAGAATTATGCATTTAGCATCTGAAACAGAAGAATTATGCATGGTAAATTGAGAATTATGCATTTAAAGTTATGCATAAAAAATGGAAGACTATTAATCAGAATTATGCATCTAAAATGGGAGAAATATGCATTTAATTATAATTATGCATGGAAATGGAAAAAAATGCATTAAATTTGAATTATGCATCTAAAATTGAAGAATTATGTATTTAATCAGAATTATGCATGGTAAAAAATTATGCATTTAATCAGAATTTTGCATCTAAAATTGAAGAATTATGCATGTAGTTAGAATTATGTGTGGAAAATGGAAAAATTAAGCATTTAATTAGAATTATGCATGGAAAATGGAAAAATTATGCATTTATTTAATGTAATGCATGGAGAATTGAAGAATTATGCATTAAATTATGCATCTAAAATGGGAGAATTATGATTTAATTAGAATTATGCATCTAAAATGGGAAAATTATGCACTTAATTCGAATTTTGCGTGGGAAAATTATGCATTTAATCATAATTTTGCATCTAAAGTGGAAGAATTGTGCATTTAATTAGAATTATGTGTGGAAAATGGAAAAATTATGCATTTAATTAGAATTTTGCATCTAAAATTGAAGAATTATGCATTTAATCAGAAATATGCATGGAAAAATTGTGCATTAATTTAGAATTTGCATCTAAAGTGGAAGAATTTAATTAGAATTATTTGTGGAAAATGAAAAAAAAAACATTTAATTTGAATTTTGCAGGGAAAATGGAAAAAATATGCATTTAAAGTTATCCATGAAAAATGGAAGACTTATGCATTTAATTAGAATTATGCATAGAAAATGGAAAAATATGCATTTAATTAAAGTTATGCATGGAAAATCAAAGAATTATGTGTCTATTTAGAGTTATGCATCTAAAATGTAGGTTTTGTAATATAGTTAAGTTTAGTTTGCATGACAAAAATGACAAGCCACATGTACAGACTCACTCACTCTTGTCCTGTAGAATAGAGCGTGTTCATTTGTGTGTGTGAATGTGTTTGAGTGCGTCACGTATGGCTGTTCAGTGTTTCTGTACACGGGAGCACTGTGTGTGTGTGTGTGTGTGTGCGGCGCAGGGCAGGTCCGTCACCTGACGCGTCCTCTGTTCTCCTGTTTCCTCTGTAAGCGAGAGAGAAATCACGGCGGTACTGTAGAGCACAACTGCTGTTCAGTTTTCTCTCTTTCATTCTCTCTTCCCCTCGCACAGATACGGTTTCCTCACGCTTTACAGCCAGTGCAGATAATTTACACGTAATGCTAGCCGTTCGCTGTACATGTATTGTTTGCCTAAAGAAAGAGGGCCAGTAAACCGGATGCGCGGCGCTGCAGTCTGGGAGGAACTGGAAGCCTCTTTTAAGGACATAATGGGTTCTTGAAGTTCACAGGAACTTTTTAGCGTGACGTTCGAGTGTGTTTGTCGATGTTTGGATTATCTGTGATGAATAAGCTGCTGTGGTTGATCTGAAGTACTTCAGTGTAATCATGAGCCACTGTGATGTTTTAAGAGGGAAGAAGATGCCATGTAAATCATCTGTTGCTTTAGAGGTTTAAAATGAGACCAGTTCAGTGAAGGGTGTTTTCTTCATCTTATGATTGTGAAATGAGTTGAGCTGGGCGGGTATACAGTATGAACAAAATCAGAAATAGTTGTATGAATGATTACCATGATGACTTCATAAATATCATTATATAGTTATTTTTGGTTGAAGTTCAACCCAAAGATTTTTTAGACATTACATAACCATGTGCTAATGACTATTTTTGTGTAATCCAGTGATCTAAATATATTAGTTATCTAAATTAATTATTTTACTTATTTTAACATCATAAGTACAAACCAAAAGATCATTTGATTCATAACAAATGACACTAACGGTGTGACTTTTTATTTTATTTTATTTTATTTTTTATTTTATTTTACTTTTTAGTTTTATTTTATTTTATTTTATTTTATTTTATTTTATTTTATTTTTTTATTTTATTTACAAACCAATAGATCATTTGATTCATAACATAGTTTGTCTGACGTTAGTGTAAAAATGGCTTCAAAACACTTGACTAACAATTTCTTATTTATTATTTTTTTTTTATTTTATTTTATTTTATTTTATTTTATTTTTTTTTATTTTATTATTTTATTTTATTTGGCTTTAGTGTTTTCAAAAAAAATTTATTCTTTATTCTATTTTATTCTATTCTATTCATATTCTATTTTTACATTAGATCATTTGATTCATAACAAATTTTATGTTTATGTTTTATTTTTATTTATTTATTTATTTTATTTTATTTTTTATTTTATTCATTTTAGGGGGTTAGTCTGACGTTAGTGTAAAAAGGCTTCAAAACACTTGACTATCCATTCTATTGTTCTGTCTATCTGTCTATTGTTCTATCTGTCTGTCTGTCGTTCTGTCTATCGTTCATTAAATCTATCATGCATTAAATCTAAATCAGTTTGAATATCCATCGTTCTATCTGAACATCTATCTATGATAGACAGCGTTCTTGATGCTCTTCTGGGTGTTTTTGAGTTTCTCTCTGAGAATAATTGAGCTTTTCTGTCACGTCCGGAGCTGCACCCGCCCCGTCCTCATCAAAGAGAAAGGAATGCACTCGTTTATTCCTCCATCCCTCTCTCTCTGTGTCACGTCTCGCTGTACCAGTGTTGTATCACTCACTCACATAACCCTGTTCTCATAAACACACACTCACAGCATCACAAACACCCTGAAACAGTTATAAAGGTGAGTGTGTGTGAGATGTGTGTGTTTAAGCACAGCATGTTTCATTCCTCTCTCTTTTTTATTCTCTTTCTCTCATATTCAACACATTGAGATGTTTCTATCTGCACAAGACTTCAGTGGAGAGAAAGAGAGGAAAATATGATACAGACAGTATATATACAGTATATATATATAGTGAGAGAGGTCACAGAAGAACATGTGTGTGACCAGCAGGTCTGCACATGCTCTGAACCGCAGACTAAAATTCCCCTCTTTACAGTAACACACACACACACACACACACACACACACACACACACACACACTCACACTCACTCTCTACAATCTGGATGTGAATTCCCAAACATGTACATACACTCTTTGAGTGACTCATCACCTCCAGTATCCCATTATGCACTGGGCCGAACCCACCTGCAGATGATAAAGAACTGCTTGTTCTCTCGCTGTGGACAGGAGTGTGTGCATGTGCGTGTGTGTGTGTGTGTGTCGTTCGTTCATTCAGTCGTTCCATACAACTGTTCAAAAGTTTGGGAAGGATTCTTAAATGATCTGTAAGATTTTTAAATGTTTGTAAAAGAAGTCTCTTCTGCTCACCAAGGCTGCACTTATGTGATCAAAAACACATTAAAAATAGTGAAATATTTTTACAATTTAATATAACTGTTTTCTATGTGAATAAATAGTAAAGTGTAATTTATTTCTGTGATCAAAGCTGAATTTTTTCAGCATCATTAATCCAGTCTTCAGTGTCACATGATCCTTCAGAAATCAATCTAATATGCTGATTTTTTCATTTCTGACTATTGTAAATGTTGAAAACAGTTGGGTACAATTTTTTTCAGGATTCTTTGATTAATAGAAAGTTCAAAAGAACAGCATTTATCTGAAATAGAAATCTTATGTAACATCATAAATGTCTTTACTGTGACTTTTGATCAATTTAATGCGTCCTTGCTGAATAAAAGTATGAATTTAATTAAAAAAATAAAAAATAAAATACAGTTTAAAAAATCCTACTGATCCCAAACTTGAACGGTAGTGTATCGTTCTATCATTCCCTATTTCTATCTATTGTTTTGTTTCAAATTATGTGTTTGTATATTTATTATTCTGCTGAACATGTGGTATTTTCTGTGTTTAAATGTCTTTAGTGCTGCGCTCTCGTGTGTGTGCGTCTGTGAATCTTTGATTATGTTCAAGACAGATTTCCCAGAAGGGCCTCAGCAGCTGTGTGTTAATGACATTGTGTCATAACACTTTAGATATGGAGTGTGTACAGGCAGTCAGTGAGAAAATCATATCAGCTTCTGAACGCTTTGACAAAGTGAGATTTTTATTTTCTTGTATATGAATGTATCCAGTGTTTTTTAGTGGCGATGTGCATATTCTAGAGCTTCTGGATTCCCTGAGATTAATTTTTATGATGCTACTTTTCATTGAGGGATTATGTACCTCAATCAGAGTCGGTGCCACATTTAATTTGCCATAAAGTTAGTTGTCATACATTAGATTGTGCATCATGCTGTCATTCATTCAGATAAGAAAACATTAAAAATGCATATTTACAGAACATTTCTAGTCTCATTTTCACTTGAGTCACATATAGCGACGAGTCGACGACCCTGACTGAGTTCAATAGAGGACTGAAGATCTACATCCTCTGTGAGAGTCATGGGAAACATGCATTCTGAAGCATCTCAAGTGTAAAAATTAATTCAAAGATGCATTTAACACAGCAGACCATGGAAATTAAACTGCCCACACACTCTTCTGAGAAGAGCAGAGAAGAGATATGCATGTGCATGAAAAATGACAAAAGAGTTTTTGGTTAATGAACCCTTTTCACATTTCCGGGCTTCTCAGAAGCAGAAATCATCAGTTGGATAAACTTCTGTAGTGTTGAACCAATTTTTGCATTCACATTTTCTTCAGTAGTAAAAGAAAAATCCACAATACTGAGCCTGTTTACACCTGGTCACTTCATGTGTTTCTCTGAGCTATCCGATCATGCAAAGACCAGCTGTAAATGCTTTCTGAAACGCTTTTGAGATGGATTTAAATCCGATCACTCAAACCGCTTCAGGAGGTGGTTTGAGACTCATTCCAAATGAAACTGGACAAGTGTAAATGCATCTGGTTATTGAAACCAAATATATAAATTTTACTCCTCCCAAAATGTTGAAAAATAAACATGTGAGAGCGTGCTATAGGCTATATGATGTTATAGCTAGATATGATGGCGCTACTGCATCACACATCGCCGCAGATGAGTAACTGAGCATCTCTTCAGCAAGCTGACATGCAAACTAACACGAATGAAACTGAAAGTCAGTCGCAGACGCTCAAAACACAATCATCTTCATTAAAAGTAGTGAGACTAAATGATCTTACCAGTGCTGATGCTGCTCTTTCTCTTATTGTGGTCTTTGATGTTGAAATTAGCTGATGATATATAACATGCAGCTCATATTTGTTGCTTTCTTTGATGTAAACTTTAAAAAGTTAAATTTGCATATGCACGGGAATTGAAGATTGGATTTATATTAATTTTGCAGAGACACATTTATGTGGCCAAGAGTAAATGGAACTAGCGTTAATTAGTTTTCTGTCATTTAATGCCAAGGTAAGAAAACTCAAGTATAGTGTTATAAATGTACATTATTTAACAAAACAAAACAAAACAACAACAACACTAAAACTAGCTTTACAATGTTAATAACTGGAAATGCATCATCACAGTCTGTGAAAAGGGTCCATTGAACATTTTTGCTATAACTTCCTTTCCATTCACTGTTGAAATAATTGAAATGAATTGAATTTCAGTTTAGTGAAAAGTTTAAATAGGACCTATAATGCCCTTTCACAAGATGTAATATAAGTCTCTGGTGTCTCCAGAATGAAGTTTCAGCTCAAAATACCCCACAGATCATTTATTATATCTTGTCAAATTTGCCCCTATTTGGGTGTGAGCAAAAACACGCCGTTTTGTGTGTGTCCCTTTAAATGCAAATGAGCTCCGCTTTCCAGAAAGAGGGCGGAGCTTTAACAGCTCAACAACAACAAAGCTGGAGAATCTCACGCAGCCAAAATGAGGATTGTCAGTAACGGTGTTCATCCTTACATTGTTCAAACCGGAGTCACACTGATGGAGAGACTCAGGAAGAAGTTACAACTTTTAGACGTTTCTGAATGGTTAGTGGATAAATTTATGTAGTTGCTGTGGAGTTGATTCAACTCATCCACTAGCATGTGTCGTCATGCAAATCCAGAATTAAGTTTGTGAAGCAGTCCAGCGTAAAATGACGGCATGTCAACAACACTCTACTACAACAACTCTTCCTCTTCTCTAAAGCAGCCCAACATGGCCACACCCCCTTTGTTGTGTGTTCTCGGGGGTGGGGTTTATGTAAATTTTAGGGTTTGTGATGTCACCAACCCGGGAAGAAGCTCGTTGTAGTCCCTACCAGCCGTTTGTTGTAGTCATTAAAAAGCGATTTCTGTAAAAGAAAATATCTCCCTTTGCATTGAACTTTGAGTGTCGTAACTTTGCAGATGTTGTTTATGCTCAAACAGCAACATTACACACTAACTAAAGTTAAAAAAAGTTAAATCATAATCAATCACCCCTTTAACAGCTCTCATTGATTGTTTCCACAGGTAGTCTGCAGTTGCAGATTTTTGCTAAAGATTTTCTGCAAGTTCACTACTCCTACCGGTGAAGAGTTACACATTTGCCACAAATTAACTTTGTGTTTGATGCAAATAGCCAGTTAGTGCAGAGGAGATGTAGTTGACTGTGGCCGCAGTCTTTGACAAAGCCGGGAGGAATCTAGCCGTCGGTCCGTCCCCTCCCCCCTCCTCTCTCTCTCTCTCTCTCTCTCTCTCTGTGTGTTTGGTGGTG